>CAMRHE010000804.1:0-455347 GCA_947044405.1 Leptodactylus fallax
ACCCTCCTGGGCCTCCACCTACTATACTTTGGGGTCTGAAGAGACCCCAAAGTATGATAATGTGATGTTCACTTTGACATACCTTCGGCTTTGTTTGCCTTAGAGAGATAGATATTAGAAAGAAAGGTTCCTAGGAGTCCTGACAGTATTCTACACTATGTTTTATAGATATGTTCCTAGGAGCCCTGACAGTGTTCTACACTATGTTTTATAGATAGGTTCCTAGGAGCCCGACAGTGTCACACAGAGAGGTCCAGAGCCCGACAGTGTCACACAGAACGAGGTTCCTAGGAGTCCTGACAGTATTCTACACTATGTTTTATAGATATGTTCCTAGGAGCCCTGACAGTGTTCTACACTATGTTTTATAGATAGGTTCCTAGGAGCCCTGACAGTGTTCTACACTATGTTTTATAGATAGGTTCCTAGGAGCCCTGACAGTGTTCTACACTATGTTTTATACATAGGTTCCTAGGAGCCCTGACAGTGTTCTACACTATGCTTTATAGATAGGTTCCTAGGAGCCCTGACAGTGTTCTACACTATGCTTTATAGATAGGTTCCTAGGAACCCTAACAGTGTTCTACACTATGTTTTATAGATAGGTTCCTAGGAGCCCTGACAGTATTCTACACTATGTTTTATACATAGGTTCCTAGGAGCCCTGACAGTGTTCTACACTATGTTTTATAGATAGGTTACTAGGAGCCCTGACAGTGTTCTACACTATGTTTTATAGAGAGGTTCCTAGGAGCCCTGACAGTATTCTACACTATGTTTTATAGATCGCCAGGTTCCTAGGAGCCCTGACAGTGTTCTACACTATGTTTTATAGATAGGCTCTAGGAGCCCTGACAGTGTTCTACACTATGTTTTATAGATAGGTTCCTAGGAGCCCTGACAGTGTTCTACACTATGTTTTATAGATAGGTTTCTATAGTGTTCTATGCTTTGTTTTTAGCCAGTTCAACCCGAAATGAATCTTGGACCCGAGATATTTGAACCCAAACAAATCCTAAGAGGTTTGCCCACCTCTAATGATTATATATAGTAGAGTATAATGGTAATATACATAATTATATACAGTAGTATATAATAACAAACATAATAATATGTGAACTAGACCACACAAACACACAGGACTATAGTGGCTCCTATATTGGTAAGAATACGGTAATAACATAGTAGTAAGTAATTGATGAATGAGATGCTGGCAGACTAGGAAGTGGCCGGTATATAATGTCCGTGCGGCTGATAGAACAGGCTCATACACAGCGAAAGCAAATTAAATAATAAGGTCCAGACACCAGCGGAGCACACGGTGCACATAAGTGGCTGAGGCCCGGGCAGAGACACAGCTGCTTCCTGTAGTCACTGTCTCATTAGAGACATCCAGCAGACGGAGGGAGCTTATAAGACAATTGTATTTTCAGCATAAATGCTCCATTACCGATGTCTCCTGCACCGAGGCCTGGTGTATGAGGACAGACAAAGACTGCACTGTGTGTACGGAGGGATAAAGTACTATATAGTAAATTCTAGAGGATCTGTCGCCTCTTCTGACGTCTCTCAGTTATAGAGGATCTGTCACTGCTCCTATAAATAATTATGTAATACCATTAAATAACAATTTTGAAGCATCTTTTTTTAGAACCTTATGTTGTGTTGTTCCTCTGTTATTCCTACTGGAAAATATATATATATATATATATATATATATATATATATATATATTGACAACTAGGTGTTACCATTCACCATATCAAAGTGTGGTGTCCTTATGCAGTCTGACAATGTTAATGTGCCTAGGGACATGACCATTGGCTCATCAGTGCAATATAGATACATTTTTGTGACTATATTATTGTGGCAAATTGAGACCCGGCCATAGATGATCCATTGATGATCCAAACAGACAGAAAAATAGCACCCATATTATGCACATGTGAAACTGACCTTATTGCTTACTGCTCAATATCTTTTGCTGTCATTTCTATAATAGAAGGATTGTGGTGTTTGCGAGATGTGAGTTTGCATCAGAATACAATCTGAAAGGTGATTTATGTTACATGAGAGCAGGATATCATAAAAAAGAACAAGCTGAGCTCTGTGAGATATTGGGTTATGTGATAGAGGAGAGAAGCTGAGCCCTGTGATATATAGGTTATATCATAGAGGAGAGAAGCTGAGCTCTGTGATATATAGATTATATGATAGAGGAGAGAAGCTGAGCTCTGCGATATATAGGGTTATATGATAGAGGAGAGAAGCTGAGCCCTGTGATATATAGGGTTATATGATAGAGGAGAGAAGCTGAGCGCTGTGATATATAGGGTTATATGATAGAGGGAGAGAAGCTGAGC
Organism: Leptodactylus fallax; assembly: GCA_947044405.1. Taxonomy (NCBI): domain Eukaryota; kingdom Metazoa; phylum Chordata; class Amphibia; order Anura; family Leptodactylidae; genus Leptodactylus; species Leptodactylus fallax. The sequence goes on from CAMRHE010000804.1 coordinate 2,364, forward strand.
TCTGTGATATATAGGGTTATATGATAGAGGAGAGAAGCTGAGCTCTGTGATATATAGGTTATATGATAGAGGAAAGAAGCTGAGCTCTGTGATATATAGGGTTATATGATAGAGGAGAGAAGCTGAGCTCTGTGATATATAGGGTTATATGATAGAGGAGAGAAGCTGAGCTCTGTGATATATAGGGTTATATGATAGAGGAGAGAAGCTGAGCTCTGTGATATATAGGGTTATATGATAGAGGGAGAGAAGCTGAGCTCTGTGATATATAGGGTTATATGATAGAGGAGAGAAGCTGAGCTCTGTGATATATAGGGTTATATGATAGAGGAGAGAAGCTGAGCTCTGTGATATATAGGGTTATATGATAGAGGGAGAGAAGCTGAGCTCTGTGATATATAGGTTTATATGATAGAGGGAGAGAAGCTGAGCTCTGTGATATATAGGGTTATATGATAGAGGAGAGAGCTCTGTGATATAGGGTTATATGATAGAGAGGAGAGAAGCTGAGCTCTGTGATATATAGGGTTATATGATAGAGGGAGAGAAGCTGAGCTCTGTGATATATAGGTTTATATGATAGAGGAGAGAAGCTGAGCTGTGATATATAGGGTTATATGATAGAGGGAGAGAAGCTGAGCTCTGTGATATATAGGTTATATGGTAGAGGGGAGAAGCTGAGCTCTGTGATATATAGGGTTATATGATAGAGGAGAGAAGCCGAGCTCTGTGATATATGGGTTATATGATAAAGGGAGAGAAGCTGAGCTCTGTGATATATAGTATTATATGATAGAGGAGAGAAGCTGAGCTCTGTGATATATAGGATTATATGATATAAGAGAGAAGCTGAGCCCTGTCATATATACAGTAGGGTTATATCAGTCGATGGCATACACTGAGCACATTACCACCTACACAAGTAATGGTATATAGATAGACGTAGAAAAAAAAATCTGATCTAAAATATTCATTCTATGTACTTCTCATGGTGTAATATTATTATTATTATTATTATTTAATATGTTTTATACTGTTTGATGGAAAATTTTATGATTTTACTCCTTGATACATACTATCAAGTTACTTGAAAGGTTTTACAATAGGTATCATAGGTGTAGCCAATATGGCTACAAAAAAGCAACCACATTACTTTATAGTAGACAGTATATACAGTATATAGTAGATAAATTGATACATATAAAGACTGAAAGATAGATGATAGAAAGAAAGATAGATAGATAGATAGATAGATAGATAGATAGATAGATCCTTCCTTACCTTTCCTCTTGGCTCGCCATATATTCTGAGATGAGTGACACACGATGACCAGCTCTGCAATGTTTTTTGATACATAGTTTTCACAAACCCATAACCCGCTAGTATATGTAATCTATTTTAAAATAATGGATTTTTTTGTCTTTTTTTTACGACATGACACTTAGATTTGGCAAGACTGATACATTTAACACAAAGATGTAAAAATGTGCTAAGTGTCCCCATCGCATTAATATGTGACTGTGATGAAGAAGGTGACAACAAGGTGCTAATTGACCGAAATGGAAATTCATATAGTACCATACAGAAAAAAAAGGCACGCTGACAACTTGAGCAGACGTTTCTAGTTACACGGTGACTTTATGCTGAAAATACATCTTCAATATTTTTTGAAGATATATTTTATTTTTTTTTTAAAATAAGTCATTTTATTTCAATAATTATAGTTGAGAATATAGTACATTTATTCTGCATATATTAGAACATGACCTCACCAGCCAACAGTAGGATGTGTTCGGCTCCTGACTCCTGGCGGTGGCTGATGCCTGATCTGGGATCTGATACAGGAGTCAGACCTTGGGGCTTATGCTTGGGCGGGTCCAGTCAAAAGTTACACCCCTGAGCACCGAGGTCCTTAAAGTGAATCTAACCAAGGACCATGCGTATGGGGTTTGTATGTTCTCGCCTTATTGGATGGACTTCCTTCAGGTACTCCAGTTTTCTCATAAAGTCATACCCCTTTTTTTCTGGAGTCATCCAATGGAAGTTTGTGTATCCCATTGATAGGCCATCCATCTGAGTGGCTGCCATGTTATATTACTGTACACGTCGCTGCAGAGGAATCATTGGACGTGCTAGGAACTGGATCGGTGACTGTAATATGAATATATAAAATATATATATATATATATATATATATATATATATATATATGTCCAGGTTATTGCTTTAGTCTATACATCTGGCCCAGTCCCTGGTGAGCCAGCTAAACAAAGGATATTTGCATTGTATTGATTTTTATTAGTGATATCATTCACTGCACTAATTTCTCTGGGGACGTCACCTAATGAAATATATGGTATATACAACGTACAAGTGAGAGGATTGTATGGAGGACATTTCCTGCAATATAGACACGTTACCGAACAACCTTCAGACCAAGAGACTAATAAAGCTGCCATATTGGTATGTTTTATTACCTGTCTGTACTTACCTTTGTCAGAATGAAACAGATATTATTTTTATCCAAATCTGTGCAGAATTTTAGGCAAATGCAAGGCATGTAGATAGGAAACGTCTAAACCTCCTCTTTGGTGGTCTACAATAGAGGTAGTCAATATTTGATCCCATGGTGGTCTAGTGTAGATAGGGATCTAGGGTCAGCTCCCTTCCTTAGTGGTCAAGGAGGGGCGTAACTTGAGGGGGGTGCAGAGGGCGCAGTCGCACCAGGGCCCAGGAGCCTTAGGGGGCCCATAAGCACTGGCATCAGTATTGAGATTGCAGCTTCCATCTGGCCCATAAACCAAGAAGTCCCACAGATTACTCTAACCACACTAAGGTGGATTAAACTTCTTAGCACTTGTAACCATCACTATCAAGAATTCGCTGTAGGGATGAGGTAGGGGGCCCCGGACAAAAGATTGCACCGGGGCCCACAAGACTTTAGTTACACCACTGTGGTCAAGGGTAAGAAACGGGGTTAATGACTGGTGGTCTGATGTTTCCTTCCCTACTGTGTCCTGTCTCTGTAAAGAAGTTGAATGTGATGGACAATGGTCTTCTTGGATAACATGGCTTACATGAGATAAAGAACGAGACACTCAAGGAGGAGGACGGAGACCTAAAGCAGCGCTAGATTCACTCTGTACTGCCCCCTGTTTGTCATCTAAGAAGGCACCATTGTATCACTAGAGCTAGGTCTACCTCCCCACTGGTGCTTTCCATTGTACCTACGATCTAAAATTTTTGGTAATTTTTTTTTGTCAATGAGTTTATAAACACTCTCTGTTATCCTAGACTACCAAGGAAAGCTATATTACCTTATACTAAATAAAATAATGACCCCTATGACATCCTAGATCACCAGGCAAGGTGGCATTAGCTTAGACTATCAGGGAATCAAATACTAGCCCAGTCTATTCTTAAAGGGATGCAAATATTAAAGGCAATATCCAGGCTTCAAAATGCCTCCCAAATCAAGCATACCTTTGTGGCCACTAACCAATGACGCAAAGAGGAGATAATAATTTTTTTTATGGATATGTAAATTAGCCTGCAAGTGCCCTGGGGGCGGAACCTAATTTGCTAGATTTGCCTACAGACAGCCATGATGCCGGCAGAGGCTGAAAGTATCATTCACAGCAAAAGGGAGGCCTTATGTGATGCCAGATGAGAGATAGAGCAATTGATGCAAATTTGGCAAATTGGGTACACCCCACCCATGCACAGTTACGATTACTTCTGCATCGCCTTATTGGTTTGTGGCCACAAAGTTATGTTTCGCCTCTTATTAAAGGCCTCTACATGGCACAAATTTTGGTTTTGGAGACATTTTGGACCCTTTAGACCACCCGAGCTGGAGGCATTAACTTTTCACTACTGTAGCTCATCAGATGAATTGTAATTAGTTCAAAATATTTGGTTTCTTAAGTGCTAAGTGCACTTTATGGCCAAATTATCCTTTTTTTTTCTTGTCGGCACAGAATGGATAATCGTAGTTTACCATATCTATAGAGATTATACATAATTCACAGGTCTAATGGTGGTAAAACGCAAGTCACAAGAACCTTCTCTGTACATCATTACACCGTAGCGTCTGCTATACAATGCTGTTTACATCGCTCCCGCTTAGCTCCTATGTATCTATAATTCATTTTGATGACAGCTCGCCCTACATAAATGTACACAACCACAAAGAAATGTATATTGCAAGCATTATACAAATTGCCTCAATGAGCTTTTCACGGCTTTTAAGCCTGCAGGTTTTCGCTCTTGTATAGGTTTATTGTACATTTGTACCATACTTCTATATGGGATGACAACAATCTTTAGATTTTTGTAAAAGGAAAATGTGAAGATTTTTATGGCGGATCAAGAAAGCTCTAAAGACCTAAGAATATGTATAGACTCAATTCCTCAACGCTAGCGTGTCTGAGCCCAGGACACGGAAATGTGGGAATTTAGCAACTAATAGTCAAGTATTATAAGTGCCTGAAAATTGTGACTTGCAGAGTATCTGGATCTGTTGGAATCTAACATTTATTCCATAACTTGGCCCATAGTGAGAGGACATCTCTGGACCTCCTGGAAATATTTCTAACATGTCCATGATCCATCCTCACCGCTGACACACCATGTACATGGAATCATCTCTACGGGTAACTACAGTGGTTGCCAAAGGTTTTAAGAGAGACACAAATTTTAGTTTCCACAAAGTTTGCTTCTTCAGTGTTCTTAGATCTCATAGTCAGATGTTTGTAGGGTTATTGAAGTACAATTATAAGCATTTCATAGGTTAAGCATCAAGGTTATAGAAAGTCTAAATATTTCCAGTGTTGACCCTTATGTTTCAAGACGTCTGCCATTCCTCCTGGCATGCTGGATATCGGCTTCTGGGCCACATCCTGACTGGTGACAACCCAGTCTTGCCTGATCAGTGCTTGGAGTTTATAACTACTTCTGTATTTTTGTTTATCCACCTGCCTTTGCAGGACTGACCACAGGTTGAAATTGAGATATGGGCAGTTTCCTGACCATGGACCCAAAATTTCAATGGTTTGTCTTGTGACATGTGCTCCATCATGCTGGAAGAACAATTGCCCATCACCAAATGTCTCCTGGATGGTTGGGAGAAGTTGCTCTTGGAGGATGTTTAGATCCCATTCTTTATTCAGGGCAGGGATCTTGTGAGTGAGCCCACTCCATGGATGGGAAACAACCCCTCACATGAATGGTTTCAGGATGCTTTTCTGTTGGCATGACACAGGACTCATGGAGGTTCTCACCACTTCTTCTCCAGACAATCATTCCTCTAGACGTCCCAAGGAGCCCAATGGGGGGCTTCACCAGAGAAAAAAACATTATCCCGAGTACTCAACAGTCCAATCCCTGTACTTCCTGCAGAATGTCAGTCTGTCCTTGATGTTTGTCAGTCTGTCCTTTTTGAAGTGACTTCTAGAAGAATAATAGTCTGGACAAGAACAAGGTGAGCGCTATTATAGTTCACTATTACGTGTTACATTATTAGAATGTAGAATTCCATGTTTCATTATATTATAGTAAAGTATTCTAGAGATTATATCATAGTGCGGTATTACAGAGAGTATATCATAGTACAGTTTTATAGAGATTATATCATAGTACAGTATTACAGAGGTTATATCATAGTGCAGTATTATAGAGGTTATATCATTGTACAGTGTTATACAGGTTATATCATAGTACGGTATTAAAGAGGGTATATCATTGTACAGTGTTATAGAGATTATATCACAGTACAGTATTATAGAGATTATATGATAGTACAGTTTTATAGAGGTTATATCATTGTGCAGTATTATAGAGGTTATATCATAGTACAGTATTATAGAGGTTATATCATAGTACAGTATTATAGAGGTTATATCATAGTACGGTATTACAGAGATTATATCAGAGTACGGTATTACAGAGATTATATCATAGTACAGTTTTATAGAGATTATATCATAGTACAGTATTATAGAGGTTATATCATAGTACGGTATTACAGAGGTTATATCATAGTACAGTGTTATAGAGATTATATCATAGTGCAGTATTATAGAGATTATATCACAGTACAGTATTATAGAGATTATATGATAGTACAGTTTTATAGAGGTTATATCATTGTGCAGTATTATAGAGGTTATATCATAGTACAGTATTATAGAGGTTATATCATAGTACGGTATTACAGAGGTTATATCATAGTACAGTATTATAGAGATTAGATCATAGTACAGAATTATAGAGGTTATATCATAGTACTGTATTACACATTTTATATCATTGTACAGTGTTATAGAGGTTATATCATAGTACGGTATTACATAGGTGCTAGTTTTTAGTGGCTTTATCTGAACTCTCATTAATATACAATTTATACATTTTACATCACATTTTTGCAATTTTATCACTTGCTAAATAACATTTTGTGTTACTAAGCAGAGCCCATTATCATCACTTTCCTGTGAATTCCGAGCTTGTGGCAAAGTTAAAGTTTCATTTTTTGTAGCGGGCGTTATGAATAAATGATACAACTTTTAGTACTACATCCTTAACAAAAGTATATTTTCAGTTCACGCTCTAAAAATTTCTTCCACCTTACTAAACTGGAAGAACAGACATGACAGATCAATGATGGAGGAAATGTGCTAGAGAACAGCGCGCCGGACACGGCAATATATTCGATTATATTTAGCTTTCCACCTACAATTCCTTTCACACAGACCTGTCATTATTAATTAGACAGTGACTGGTTACATTTTTGTCTTAAGCATCACGCAGCAATAAACGTGGAAGATAGAATTAAGTTACCATGTTAATCCACATCTAACTAGATCCCCAGAGCCTCCAGCTCAGCCGCAGCTCATTTAAATAGCCACGGGAAGTTTCCGCCGCAGAAAAGTACAGCTAAAATTATGTAACATGGTCCTTCAAATATGTGCAATAAAAATGAAATATTAAATTATCACTTCTTTGCACAATATATAGGCTTAAAAAGAGTATCGACAGTGCTTAAAGTAAATGTTCACCGTTAAATGCCATTTTGATAAATAGGTGCAATAGTCTGTGATGATTCATTTCTAATATGTCTTTATAGTTAGTGGAAATTAATTTTTGTAATACAGAGCCCCAAATTCCCTGCATAGACATAGAGTAAAATAAGATAATTCTGGTTTCCTGCAGCCACCACTAGAGGGAGCTTCCCATGCTGTTTTATTATTGGGTACAATGTATAGCCATGATGTAGTAAACTCCCTCTAGTGGTTGCAGCTACAGGTAGTAAAAATCTTGTGGCAGATTTATTATGTTTTGACAGCAATTTTGCAGGTGAGCAAGGTATGAAACATTTTTTTTTGTGTACAAATTGTGACTTTTTGGTTTTTCACTCTTCCATTGACACGCTCCTAAAAGGGGGCATAGTGAGGTACATGACGAGGGTCACCAGACCCGTCAGATTTATTATTATTTACACTAGAAAACTGGCATAGATGATGTCTGAAATCTATTTAGCTATGAGCTGACATGTAGGTGCATGACCCCATTGGTGGGTGGCCCTGATTTATGACATGTGCCTTATCATATACTGTATAAGGTGTAGTCTCCACCACTGTATGGCAGTATTATTGTATCATGAAAAAGTGTATAAAACAGTTTGCTTGTTCTCCAGGACCTAATTTTTTATAAAATTGGTCCCATGACGAAATAGCTGTCCCAGACCCCACAAAAGGAACACACAGATGTGCTCAACTTTACCTTAGCTCAAGTTAGGACTCCAATTTCTCATGAAACCACTTCAACACAATATCACAACATCAAAACAAAACCCTGGATAGGAGCCCTGACAGTGTTCTACACTATGTTTTATAGATAGGTTACTAGGAGCCCTGACAGTGTTCTACACTATGTTTTATAGATAGGTTCCTAGGAGCCCTGACAGTGTTCTACACTATGTTTTATAGATAGGTTCCTAGGAGCCCGGACAGTGTTCTCCACTATGTTTTATAGATAGATTCTTAGGAGTTCTGACAGTGTTATATACTATGTTTTATAGATAGGTTCCTAGGATCCCTGACAGTGTTCTACACTATGTTTTATAGATAGGTTCCTAGGAGTCCTGACAGTGTTCTACACTATGTTTTATAGATAGGTTCCTTGGAGCGCTGACAGTTTTCTACACTATGTTTTATAGATAGGTTCCTAGGAGCCCTGACAGTGTTCTACACTATGTTTTATAGATAGATTCCTAGGAGCCCTGACAGTGTTATACACTATGTGTGAAAGATCCTCAGTGCGCCAAACCCGCGTTGGCTCACACCTGGGTCTTCTTTCATAAAAAACCACACTCACCGCCAGTGAGTGCCGGGTCCACAAGATAAATACAAGACAAGCTTTCTAAATTTTATATATTTATTAACCCCTAAATGGGTCGGTATTAACATCTAACACATGTAGTTCAGAACAGATATGCAGATGTATACAAGCATTAACAGTTACTAGTTTACAAGATACAGTGCAATAAAAATAAAAAGGGAATAAAGGTGAAATAATTACTTTACCACACATCTCCTTGATGTGGTTCTGTAGTCCAACACTCACACATGCTCTGGTATGTGTGAGTAACCAGTGGAGGCTTGTTAGCATGTGGCATTAATACAATAATCCCGCCTGCATGCTCTCATCACAGTCTTTCAGTCATAGTCTCTCAGTAATAGTCTCTTGTAGTCTCAGCCCAATCTCCATAGCATAATCTCCTCCTACAGACCTCTTACCTCATCTTTTATACCCTTTATGCCACCTCCCAGAATGAGGTCATCGGCGGCAGCAAGTCTGATTGAATAATGCACTCAAGTCCAGATTCTTTGCAAAGAGCTGAGACCAAGTGGAATGATACAATGTTATCAGCCATATCTGATCTACAGTGCAGACTGGACAATGCATGTTTCTTTGATCATTCCGGGCTGTGTAGGAATACAATGGAGCCCTGCTGGGATGGATACAAAGCCCCATTGTTACAACGTTGCTACTACTGCCAATATACACCTAGGCTTATAGCTGCGCACCTTATGAATAAATGCAGGTACGCTACCCAGAGACCAAAATACAGCTTTGCGTTATAGCCATATTTCAGTGGAATCATCACACCTCCCCCTTTAGATGGGGCTTGCAGGAAGTGGCCTACGCCCCTCTTCTGAAAGCACCTCCACCTCCAGCTTCTCAGGTCTGGCCCCAAGGCTCCCTCACCTTCCCTCAGGGTCCCAGCAGACTCAGGCCTTGTCAGACTCCGAGGGTGGTTGAGCGGCACGCGCCTTCAATATGTCCAGACTAGGGTCAGCTTGGACAGCCTCTCTGAACTCTTGGCTGGAGTGAGACAAAAGAGAGGTGCATGTTACATAGCTGCCGGCCCCTTCTGTCTCTCTAGTCTGACTAGGGACACTTCTAAGGCCCAGGCTCTGAGCCACGTACACTTGGCTACCTCCTGCCTGTTCTGGGTCCGCTTTCTGAGTGCGGGCATCCCGTAGCTTTACACTCATGACCTCAGGCCCTTGGGAAACCATTACAGAGATCCCATCCCGGCAATCTCTGCTCTCCTGGCTACCCTTGGCCTGCTCTCTCAGGGTATTCCCCACACTAGCAGCTAGTTGGGAGAGTTCTAGGGGGTTCTGCACCTCCCCCTTTGCTTCCAAACCTACATCCTGTTCCTCCTGTACTTGGGTGGGTGATGGTGATACCTTGGGCAAATGACTGAGATCAGGCTTCCCCAAACCATCCCCCCACAATACATTGACAGGTAATACAGTTGACATACCCCCTTCTGGGATCTCACCTCCAGTACCCCATGCCATCTGCACTTGGGCCATGGGCACTCTTGGAATAGAACTGGACAGAAGAGACATGTATGTCTCATACCGGCCGGACTCCTCCGGCTTCAAGGGAGTGAGGCTAGTCATGGCGGTCTCAGCACCGACTCCAGGTGGTGTAGGCAATGGTTCAAGGGTCGGAGCGCCCTCCACCCTTGTAGCACTCTGGCTGCGGGCTAACACCGCACTACCAGCAGTCCGTCCCTCACCTGGATCGGCCATGAGATCCCCATAGCCTACCTGACCACCTGGCACATGGTCAGCAGTTGGGTGCTCATCGGATGCACTGGGCGAAATAGTAGAAGTCGCTTCCAGTGACTCAGAAGAGCTACCCTGTACACTTTCACAACAAGCATTGGCAATTACATTGACAATACCTTCATTAGCAATTGTTAATTCACACCGGGCCCCAATGAGATCTGCAGTAGACATATTTACAAGCTGGGAGGGAGACGCCCCCGCAGATGTGGGTGTGTCTACAGACAAGGTCTCATTGGCTCCTAGCACGGGGGTGAACAAAGCATCAATAACATTTTTGCTGAGCTGGGTTGCAGGAAGTTCAGTTGCATTTTCCCTGCTCTCAGCTGAAGGCAACTCATTAGCATTTACATTGACTGCCATGGGAAGTATCTCAGAAGGGGGGTTACGGGCCCTCTCTGCAGATATGACAGACACATTATCAACATTAATCATAGACAGTTTATCACAGTAAATTGGGGTGCTCCCCACCCCATATTGGGACGTCATAGGTCCTAAATCAGTTCCCAACAGTACATTAGCAGGCAAATCAGTCAATAGTCTCACAGTCCGCATTCCTTTTCCTGCACCCCAGTCCGGATACACAGATGGGCCACCTGCTGTGGCTTGGGAAGCAGGGACGTTCTCAGGGCGGTTGGGGCACTCCTCCTTGAAATGTCCTGTCTGGTTACAGGCATGGCACCACCGCACCTCCCCCTTGGGGTTTGGGAAAGGTCACTAGGGTGTCCAGAGTTCTTGGGACAGGGGAGGGACTACCCGGGGCATAGTTTGTCTCACCCGACCTGACGACAGACGGCTGTGGTGACCTCGGGCCTGGCTTCTCCTTCCAACTTTAGGGTCTCTGCAGGGTTGTTGGAGTTTGCGCCTGCTGGGAGATTTCCAGCCTCTTCAGCTCAAGCTGATACTCTCTCTCTGCCTGTCGTTCAGCAGCCTTCCTCTCTTTCTCTGCCTCTCGCTCAGCAGCCTTCCTCTCTTCCTCTGCCTCTCGCTCAGCAGTCTTCCTCTCTCTCTCTGCCTGTCGCTCTTGTTCTACAGCTTCCAGAAAACGGTCCAAAACCTGCAGGTATAGGTTAGGGTCACTGGTGCCTACTTGCTGCAGGGCCATTTGCCAGTATGAAACCATTCACCCTACAAGGCTGGAGTTACTGGTCTCTCCTGGTGAAGTAATCCTTGGGACCGGGCTGCTTGCTGCACTTCCTGGCCTAGCCCCAAAATCAGGACTCTGCTCGATTCTCTGCATGGCTGTGGCTGCCCCCATTTCAGCCATACGCTCAGGATCTCCAAAAGCCTGGTTCTGCAGTTCTGGAGATCTGCTTCTGAGCCCACTAGCCATCCACTGGTATTTCACAAATAAAAGATAGGATAGAATACAAAGAGTAAGGGAGGGGAACAGCACTGTATCAAACTTTCACTGTATCTTAATGCTTGCTTTAATACCGAGCTTGTCTCATAGGATTACCATAATCTCCAGCATGTGAGTGATAAAGGTCACCAACACATGCTGTTTATCCTAAGATCCCACTACGCTGCCACCAATGTGAAAGATCCTCAGTGCGCCAACACCGCTGTGGCCACACCTGAGTCTTCTTTCATATAAAAACCACACTCACCGCCAGTGAGTGCCGGGTCCACAAGATAAATACAAGACAAGCTTTCTAAATTTTATATATTTATTAACCCCTAAATGGGTCGGTATTAACATCTAACACATGCAGTTCAGAACAGATATGCAGATGTATACAAGCATTAACAGTTACTAGTTACAAGATACAGTGCAATGAAATAAAAGGGCATAAAATTGAAATAATTACTTTACCACACATCTCCTTGATGTGGTTCTGTAGTCCAACACTCACACATGCTCTGGTATGTGTGAGTAACCAGTGGAGGCTTGTTAGCATGTGGCATTAATACAATAATCCCGCCTGCATGCTCTCATCACAGTCTTTCAGTCATAGTCTCTCAGTAATAGTCTCTTGTAGTCTCAGCCCAATCTCCATAGCATAATCTCCTCCCACAGACCTCTTACCTCATCTTTTATACCCTTTATGCCACCTCCCAGAATGAGGTCATCGGCGGCAGCAAATCTGATTGAATAATGCACTCAAGTCCAGATTCTTTGCAAAGAGCTGAGACCAAGTGGAATGATACAATGTTATCAGCCATATCTGAACTACAGTGCAGACTGGACAATGCATGTTTCTTTGATCATTCCGGGCTGTGTAGGAATACAATGGAGCCCTGCTGGGATGGATACAAAGCCCCATTGTTACAACGTTGCTACTACTGCCAATATACACCTAGGCTTATAGCTGCGCACCTTATGAATAAATGCAGGTACGCTACCCAGAGACCAAAATACAGCTTTGCGTTATAGCCATATTTCAGTGGAATCATCACACTATGTTTTATAGATAGATTCCTAGGAGCCCTGACAGTGTCCTACACTGTGTTTTATAGATAGGTTCCTAGGAGCCCTGACAGTGTTCTACACTATGTTTTATAGATAGGTTCCTAGGAGCCCTGACAGTGTTCTACACTATGTTTTATAGATAGGTTCCTAGGAGCCCTGACAGTGTTCTATAGTATATTTTATAGATAGGTTCCTAGGAGCCCTGACAGTGTTCTACACTATGTTTTATAGATAGGTTCCTAGGAGCCCTGACAGTGTTCTACACTATGTTTTATAGATAGGTTCTTAGGAGCCCTGACAGTGTTCTACACTATGTTTTATAGATAGATTCCTAGGAGCCCTGACAGTGTTATACACTATGTTTCAAGCCAATTTAAAGTGTGGTTCGTACCAAACTTGTTCAACCCGAAACAAATCTTGAACCTGAGCCACCCGAAACTAAACAAATCCTAAGAGGTTCGCCCATCTCTACTTCCCACCATGGGTCTACCATAATAAGCTAAATGCTCAGCCCCACCCAGCTTGAAGAGTAGCAGTTTAATATGTAAGTCCTTTATAAAACAAACTAATTATATTCCCAACATTCAGAAATAAAAAAAACTAACCTTCAAGTCATGAAACTTACTTTAGTTTGTTCCTTTTAATCTTCTGTATAAAAATGAGAATAATTTAGAGAAGAATTTTTTATCCTGTCACCGCTTTTCTTCCTGTTCTATGAATATTTTTAACAAATTAATGCAATTCTAAAGCAGAACACTAATAGCCTTCACGGATTCTACTTTTTGTATATTATGTCCCTTTATGTCTTAGGTTTTGTCCTTCCTTTCAAGAAAAACACAAGGCAGTACATAAATAACTTTCTAATGAATTTCTGCCCTAATCCGCCCCTCCCCCACCCCTGTAGCAGAGAATGGAATATTACCAATCTACAGCAATTTTATCTGGCAATGTCGGATATTTTCTGAAATACTTTTTTGGTCATCTTGACAGCACTCCGTACTGAAATAACATCCAATTATGAGTCATTTGATGATTATAATCTATTCTACTATTTACACAAGGAAATATATCCTGTTAATGCGTATATCAAATTGCGATTTCTTGTCAGAATTCCCAGATAACTCATTCTGGAATTTATTTAGAAATATAGTTGGTTTCTTCCAATATGCAGTGCCTTTTGACCTCCAAACTTGATGTCTATTATGGCATCCAATTTTGGTCACATCTGATCAGACTATATTCACCCAGTATTTCACAGGTTTGTCTTGGACATGCTTTTTGTTCAGCGATGGAGTGTTGCGTGGTGAGCGAGAATACAGGCCATGGAGGGTGAGGGCATTACTCATTGTTTTCTGTTGATTTCAGATCTTTCTGTAACTCTCCACAGGTGGTCTTTGGCTCTTGGACAACTCTTCTGATCATTCTTTTCACCTCTCGGTCTGAAATCTTGCAGGGAGCTCCTGGTTGTGGCCAGTTTATGGTGAAATTATGTTCTTTCCACTCTCGGATTATGCCCCCAACAGAGCTCACTGGAACCTTCAGTAGATAAGAAATTCTTCTGTAACCAATGTCATCGGTATCTTCTGCAACAATATGGTTGTGAAGGTCTTGAGACAGCTCACTGGTTTTACCCATCATGAGATGTTTCTTCTGAGGTCCCTTAGTAATGAGACACCTTCTTATACTCCATCAGTTGAGCCCGCTGAGATTATTTGTCACTAAGTATCAGGATTGTTTTCTAATTCCTGATAGATTTCGGTTGCTGTCAGGACTTTCTATGGGTTTTTGCACTTCGCCTTTCTTCATGTGTTCAATACTTTTTCCTGGTGTCATTTCCCAATATTGTACATAATTTATGAACATCTATGGTGGGATTTCTTTGTCTGGGTGGATTGGGTGGGTTGTTACCGATGTCTGGTGAGAATTTCATGTCATGTCATTTCATGTGGCAAAGCTGAAAAGGCAGGTGCGAGCAAGGCGGCCTACAGTACAAACATGGCTCAGTTACACCAGATCTGTCAGGAGGAATGGACCCAAATTCCTACCAACTATTGTGAGAAGCTTGTGGAAGGAGATCCAAAACGTGTGACCCAAGTCATACAGTGTAAGGGCAATGGTACCAAAAAGTAAGTAATAAAAATGCCTTAAACATTCTCTCTCTCTCATTATTCTGGCATTTGGCAAATATAAATAATTTTGGTAATTCTAATTGACCTAAAACGGGAAAGGTTTATTCTGATTTCATGTCAGATAGTGAGAAAAACCTGCATATGTGTCTTTTTATATAGTGTATGTAAACTTCTGGTTTCAACTGTATATTACTGTGCAATGTTTCAGGCAGGTGTGGAATAAAACAATAAATGCCACAAAGAAAGGTCTCCATCACATGTCCAAAGGTTTTTTTTCCTGTCTGCAAATCTGCAAAACACAGACTGGATGATGATGAGATCAGGGCTATATCTGTGGGGGCCGTATCATCTCTTCCAGGACTCCTCCTCCAAAGGGCAAAGGTCACACCAAATATTGATGGGATTTACATTTCTCTTTTCTTCATTCACTTCAGTTTGTTAATGGACAAAAATAAACTATTAACCCTTCTATTTCTGAACGCATTCTTACTCTGCAGCAATTTCTCCACTCCTGCCTAAAACTTTTACACATCACTGTATATATAATTTTTTATTTATATAAGATGAGAAGGAATAAAACATGAGGCGTTTACAGGCGCCTGTACTTTTGACATCAGGTATTTGAATGAACTTGAAAGGAAATATTACTTCACAAGAAGAACATACAAATAATTTATTGTCCTGAAACGCCGTCTGTACGGATTGCACAAGATGTCTCTGATAGAAGATGTCTCTTTTAGGATGTGCAGTAGGGAAAATAGCTCCTGAGTGTAGACCAACTCATGGACAACATGTAACATCCAGCTTGGTCATCTAAGGAGAACCCGGACCGTGACCACCAGCTGTCTGGACCCCTGCCTACTTGTTTTGCATCATGGAGTAACTGACCTTCTGACCCCTGTCCCTTTAGCGCTGTACATTAGAGTAGGGATCGGCAATCGTCCCTGCTGCCTACACAGGTATTACTTGTCAAGCTGCTATGTAGGCATCAGAGACGATTGCCGATCCCTGCTGCCGCTACTGTAATGTATGAGTGCTAAAGGGACAGCAGCCGAGAGGTCAGTCCTCCTCCTAACTACTGTGTGGGGGCAATAAGGATCATTATACTGTGTAATGGGGCATTATCTACTGTGTAAAGGGGCATTATACTGTGTGGTGTGCACTATGAAGCATGTTACGGTTTGGGGGCAATAATGGGTCATTATACTATGGGGGGCACTAATGGAGCATTATACTGTGTAGGGTGCACTATGGAGCATATTACTGTTTGGGGGGCACTAATGGGGCATTATACTGTTTGGGTGCACTAATGGGGCATTATACAATGGGGGGCACTAATGAGGCATTATACTGTTTGGGGGCACTAATGGGGCATTATACTGAGGGGGCACTAATGGGGCATTATAATGTGGGGGCACTAAGAAGCATTATTCTATGTGGGAGCACTAACAGGCATTATACTGTGTAGGGAACATGAAGGGGGCATGATACTATATTGGTACACTAAGGAGGATTCATCATTGTATGTTACACAGAGAAGGGCCCTTTTACTGTATGGGGGCACAAAAGAGATTGGGTGAGGTCAAAGGGTAAATGGGCAGGGTTAGAGTTATGTCTTAACACATGTAAACATTAGACACGTTCAGCTTCTGCTTATGTTCAGCTCGGACCTTCACCTGATGGTGGACACCGCTTAGTAAACCTTTACTAACAGTAGTCGAGTACTCCTGGTCTAGACTGTATACAATTGTATCCACTCAGGTGAGAGCAGAATCTGAAATCAGGGTCAAACACACTTCAGTTTTTCATGTAACTAAGTATATATCGCCCACTCCCACAGCCGCAACAATGCCAGTAGTCAAGCATATGTCCTGTCACTCCATACCACCATATTCGTCAGTGCCATAGACTTTGAATGGAGTGGCAGCCTGTGTGTGTGCTGACCATTGCTCCATTCCGATCCTGTTGGCCACGACTTTGAGGTTTAGCGGTACAGTGGACATCTAACATTCAGTGGGGGTCTGGGGTCTCCCCACGGATCTCCAATAGATAGATGATAACTGGTTATAATCAGAATGCCCCCTTAATGGTTTGCCCAAGCATCAGAAAGGCATGTGTAGCCAAGATACATAACAGATGATACATTGTAGTTATACAGATTATTCCAAACTATGAGAAGGATGTTGGACATGCAGATAAGGCTGCACCTGTGCAGCGGTATACATGTCACATGCAGTATACAGCCCACTGCAGGGAGGGGAGAGATGATTGGTTGGCAATAGCAATATATCACCAAGAGGAGGCAGCCTGGAGCAGATCTCCCGACAACAACACAATCAGTGGCGTCGCGATCGTGGTTGCAGGGAGTGCGACCGTGAACTGGCCCAGAGGGGTACAGGGCCCGCGGCCAGCTGGAAATGGCCAGGGCCCCGGACTTCCATGATAGTGGTCGGGGAAAGCCTTGTTCCCCGACCGCTATATATATTGTTAATAGAAAGGGGCCTGACTGGGCCCCTTTACATTAAATGCCAGCCCAGGGGAGGTGTATAAAAATAAAAATAATACTTATACTCACCTGTCCTGGGCTGAGCATCCACTCCGGGGCTCTTACTGCGGTAGATGCTAAATCCTAGTGGGCTAAAGGACCTTTGATGACGTCATGACCATGTGATCAGACTCTTATGTGGGCGGAGCTATTCTGGATTGTACAGGACAGTGTGGTTTTACATAGGAAGAGGAAGCTGCTGGGAACAGAGACTGATGGAAGGTAAGGAGGAGAGAAGAGAACATGTGTGAGCAAGAGGGGAATATGGGGGTGCAGGCTGCGTGTGAGCAAGAGGGGGGGAATGAGGGTTCAGGCTCTGGGAGGGTGGGTACTGTGAGCACATAATATTGTGTGGGGGCCACTGTGAGCATATAAATCTGTGTGGGGGCCACTGAGGAGCATATAATACTGTTTGGGGGCCACTGTGAGTATATAATTCTGTGTGGGGGCCACTGAGGAGCATATAATACTGTGTGGGGCCACTGGTGAGAACATAATACTGTTTGGGGCCCCTGTGGAGCATGTAATACTGTGTGGGGTCCAGGGGCGCACCGCTAATGAGGCGAAGTGAGGCGGCCGCCTCGGGGCGGCACTGTCCGGGGGGCGGCATTTTTACTATTTAATGTAAACCAGCCCAGGACAGGCCACTTTAAAAAAAAAAAAAAAAAAAACAGAGCTGAGCGGGGCCTGTCCTGGGCTGGTTTACAAGACGTCGCATCTCAGCGCAGGCGGCGATACAATGACGTCATCACGCCGCCTACGCTGAGACAAAGACGTCGCGGACAAGAAGAGGAGGCGGCGGCGGCTGCATCAAGGCATCGCAGGTGAGTATAGCTTTTTTATATATATATATATATAAATAGGCCGTAACCTGTTGGAGTATCCCCGTCAGGTCAGGGCCTATTTATTTACCTACCCCGTGTCTGCTCGTGGCCGCCCCCGCTTCCCCTTCTGCTATGGGCCGCAGAAAGGGAAGTGGATGCCGCTGTGAGCGGCCGTGGGAATCGGTAAGTTAGGCCGCAGGCCGCAAATACTACTATTATTATACTCCGGGGTCTATTCAGACCCCGGAGTATAATAATCGGAGGCCTAGGGTTGGTGAGGGAACATAAAAACCAGTGTCACTCACCTCCTGCGATCCGATGTAACTCCGAGCAGGCTTGAGGCCTCTGGTAACGTCATCAGGTCGCGTCGCCGGCCTGATCACGTGACGTGTGTGCGCAATTAAACAGGGCCGAAAGTTGCAAGGAGTGCACCGGTGTCCAGGATAGGTAAGTAACTCTGGTTTTTATGTTTGTATTCTCCCCTGGGTCTCCAATCATTATACTCTGGGGTCTGAAAAGACCCCAGAGTATAATAATAGTTCATGGGTCGGCCACTATGGGGCATAATACCCTGTGCAGGGACCACTGTAGAGCATAATACTCTGTGCAGGGGCCACTCTGGAGCATAATACAAGTGCAGGGGCCACTATAGAGCATAATACCGGGTGCAGGGGTCACTATGGAGCATAATACAAGTGCAGGGGCCACTATGGAGCATAATACCAGTGCAAGGGCCACTATGGAGGATAATACCAGTGCAGGGGCCACTATGGAGCATAATACCAGTGCAAGGGCCACTATAGAGCATAATACCAGTGCAGGGGCCACTATGGAGCATAATACCGTGTGCTGGGGCCACTGTGGAGCATAATACCATGTGCAGGGGCCAATATGGAGTATAATACCGTGTGCAGGGGCCAATATGGGGCATAAAACTGTGTGCAGGAGTTGCTGTGGAACATAATACCGTGTGCAGTGGCCAATGCGGGGCATAATACCGTGAGCAGGGGCCACTATGGAGCATAATACCGTGTGCAGGGGCCGCTGAGAGGTATAATACAGTGTGCAGGGGCCGCTGCGGGCCATAATACTGTGTAATACTGTGTGCAGGGGCTGCTGTGGAACATTATAGTGTGTGTAAATGGGGCGCTATAAACATGGGCTATGGCACCTGTTTATATTATACGCTGTCTGTTTATAGTGGCCGTGTGATGTAATTGTAGCCTTGTCACATACTGTAGACATGTACAGGACGAGGTTGTAGTTACATTACATGGCTGCTATGAGATGAATTACACTATGTAAACAGAGAAGCGGTCACGGCGCTTACACAGGTACCATTCAAACAGCTGGTCAGTGGGGGTCCTGGGTTTTTGAACCCCACTGATTAATTTATTAATGACCTGGAAAACCTTTTAATTAGTTAACACCTTGGGTATTATTAATAAGGGGCACTATTTATACAGGGTACACACGGACATTATTAATATAAAGATGCACTTGGGGGGTATTATTCATTATGGGGGTTTATATCATATATTATATAATTGGGGGTAGCAGCAGGATGGGGGCTTTGTGTAGGTGAGGACAATGTGGGTTGGATGCCTGGAAAAGTGAGGAGCCAAAGATGTCTGTGTTGCAACCTTTACAGAGACAAGTCACAGCTGGAAGAAGTGGTCATGGCGGTCCAAAGGGAAGAGAAGGGAAATGTGAAGGATTAGTCAGAGACGTCACCTGTAAGTCACAAAATGTTACTGCCCTGTATTCACCTAAATGATAGAGGATAAATACCTGAGTGATGGGGGGTCTGTCTGCTGAGACCCCCACTGAGCCTGCGAATTGGGTTTTTTGCCCCCACTGGGTGGGAATCCAGCCTGGCTGCAGCCATATATATAGGTGTGTCACTTGGTGGATGAACGAACCCGCGTGGCTCTCATTCACTTCAATGGGAGTGCCAAAGATACCCGAAGTCCAGTACTCAGCTATCTGCGGGGCTCCTATTATAGAGAATGGGGGCCACGTGGGATCGTCCATCCACCAAGCAGAAGATGTGTGAAATTATTGTCATTGTTAATACCGTGTTGTTGATCTGATACTGAAGTAATACAGGAAGAAGAATTCTTAAAAACTGTTTTATAACTTTGTGTATTGTGTATATTGTGCGACGATAACATTGTGTTAAACTAGTAGCATGGAAACTCAGTTTTTTTTTTTTTGTTTTTTTTTTTTTTTGGGGGGGGGCGTCTTTCTATAGTCTGCCTCAGGCAGCAAAGAGGCTAGTGTCACCACTGGTGGGGTCCACTACGGTGGACCAGTATTGGTTACATGCTGGGTGCTGTGCGCTGTTCACTCACCGTATTCTTGATAACTGCAGTTGTGGGTATTAAAGCTGTATCCCTTTCAAGGATCTGAGATATTGCTTCAGCGACCGTAACTGCCACTATCAAGAATTTGCTCTAGGAAGGGGGTAGGGGGCCCCGGACAAAAGTTTGCGCCCAGGCCCACAAGACTTTAGTTATGCCACTGAACACAATACATATGGTTATGTAGATTTGGAGCTGACACCCATGCACATTCTTAGGCTCGATTCACATCACGTTTTTTTTACATCCACTTAGCACATCCATTTAACATATGTCAAAAAACCGGACAGAAACTGATCCTTTTTTTTTTTTTTTTTTTTTTTAATTGATGTCTTTGTAAGCAGATAGCTATCCACTTTTCTGCTAATCGGATCTGAATGGAGCCTTAGTCTATTATGTAGTAAGAATACACAGGGCTTTTTATACAATAATATGGAATGCTGACATGTTGTATTATACTATAATATGGAATGCTGACATGTATTATAGTATAATATGGAATGCTGACATGTATTATACTATAATATGGAATACTGACATGTTGTATTATACTATAATATGGAATACTGACATGTTGTATTATACTATAATATGGAATGCTGACATGTATTATACTATAATATGGAATACTGACATGTTGTATTATACTATAATATGGAATGCTGACATGTTGTATTATACTATAATATGGAATTCTGACATGTATTATACTATAATATGGAATGCTGACATGTATTATACTATAATATGGAATGCTGACATGTATTATACTATAATATGGAATGCTGACATGTATTATACTATAATATGGAATGCTGACATGTATTATACTATAATATGGAATACTGACATGTTGTATTATACTATAATATGGAATGCTGACATGTTGTATTATACTATAATATGGAATGCTGACATGTATTATACTATAATATGGAATGCTGACATGTATTATACTATAATATGGAATGCTGACATGTATTATACTATAATATGGAATGCTGACATGTATTATACTATAATATGGAATGCTGACATGTATTATACTATAATATGGAATGCTGACATGTATTATACTATAATATGGAATACTGACATGTTGTATTATACTATAATATGGAATGCTGACATGTTGTATTATACTATAATATGGAATGCTGACATGTTGTATTATACTATAATATGGAATTCTGACATGTATTATACTATAATATGGAATGCTGACATGTTGTATTATATACTATAATATGGAATGCTGACACGTATTATACTATAATATGGAATGCTGACACGTATTATACTATCATATAGATTTCTGACATATTCCACTTAATCATTTAGCTTTCTGACTAAATCCGGAAATATTCTGACCCTGGTACAAGACCTATGAAGCTGCGGAGCTGTGTATGACTGATGACTGCGCGGTTTGCGTTACCAGTAGATTTATCTCAGCACATTTTATATATCATTGGATATTTTTTTCTGGTTCTTGAAGAGCAGCGAGGATATTTTCTATAGTATTGTGCTCCACAAACAGCTTGGAATTTATTTTTATAAAAATGAAATAATGGGAAATGATGAACTATTGATGTCGTCCCATAGTCCTGAGTCAACAATCTGCACCGGGCGAGTCTGCATTGTTTCCAAACGTATCACTGTACAACTTATGCCTTTGCTTTTTTTTTTTTACTATTTATGTTAGTTTTGTCCTCTTTTATATGTCTTTATGGGAACATCAAGCTAGTAAATCTTCATGAGATTTGTATTATGCAAATGAAAGGTCTTCTCATTGACCCTGAAATAGTGTGCAAGAAAAACAGATGGATGCTAAAGAATCATATGCTTTGGACAAATAACACTGTTCAGACATGGAAGGCTATGGTCACTTCTGAGTCAGAGATCCCATAATCAATGAGTGTTGCATGCCGTACCATTTTTCCTTTCAAAATGATGGAAATTTAATTAAAATCCATTGGACCCCGTTATAAATCAATGGGACGGCCGGCACTGTTGTTTGTCATACAAGGTCGGGAGGCTTCCAGCTCTGTCCTCTGTATAGGTTCCCTTTGGGGAACATGCATGGGGGGTAGACGGTTAGATCCATCCCTGTGCAATCCATCTGCCCTTCCAACTCACGATGGCCTCCACTACCGTTCTCCTGCCGCACTGGGATGTGAACATGATGATAATGATGTTTCATTATCATCCTGGCAATTTGCAGTGGCAGCAGCGGTGAAGATCAAGTCAAAGGAAGGGATTTCTACCGGAGTATTAACCTGGTTCTTCTGACTAGCTGTGAATCCCCAGTTGGGAACTCACCACATTTGTGCTGGCAGGTGGTTAGCGGGAGGTCATGTCACTGCTGAGGTGTAAGTACAGGAGGTCATCAGTATCAAAACTGGCCTGGGGACAAGCAAACTCCATCAATCTAATTGTATGTAATTGTGGAGGAATGAGCAAAATATAATTGAATGGACTGTATAAAATTCTCCTGTGGACACCATATGGCTGTGTTATTTATACTCTGTAGTAAGGCACTATATAGCGGAGTTATGTGGTCTCTTTATGACGTTATTATTTCAGCCCTTTATGGTGTTATTATCTAACCATTATATGATACAGTTATAATAATGGTATTATTTGTACTTTATATGGTATTACTATTTGACCACTATATGACGGTATTCATAGAGCACTATATGACAGTGTTATTTATTCCGGCAGGTTCTATTTAAATCTCATTATTGCTAGCATTTCCCTCATATCTGCCAAGAGCTTTTCAATGCCTGCCCCCAGACCCTTCTTTTCATTGAACCCATACAATGAATCCTCCTGCTTACTCCACTACTTTGACCTGGAAAATTTTTAGTGAGCATTTTATGGAAGATTTGTGAGTAATCTAGCACAGAACAATATAGCTATACCGTATAACTATACACTTCATTATTATAAGATACATTTACAGACGTACATATACAGATGTGTCCTCCTATATATGTAAGCAAACCCTGGACAGGCGCAAGTCACATCATGACCACTAGGTGGCAACACACAGACATATAGCATAAACAAATCCCAACAGTACATTGCAAAAATCATGTTTTCTTCAAAGCTGATCATCTTGTGCCACACATCTCAGGTATGTTGAGCCAAAAGGTAAAGTGCAGAAAGTTCTTGTATACATACAGTAGACACTATAAGGAATAAAGTCAATGCATTGTTTAGGGCTCTGGCAAAGATTTGGCAAGAACTTTGTTAAACAGTAATGTCCATGTCTTCAACAAATATTAATGTCCTGAGCCTTGCACAATTGGTTTTACTTAACTACATTTGATCAATGGACTTCTGCAGCGAGTCTTTGATATGCCAGACCATTTTGGAAGGTGACACAGTCATGTGACTTTAATTCTTCCAACAAAGCTGGGAGACATAAGGATGATGGAAGTCATCCTATACCAGCATATTAAGTAGCGGATTATTTATGCAGACGTGTATAATGAAGCAATGTGTCACCTAAATGATCAACACAACCTCAGTTGATGAGTCCTAATACTCCTGAAGCTCATAGCGAGTCTCAGCGTCCGTGATACATTCTCAGCAAGCGGATATCTGTATTCATGGTGTAATATCTATGGGTGCACTGGAGTTTCTGTCTCAGTGTTATTCCTGTATTTCATACATTTATATTTCATTTCTTGATATTTTTTTCTTTTTTTTATTTTTATGATAAAATATCTAACTTCATGAATTTTCATATGACTGTAACTACTATAATACTGCTCCTATGTACAAGAATATAACTACTATAATTCTACTCCTATGTACAAGAATATAACTACTATAATACTGCTCCTATGTATAAGAATATAACTACTATAATACTGCTCCTATGTACAAGAATATAACTACTATAATACTACCTCCTATGTACAAGAATATAACTACTATAATACTGCTCCTATGTACAAGAATATAACTACTATAATACTACCTCCTATGTACAAGAATATAACTACTATAATACTGCTCCTATGTACAAGAATATAACTACTATAATACTACTCCTATGTACAAGAATATAACTACTATAATACTGCTCCTATGTATAAGAATATAACTACTATAATACTACCTCCTATGTACAAGAATATAACTACTATAATACTGCTCCTATGTACAAGAATATAACTACTAAAATACTGCTCCTATGTACAAGAATATAACTACTATAATACTGCTCCTATGTACAAGAATATAACTACTATAATACTGCTCCTATGTATAAGAATATAACTACTATAATACTACCTCCTATGTACAAGAATATAACTACTATAATACTGCTCCTATGTACAAGAATATAACTACTATAATACTGCTCCTATGTACAACAATATAACTACTATAATACTGCTCCTATGTACAAGAATATAACTACTATAATACTGCCTCCTATGTACAAGAATATAACTACTATAATACTGCTCCTATGTACAAGAATATAACTACTATAATACTACTCCTATGTACAAGAATATAACTACTATAATACTGCTCCTATGTATAAGAATATAACTACTATAATACTACCTCCTATGTACAAGAATATAACTACTATAATACTGCTCCTATGTACAAGAATATAACTACTATAATACTGCTCCTATGTATAAGAATATAACTACTATAATACTACCTCCTATGTACAAGAATATAACTACTATAATACTGCTCCTATGTACAAGAATATAACTACTAAAATACTGCTCCTATGTACAAGAATATAACTACTATAATACTGCTCCTATGTACAAGAATATAACTACTATAATACTACTCCTATGTACAAGAATATAACTACTATAATACTGCTCCTATGTATAAGAATATAACTACTATAATACTACCTCCTATGTACAAGAATATAACTACTATAATACTGCTCCTATGTACAAGAATATAACTACTATAATACTGCTCCTATGTATAAGAATATAACTACTATAATACTACCTCCTATGTACAAGAATATAACTACTATAATACTGCTCCTATGTACAAGAATATAACTACTAAAATACTGCTCCTATGTACAAGAATATAACTACTATAATACTGCTCCTATGTACAAGAATATAACTACTATAATACTGCTCCTATGTACAACAATATAACTACTATAATACTGCTCCTATGTACAAGAATATAACTACTATAATACTGCCTCCTATGTACAAGAATATAACTACAATAATACTGCTCCTATGTACAAGAATATAACTACTATAATACTACCTCCTATGTACAAGAATATAACTACTATAATACTGCTCCTATGTACAAGAATATAACTACTATAATACTGCTCCTATGTACAAGAATATAACTACTATAATACTGCCCCTATGTACAAGAATATAACTACTATAATACTGCTCCTATGTACAAGAATATAACTACTATAATACTGCTCCTATGTACAAGAATATAACTACTATAATACTGCTCCTATGTACAAGAATATAACTACTATAATACTGCTCCTATGTACAAGAATATAACTACTATAATACTGCTCCTATGTATAAGAATATAACTACTATAATACTGCCCCCTATGTACAGGAATATAACTACTATAATACTGCCTCCTATGTACAAGAATATAACTACTATAATACTGCTATGTACAAGAATATAACTACTATAATACTGCCCCCTATGTACAAGAATATTACTACTATAATACTGCCCCTATGTACAAGAATATAACTACTATAATACTGCTCCTATGTACAAGAATATAACTACTATAATACTGCTATGTACAAGAATATAACTACTATAATACTGCTCCTATGTACAAGAATATAACTACTATAATACTGCTCCTATGTACAAGAATATAACTACTATAATACTGCTCCTATGTACAAGAATATAACTACTATAATACTGCTCCTATGTATAAGAATATAACTACTATAATACTGCCCCCTATGTACAGGAATATAACTACTATAATACTGCCTCCTATGTACAAGAATATAACTACTATAATACTGCTATGTACAAGAATATAACTACTATAATACTGCCCCCTATGTACAAGAATATAACTACTATAATACTGCTCCTATGTACAAGAATATAACTATTATAATACTGCTCCTATGTACAAGAATATAACTACTATAATACTGCTCCTATGTACAAGAATATAACTGCTATAATACTACTCCTATGTACAAGAATATAACTACTATAATACTGCTCCTATGTATAAGAATATAACTACTATAATACTACCTCCTATGTACAAGAATATAACTACTATAATACTGCTCCTATGTACAAGAATATAACTACTAAAATACTGCTCCTATGTACAAGAATATAACTACTATAATACTGCTCCTATGTACAAGAATATAACTACTATAATACTACTCCTATGTACAAGAATATAACTACTATAATACTGCTCCTATGTATAAGAATATAACTACTATAATACTACCTCCTATGTACAAGAATATAACTACTATAATACTGCTCCTATGTACAAGAATATAACTACTATAATACTGCTCCTATGTATAAGAATATAACTACTATAATACTACCTCCTATGTACAAGAATATAACTACTATAATACTGCTCCTATGTACAAGAATATAACTACTAAAATACTGCTCCTATGTACAAGAATATAACTACTATAATACTGCTCCTATGTACAAGAATATAACTACTATAATACTGCTCCTATGTACAACAATATAACTACTATAATACTGCTCCTATGTACAAGAATATAACTACTATAATACTGCCTCCTATGTACAAGAATATAACTACAATAATACTGCTCCTATGTACAAGAATATAACTACTATAATACTACCTCCTATGTACAAGAATATAACTACTATAATACTGCTCCTATGTACAAGAATATAACTACTATAATACTGCTCCTATGTACAAGAATATAACTACTATAATACTGCCCCTATGTACAAGAATATAACTACTATAATACTGCTCCTATGTACAAGAATATAACTACTATAATACTGCTCCTATGTACAAGAATATAACTACTATAATACTGCTCCTATGTACAAGAATATAACTACTATAATACTGCTCCTATGTACAAGAATATAACTACTATAATACTGCTCCTATGTACAAGAATATAACTACTATAATACTGCCCCCTATGTACAGGAATATAACTACTATAATACTGCCTCCTATGTACAAGAATATAACTACTATAATACTGCTATGTACAAGAATATAACTACTATAATACTGCCCCCTATGTACAAGAATATTACTACTATAATACTGCCCCTATGTACAAGAATATAACTACTATAATACTGCTCCTATGTACAAGAATATAACTACTATAATACTGCCCCCTATGTACAGGAATATAACTACTATAATACTGCTCCTATGTACAAGAATATAACTACTATAATACTGCCCCCTATGTACAGGAATATAACTACTATAATACTGCCCCTATGTACAAGAATATAACTACTATAATACTGCTCCTATGTACAAGAATATAACTACTATAATACTGCTCCTATGCACAAGAATATAACTACTATAATACTACCTCCTATGTACAAGAATATAACTACTATAATACTGCCTCCTATGTACAAGAATATAACTGCTATAATACTGCCTCCTATGTACAAGAATATAACTACTATAATACTGCTCCTATGTACAAGAATATAACTACTATAATACTGCTCCTATGTACAAGAATATAACTACTATAATACTGCTCCTATGTACAAGAATATAACTACTATAATACTACCTCATATGTACAAGAATATAACTACTATAATACTGGCTTTTCTGATTTTACAACCTTCTTATACCAGTTTTACAGTGGAGAATTACACACCTCTTTTCTATGCAGTATGTTAGTTACAAATAACTGTGAATGAATCTGCTTGGTGACCCCTTCATGAACACTTGGAGGAATACTTATTGAAATACTTATTACTTATTTATTGAAATGACTAATAATAAAAAGACAGAGATTTATTACATAGTGTGGCATCCCAGAGCTGGCTATGGCTGAGCTGAGGGTGATCTCTGTGCATTGTATTATTTCCTGTTGCTTCATAGCCTGTGTGACATAGCAGGGGGTCCTGAGTCTCACACAACACAGCGCCACCTAGTGAGCCTCACACATGCATTACACCTCCCATAGGATTGAATAGTAACCAAATGTCCAATGGGAGGACATCGCCTGGGAAAAGGGGAGGAGTCAGCTGATCACTGGGTCCCCATGGTAACACCCCGGCAGGAAGGTCCTGCGTGTGAGGAGTTAGAAGTGTGGAGTGTTAGGAGGAGGAGGTGAGGAGATAAGTGTGATGTCCTGTGAAGAAAGCAGTGAGTTTAGTGCAGGAATCTCAAGTCCTAGACAGGCCCAGGAAGGTTGGAGAGCTGACATACTCCAGCTATTCAGAAGATCCTGTCCCCTGTCTGCCTAGCCATCGCCCTGAAGGAAGTCAAGCATCATTATCTTGTCAGCATGAGACTGTGGAGAGAACATTCTGGAACACGTGCTCCATAGTAAGTATCACAGGATCCAGGGGCCAAGGCCAGACCTGTGGAATATCCTGCCACCCTGACTATTGCACCCCGAAACTCTGAGCTATCAGGACCACATAACGTGAGTGGGGAATATTGTGTGCTAGTATCATGGTGGGCATCCTCCTATGTGCCAAATAGGAGCCCAGACGCACCTTAGGGCTGTAACACTGAAGTATAAGGGGCTAGGAACACCTTTCATCAAGTCCACCCTGCACCCCAGGACTTTGCTGTGTCACCAGGCGTACCCCGTTGTTTTGTATTGAAGAAACTGTTTAAGCATTTGTGCCTCCACACCCATGGAAGTAAAAGTTCAACTTTACAACCGTTTCTGTGTCTGACTCTGCACCGACAACATCAGGGCGCCCCAAACACCACCAGTCGGCACAGTATAGGGGAAGCGCCCCGGGGGAACAATCACCACCAACATTTGTGCAGCCCCCTCATCACCGGTACCAGTGGTGGTAACGTGGGACAGCACCAGCGCTGCGCCCTCGTGCCCAGAGACCGTGACAAGTCTGCGCTGTTTGCACCCCGCAATCCCAACTGCAGCGTTGCCTTCCATCTGGTCACCGCAATAGTAATATAAATCTTGTGTATACTGCAATGTATTACTGACAGACTCCTGCACAATACACACCCTAGCTCTGCTGATATTTTTTTTATAAGCTTTATGTTAATCATATTTTTAAAGAATTTTTGTTTTTTAAACATTTTCCATGTTATAATCTATAAAAAAAAATTACTAAAACTCCTGCAGTTCTGACTCTGGCCTCTAAGCCATATAATATGCTGAGACTTCCTTTTTTTCTGTAGGAGATTTCTTTGCAGCAGTTCCTCACTTATCAGCACACTGATGGTCACAGCTATCACGTGTATATAGATAAGACACAGAATCCACCAGTCACAATAGGTGATGTCAAATCTTATCTACTCTCTTTGAACTATGAGCATGTCTAGAAAACTCTCCAATAGAAGTCAATAGGGTCTGCTCCAGACCATTCTGTCTATGCCCCATGGTCCATCTCCAAAATAAGGACAACATCACCAAAAATTGCAGAAAAAACTCTGCAGCGGAAAAGCCAACATTTTTGAAAATCGCAGCATGTCCATTATACCTGCGGAAACACTGCCATTTTCCCTATAGGTATAAGAAAGGCAGAAAGTCCGCAGAGGAAAACTCAGCAATAATGCAATGAAAAAAAAAATGCAATGTGTTTTCATTTTTTTTCTGCAGCAATTTTTTTTTTGCTGCGTTTTGCTACATGGGGCCTTAAACAATCGGTCATTTCCTTGTGACACTTTCCCTTTAAGCTCTTAATCCCTTCCCTATTATTATGTCGGATGCCGCCTATTTAAATATGGTTGCCGCTCAGTATTATACAGCGAAGACCGGCACTAATGCCCGCAATCAGTCCCTGCAATGATCACGGGCGTCAAGACCCCCGGCGCCTTGGTCAAAGCTGACTGAGGCGCCTTTTTCCCAGCGGAAAATGGCACCACCCCTTTTGGTTAGGATTGCCTACACCCTAGATGAGATCCAGGGCCGGCAATATGTTACCTTGATAGCTGGAAACCTATTGAGGGCTCCCAGGCTTGTCGGCTTTACTTTTAGAGTGCTCTATGCAGCCTGTAATAGAAGTGCCACCAATTTGCAATGCATTGGCATTTTAATGCATTGCATTAGTGATCAGATCCCCTGGGTTCAAAACCCCTAAGGGTTCTAATAATTACAGTTAGTAAAAAAATATAAAAAATAAATAAATTAAAAAAATTAAAAAATCAAATCAACCCCTTTCTCTGGAATACATACAAAAATAAGAAATTACTATAAAACACATACACATTAGGTATCCCTGTGTCCAAAAACGAACCCCATAGCAGAAAAAAAATCAAAAGTGCAGAACCGCCGTTTTTTCGCTGCTTCACTTCTGATAAAAATTTGAATAAAAAGTGATCAAGCAATAGACATTACCCAAATTGGTATAACTAAAAAGTACACCTGGCACCGCAAAAATGTAAATAAAACTATATAAGTTGGGTATCCCCGGAATTATACCGAAAAATAGAATACAGGTGACATGTCATTGTGGCTACAGAGTGAACGCCATAAAAATGAAGCCCGTAAGAAAGTCGCACAAATGTACTTTTTCTCCAATTCAATTTTTCTCAATTTTTTTTCCAGCTTCCCAGTACATTGTACAGAATAATAAATGGTATCATTATGTTTGTCCCGCAAACATTAAGCCCTCATATGGCTCTGTGTACAGAAAAATAAAAGAGTTATGGGGTTTGGAAGGCGGGGAGTCAAAAACGAAAATTGAAAATCGGAAAATGCCTGCAGCGGGAAGGGGTTAAAGGGAATTTCAGATCTTATAACTTTCTATAAATTTTATAAATTTACAATCTCCTTAGTGTTTCGATATTGCTACAAGGCAATATTGTAGCAGTTGTACAAATCTCTGACTGTTTGCTACAATGTATCAGTTTAGAGTACAGGCTAAGGCTGGGTTCACACCAGCGTTGGCTCTCCGTTTGGGGATTCCATTCCCCTCTATGCTTCAAAAATGCCTCAATTCCCTACACATTTTTTTGCCCTTTTTGGGGTCCGCGGAAACTGCTTTTTTAAGCGGATTAGATTTCCGTTTCGGGGTCCCTGAGAGGAAACCCCAATGGAAACCCGAATGCAGGTGTGAACCTAGAGTAATTTGGTTGCCATTCTTTGCACCAAATATTTACACCAAATTTTTGCCTAATTTTGGTGAACGTAGTCACATCTCAAGAATCCAGCGAGCAATGCCCCTTTCCTGCTATGGCCCTTTTCAGATGAGGTGCTACATAAATGGGGCGCAAGGCATGTATACCTGTATATTGACACGAGAATTGTGGTGTCAAACCAGTGTCACCTCTACCATCACGACCGCCACACAGAATCCAGCCATGGTGCATTGGTGGTTCCGAGGTCGGTAGAGGCGCGTGAAACACAAAGTGCACCCTAGGGCTGACTATATCAGTTTTATTTCAGGTACTTAAGTCTTTCCCCTATGATCTAATCCAGATCTAAAAGTTGCGGCAGGTCCTTCCCCCTTCAGCCTTTATCTTCCCTCTTTACCTTGTGTTTTATTCATTCTCATTATACGTCCCTGACAGTAGATTTCATGATTTTTGTGCTGTGTCCCAGACTTTCTAAAAAACCGCTGTCAGCGCTGATAATATTATAGAATGAAAGCGCCATGATCAAACCCCTGACTGATCAGAAGGCCTTCTCCTGGCGTAATGCGCTGTGACATTAACTCTTTCATGTCTTTGCAAATCACCTCTCCCCGATGGAGATCTGTCTACTTCAGGAGCTTACTGAGAGAACAGAATCTAAATGGAACGCTATACAAGGAATTCTACCCATGAGGATTCATGTTCTAGCCGGGCAGGTATCAGCAAAAAGACTCAGATTAGTCAGCTCCGTTCTTGCAAATAAACAAATCCACATCAACTCATAGAAATACAGCTGCTGAGCTGACGGAATCCGGACTAGCCGGGTCATCCAGGAGCTAGGTTTCATTGCACCGCCATTACAGCCTCCTACGGTATTTTATGGACAATCTGTTGAAGAGTGATTATACAGAGAGCGCATTGTATATTGTAAAAGATATCCGCAAAATTTACATAGTTTGGGGGCACGAAACCCGTGTGGTCACATTGGCCAGATTAGACTTTCCCATGGGGCACCTGAGCCTTGTGATCATCACAATGTGAATTGTTTAGGAATATTAGTTAGACATTGTGTAGCACAGTTTTGTCAATGGAGTTTTTATTTGGCTGCTGTATGGTGGTATTATTTCAGCACTATATGGTGGTATTATTTCAGCACTATATGGTGGTATTATTTCAGCACTATATGGTGATATTATTTCAGCACTACATGATGGTATTATTTCAGCACTATATGGTGGTATTATTTCAGCACTATATGGTGGTATTATTTCAGCACTATATGGTGGTATTATTTCAGCACTATATGGTGATATTATTTCAGCACTACATGATGGTACTATTTCAGCACTATATGGTGGTATTATTTCAGCACTATATGGTAGTATTATTTCAGCACTATATGGTGGTATTATTTCAGCACTACATGGTGGTATTATTTCAGCACTATATGGTGGTATTATTTCAGCACTACATGATGGTACTATTTCAGCACTATATGGTGGTATTATTTCAGCACTATATGGTAGTATTATTTCAGCACTATATGGTGGTATTATTTCAGCACTACATGGTGGTATTATTTCAGCACTATATGGTGGTATTATTTCAGCACTACATGGTGGTATTATTTCAGTACTATATGGTGGTATTATTTCAGCACTATATGGTGATATTATTTCAGCACTACATGATAGTATTATTTCAGCACTACATGATAGTATTATTTCAGCACTATATGGTGGCATTATTTCAGCACTACATGATGGTATTATTTCAGCACTACATGGTGGTATTATTTCAGCACTATATGGTGGTATTATTTCAGCACTATATGGTGGTATTATTTCAGCACTACATGATGGTATTATTTCAGCACTATATGGTGGTATTATTTCAGCACTATATGGTGGTATGATGGTACTATTTCAGCACTATATGGTGGTATTATTTCAGCACTACATGATGGTATTATTTCAACACTATATGGTGGTATTGTTTCAGCACTATATGGTGGCATTATTTCAGCACTATATGGTGGTATTATTTCAGCACTATATGGTGGTATTATTTCAGCACTATATGGTGGCATTATTTCAGCACTATATGATGGTATATACTTAGTGCAGCACAGATACTTAAGCAATGTATGATACATTATTATTGTATAGAATTGCTCAGAGAAGATTATTAAAGATGAGCGAATCAAAGTTGCAGAAGTGAAATTCAATCCGAATTTCAGGAAAAATACAATTCGCATCGAATCCGAATTTCCTCACGCTTCGTGGTAACGATTCGCATTTAGTTCAAAATGGCTGCTGTACATATTAGAACATGGGGCAAGGAACTCTGGGAATGCGGGATCACTCACAATGCCATGCGTGCAGCCAATCAGCAGCCAACCCTGTGATGTCACACCCCTTTAACCCCTTCGCGAGCGCCCACGGCATGTTTGACCGTTGCATCCAAGGTGTTAAATCCCCCCCGATCGGTTATGGAGCAGGGTGATAGCTGTAACTGACAGCTAACACCCTGCTCCATAACCAATTGGGGGGTTTTATCACCTTGGATGCCGCGGTCAAACATGACTACGGCATGCAAGGGGTTTCGCCATTTTGACGCCCACCCCAGCTCTCTGCAGCCAATAGATAGCTGTTTTAGTTATGCGATTTGCCGCGATTTAATTCGGATCGAATAGAATCATATCACGAAATTCGGCAAAGTTGCTGAATTGAATTTTTGAATACTTCGCTCATCTCTAATGATTATATATGGAGCTGTTATCCCAGGAATAGGCCAGGAAGCCAGCGGAGCATGAACCTGTAACAAGGTACGTGAGAGCTGAGCGCAATCCCTATGCAAGTACACTGTGAGCTGCTACAGGACTGTAACTCCGACCCTTTTTGTAGGGTTCCTCACTAAGTTCGGTGCAACTATCAAGAAGCCACTACTAACAACTACTTGTATACCTGAGAACTACCGTTGACAACTTCTGTACCCAAAAAATAACCCAGTAAAGTATCAGATGACACCATGACCTGCGAGTTGTGTGTGTGCTTCTTTGGCCTAACTTCTTAAAGCCCTGGTGCAGCGGGAGGCTTATACAGCCATCTTTACAGTAATAACTTGAAGTAATGGTTAGGAGGTCCTTCTATAGACTGCGGACAGTAAATCACATATCTGGCATGTAATATATAACGTGGATTTATACCAATGTAAACCGGCACACATAGCAATATGCAAGATAACGCTCTTCTTCCACCACCGACTCTGGTCATTCTCTTCCCGGGAAGAGTATCATTGTTGGTCAAGTGTAGATAATAAAGAAGACGTATGTGAGGAGCTTCGTGCAGATAATGGATGCATCCTGCATTTCTTTATTTGTATCTCCTGTGTTGGTATTGACAAGTATTTAACCAATGTAATGAACTGTAACCACCTCCTCATTACATGGCACTTTCCAGACGCAGCTGATTACATACAGCCGGGAGACGCCACTGACCATGAGCGGTGGGGGAGGTGTTAGCGTCGACTTAGGAACTTACAAATGGACTTTTTTGCTTATGTATTAAGAGCCTTCACTTGTGCTGACTGCACTTAGGCTTCTAACATTAATATTTTAAAGTGGACTTTATGCAGCAAGGAAATTGAGGGATAATTGAGTTAAAGTGTCTCGAGTACAAAGTCAGGTTCTCATATGTGCAGCAGTAGTGCGGGGAGCTGAGGAGGCGCCGGGGTAATCGCACTAACCTTAATGTGGCATTTAAGAAAAGTCAGCAGTTTACTTAAAGGAAACAAATCAGTCAAGTCAGGAAGGGGTATCCGAATTAGGTAAAACTTGAGCAGTTGCTGGTGGCTCGCATTTGTCAGAGGCCCTTTGGGAAATTAAAGCAGTGACTGTAACGTAGAGTATGGGTTCTGCGACTCTACGTAATGAAGTCTTATTGTAGTCACTGTTACAGTATCGTTTCTATATTGTCGCAGCTAGAGATGAGCGAACCAAGCTGGATTCATTACAAATTTTCCAAAAATTTGGGGTTCATTTCATTTGGGGTTCGTTTCTATATTATCGCAGCTAGAGATGAGCGACAACCCCAAAAATTTGGGGTTCACCACCCACTAATCCCTGTTATACTTTGGGGTCTCTTCAAGGTCTGAAACTTAAGAAAACAATAAGCACTGATGCTCACCTTACCTCACCTGTCCTGAGGTTCCTCACAGTCTTATTCAGACTCTTCCGGCCTACTGGGTGATGTCACAAGCCCTGGGGTACTTCTGAGGCCTGTGATTGGGTTTCAATAGTCATGTGGGGCATGCCAACATCATGATACTTGAGTTAAGGCGTCATAACATTGGTGTGCCCCACGTGATCACTAAGGCTCCATCACAGGTGTCAATGTGTTTTTCCCGGGGCCTTTGACGTAACCCTGATGATTGACCAAAGAGGACCTTGGAAGAGCTCCGGACAATACATGGAAGCCCAATAAAATGAGGAAAGATGAGTATATAAGTTTATGTTTCTGCAAATCCCTTGGGCCTCCATTTATTATTCTCTGGGGTCTGAAGAGTATAATAACAGCACTTCTGGTTTGGACTAAACAGGTGGACGAACTTCTTGAATATTCACAAACTCTCGCGAGGTCTACCCATCTCTAGTAGCAGCATGTGGCCTGTATGAGAGTATAGATAGTTTCCCCATTGTTCTCTTTCGTCTTAGCAGACGCTTTCATCTATTTTCAATGAACCCCCTTTAGGTTTAGACTTTTTGCTTTGCGGTATTTTTGCAAACTCAACCTCCAGATACTGAATCAATGGCTACACTGTAAACCATGACATGGCCTATTTAGAGATGTATGAACATTGCAAGATTTGTTACACGGATATTCGCGAGGTTCATCCGCCTGTATTGATTCATTCCAGAAGTGCTATTATTATACTCTTCTTACCCCAAAGTATAATAAGCGAAGGCCTGAGGGGGGAGGAGGGAGTGCGGAAACATAATAAATGCTTTAATACAAAAGTCATGAAGTAATGATAGTCCCATGTCATCACCCAGGAGGTCAGAAAAGGCTGCAAAATGTTCGAAGAGGACCATAGGAGGCCAATGAGAGCTGATGGGAGGGTAATATCAGTGGGCCTCTGAGTACCTGGGACCCCAGAATATAATACTAATTCATGGGTGCTGAACCTCAATCTTTTTCATGCTGACTGGACAACTGGCCAATTGAGACCCTCCTGCCTCTAAATCTAATTCTAAGTAGAGATAGGCAAAGCGATTTCTTCTGAGCCAATATCTACCTGAATATTCCCTATTTTTAGGTTTTCATTTAAATTGGCAATTCGTTTCAAACTAAATTGGTTGCCAACACATGCATCGCGTAAAATCTGAACAGACCCCAGAGTATAATAATTTCACTTCTGGTTCTAAACTTGTGCAACCCAAAACAAGTCTTGGACCTGAGCCACCCGAACCTGAAACAAAACGAGCCATGGGAGGTTCACCCATCTCTAGAGTCTCCATCATACTGATGACTGGGGTGGCAGGGGCCGAAGCCTCCCCCCTCTCTGGTCTACTCCTCATCTTCCATGTTGTCATCTATGCTAAAAGAGAGAAAAATCTCTTAAACCCCTTTAAAATGCAAAGAAAAAAATTTAAATCTACATTTACATTTAGAAAACATGGCTTTTCTCCCACATAGCAGGTAACACGATTGTTATTAGGCCGCACTCGTATTGTTATTAGGCCACACTCGGATTAGTTATTAGGCCGCACTCGTATTGTTATTACACCGCACTCATATTGTTATTAGGCCGCACTCGAATTAGTTATTAGGCCACACTCATATTGTTATTAGGCCGCACTCGTATTGTTATTAGGCCACACTCGGATTAGTTATTAGGCTGCACTCGTATTGTTATTAGGCCGCACTCATATTGTTATTAGGCCACACTCATATTGTTATTAGACTGCACACATATTGTTATTAGACCGCACTCGTATTGTTATTAGGCCGCACTTGTATTGTTATTAGACTGTACTCGTATTGTTATTAGAGTGTACTTGTTTTGTTATTAGACCACACTCGTATTAGTTATTAGATCGCGCTCGTATTGTTATTAGGGCGCACTTGTATTGTTAAGAGACCGCACTCGAATTAGTTATTAGATCGCACTCGTATTATTAGACCGCACTCGTATTGTTATTAGATCGCACACATATTGTTATTAGACTGCACACATATTGTTATTAGGCCGCACTCATATTGTTATTAGGCCGCACTCGGAGTGTTAGGCCACACTAGTATTGTTAATAGGCCTCACTTGTATTGTTATTAGGCCGCACTCATATTAGTTATTAGATTGCACTCGTATTGTTATTAGACCATACTCATATTGTTATTAGGCCGCACTTGTTTTGTTATTAGACCACACTCCTATTGTTATTAAACTGCACTTGTATTGTTATTAGAGTGCACTCTTATTGTTATTAGACCATACTTGTATTGTTATTAGACTGTACTGGTATTGTTATTAGAGTGTACTCATATTGTTATTAGACCACACTCGTATTAGTTGTTATATCGCACTCGTATTAGTTATTAGACCGCACTCGTATTGTTATTAGACCACACACATATTGTTATTAGGCCGCACTCTATTGTTATTAGACCGTACCGTATTGTTATTAGACTGCACTCGTATTGTTATTAGGCCACACTTGTTTTGTTATTAGACCCACATATTGTTATTAGACCGTACTCGTATTGTTATTAGACCGCACTGGTATTGTTACTAGAGTGTACTCTTATTGTTATTAGAC
This sequence comes from Leptodactylus fallax, assembly GCA_947044405.1. NCBI lineage: Eukaryota > Metazoa > Chordata > Amphibia > Anura > Leptodactylidae > Leptodactylus > Leptodactylus fallax. The sequence goes on from CAMRHE010000804.1 coordinate 40,952, forward strand.
CACACTCGTATTAGTTATTAGATCGCACTCGTATTGTCATTAGACCGCACACGTATTGTTATTAGACCGTACACGTATTGTTATTAGGCCGCACTCGTATTGTTATTAGACCGCACACGTATTGTTATTAGACCGTACTCATATTGTTATTAGACTGCACTCGTATTGTTATTAGACCACACACATATTGTTATTAGGCCGCACTCATATTGTTATTAGATCGCACTCGTATTGTTATTAGGCTGCACTCGTATTGTTATTAGACCGCACACATATTGTTATTAGACCACACACATATTGTTATTAGACCGCACACGTATTGTTATTAGGCCGCACTCGTATTAGTTATTAGATCGCACTCGTATTGTTATTAGACCGCACACGTATTGTTATTAGACCGCACACGTATTGTTATTAGGCCGCACTCGTATTGTTATTAGGCCGCACTCGTATTGTTATTAGGCCGCACTCGTATTGTTATTAGACCGCACTCGTATTGTTATTCAGTGTCGGACTGGGATGTCTAGGGCCCACCAGTGGAATTGTTTCTAGGGGCCCACCATCAAGACCCCTGCAGATCAGCGGTACCGAGACAGGGTGGCTAAAGGTAATAACATGTCGGGAGCCATGCTGCTCACCCACTATACCATGTGCACCACTGCACTACCTAAACCTACTGCTACACCTTGTATGGCAAGTGAACAGCGTGGCTCCTAGAATTGTTACCTTTACCTGTAGCCGCACTGTCCTGGAAAAGCTGATCTGCAGAGGTCCTGGCTGTTGTATCATCGCAGATGTAATATTGCTGGCCTATCCTAAGGACAGGCCATCAATATTAGAAAGATGGATATATCCTTTAAAGAGGTTGTCCAGGAATTGGAGCAACCCATGTGGCTGGCGGGAGGTGTAAAGTAAAAAATAAATAAATAAAAAGCATACTCACCTGTCCCCAGCGCTCTGTTGTCCGCTGCCAGTGTCCATTCAGTCTCATGCCGGCGACTCCTCGCTGGGAGTCCTGCACCTCATGTGACCACTAAGACCAATTAGGTAAAGGATTTCCAGAAATGAGGCGCAGCCATGAGACCAAACAGACGCAGGGAGGGGACAACGGGGTGCTGGGGACAGGTAAACTGTGTGATGCATATTAAAGGGGTTGTCCAGGGTTAATCTTTTTTATGGCCTAAGCTTAGGATAGGCCATAAATACCTGATCGGTAGGGGGCTGACACATGGCCCCATCAGCTGTTCAGAGCCACTTCCGGAGCACGTTCTGTACACAACACAGGGCCGGAAGCAGAAAGCTCCATCCGCTGTATAGCAGCCCGGCGCCTTCACTGCAGCTCAGCTCCTACTGACTTCAATAAGTGCTGAGATACAATGAAGGTGCCCAGCTAATACACAGTGGACAGAGCTTTCTGCTTCTGGCCCTGTATTGTGTACAGAACGGGCATCAGAAGTGGCTCCATACAGCTGATCGGTCCGGGGTCGGCCCCCAACAGATCAGGTATCTGTGGCCTATCCTAAGGATAAACCATAACAAATTATGACTGGACAATCCCTTTAATATACCCCCCCCCCCCCTAAAGCGCCATACTTTAAAGAAGTTGTCCAGTATATTTTTTTCTTTTTTATAATTAGTCCGAGAGAGGTGAATCCCCCCCTACTCCCCCTCCAAAAAAAAACCATACTAAACATACTCACCTGTCCCCGGTGCTCCGGTGTCCTCCCAGCACGATCCGGTCCCACAGCTCCACTGTTTTCTTTTTGCCAGAAGTCCTCACTGGCTGTGACGTCCCAGGTCCCTTCACTTAGGCCGCTGATTGGCCTCAGGGGTCACGTGATGTCACAGGTAGTCATGTGTAGGGGGAACTTCAGCTGGAAGAAAACAACAGAACTGCAGGACCGAACCGCGTTAGAAGACACTGGGGACAGAAGAGAAAGTTTGTTTTTTTTTTTGTTTTTTTTTTCCGCCTGCTCCAGGGTAATTAAAAATAAAGTTATCCTGCATACCCCCTTTAATGTCCCTCAGGCTATTGGCCTCCATCACTGCCCCCCAGTGAAGAAGCCACTGTAGGGAAGGTGATTAAAAATAACAAACATTCATACTCACCTTTCCTTACCTTTCCCTGGCATCCTCGCTCCATCCTGCCGTCTTCAGCATCTTCAGACCCTTTTCCGATGTCGCTGCTGAGGCCTGTGATTGGGTCTCAGCGGTCACGTGGGTACGCAATGACGTCATTACGCGGCCGCGCCCCATGTGACCGCTGGGGCCTAAGTCACATGACGGGAGAGCGCCGGGGAGGATGCTGTGCCCAGGAGAGGTGAGAATATGTTTTTATTGTTTTCAGTCACCTCCCCTGGGTGCCCTGCCCTGCCATCTATTGGAAAGGGGCCTGCAATATGCCGGGGCCCCTATCCAATAACAGTATGTATAGTGGTCAGGGAACCAGGCTTTCCCCGACCGCTATCAGTGGTCCGGGGCCCGGCCATCTCCAGCTGGCCGCGGGCACCTTACCCTGCCGCTTGCGACCGCGATCGTTACGCCACTGGTCAGGGGCCTGATCGGGATGGTCAGGATCCCGATCGGGCCCCTGACCAATGCATCTGCATTGGTAACATGTGGACTAGTAGTCGGGGCTCGGAGCCCACCGGTGGATTCACTGGTTCCCCGGTGGGCCAGTCCGACCCTGTTGTTATTAGACCATACTCGTATTATTATTAGGCCGCACTCGTATTGTTATTAGGCCGCACTTGTTTTGTTATTAGACCACACTCGTATTGTTATTAGACCATACTCGTATTGTTATTAGGCTGCACTCGTATTGTTATTAGAGTGCATAGCTCCCAACCATCCCACATCTGGCGGAACAGTCCCAATATCACACTGCTGTCCCGCATAGCTTACAGTTTGTCCCGCTATGCCCATGAAGTGTTTTGCTGTTAACAAACTTTATTAGGGTAGGGTAAAGGCTAAATGGTGGATGCTATATCCGAGTGGCTAAAGGACCTTTGATGACGTCATGAACATGTGATCAGACTCTTGTGTGGGCGGAGGTATTCTGGATACTGCGGGACAGACTGTGATGTTACGCAGAAAGCTGGGTACAGAGAGTGATCGAAGATAAGTAGGAGAGAATAAAGCATGTGTGAGCAAGAGGGGGGAACTGGGGGCAGATACAGGGGGCAGTTAAACTGAAGGCAGATGTAGGGGGCAGTTAAACTGAAGGCAGATGAAGGGGGCAATTAAACTGAAGGCAGATTAAGTGGGGAATTAAACTGGTGGCAGATAAAGGGGGACATTAAATTGGTGGTAGATGGAGGGGGCAATTAAACTGGGAGCAGATGAAGGGGGCACATTAAATTGGTGGCAGATAAAGGGGGACATTAAACTGGGGGCAGATGGAGGGAGGACATTAAACTACCCCCACTGTTTAATGTCACCCTCCAGCTGCCCCATAGTTTAATGTCACCCTCCAGATGCCCCATAGTTTAATGTCACCCTCCAGATGCCCCATAGTTTAATGTCCCCCTCCAGCTGCCCCAGTTTAATGTCTCCGTCTAGTTTCCGCCAGTTTAAACTGGGGCACAAGGTGAGGGACTTAATACTGTGGGGCAATTGGAGGGGACCATTATAATGTGGGGGCATATAATGTTAGGGTGACTGTAGGAGCATTATACTGTGTGGGGGCACATGGAAAAATAGATGAGAATGGGTGGAGTTTACGTAGAAGTGGGTGGAGCTAAATTTGTCCCTCTTTCTTTCCTTTGAAAGTTGGGAGGTATGAGAGTGTACTTGTATTGTTATTAGACCACACTTGTATTAGTTATTAGATCACACTTGTATTGTTATTAGACCGCAGTCATATTTTTATTAAACCGCACACATATTGTTATTAGGCCGCATTCGTATTATTAGACCACAGTTGTATTGTTATCAGGCCGCACTCGTATTAGTTATTAGATCGCACTCGTATTGTTATTAGGCCGCACTTGTTTTGTTATTAGACCGCACTCGTATTGTTATTAGACCGCACTCGTATTGTTATTAGACCGCATTCGTATTGTTATTAGAACGCACTCTTATTGTTATTAGACTGCACTTATATTGTTATTAGACTGCAATGGTATTGTTATTAGAACGCACTCTTATTGTTATTAGACCGCACTCGTATTGTTATTAGACCTCCCTCATATTGTTATTGGTTCGCACTCGTATTTTTATTAGACCGCACTCGTATTTTTATTAGACCATACTCGTATTGTTATTAGACCGCACTCATTATTATTTTAGCTTTTTTATCTAAATAATGTAGATTGTTTATTGCTGTGAAATCTGACAACTAACAGCTGGTATGGGAAATCAGGTATGATGCAACCACTATGATGTAGAAACCATACTGTAACAGGGTCTACGGGGAGGAGAAAGACTTTACAGGGCAGCGTTTTATGACAGACACATTTACATGGAGTTTTCCTTCAAGGATCAATGGGCAGATGACTCCACTGGGGTTTTCTTTCACCTTTGCTGGATCAATATAACTCAGTGCAGCATATGTGCAAGTAATGGCAGATTAATGGACCTTTGTCATTTCTCACACATAGTGACAGCCTGGGCCGTGTAGTAAGAGGGCGGGAAGGAAGGAGAGCTCCGGTTAGGGTATGGAACGTGTAGTTGTCCTGGTTGGGTGGTTTAGAAACACAATGAGCACTTCTGTCATTACAGATGGAGGCACTTACTGGCATTACACGTGCCATGGGGAACTGGTGGGGAGTGGATTCCCTATTCCCTTTCTGCCCTAGATGCCGAGAGCTGATGTTGCATCACAATCCAGTTCACCACTTGCTCCTATTACAATACTCTGTGTGAGGGCATTGAGGGGACCATTATATTGCATGTGGGGGCACAGAGGAGACTATTATAATGTGTGGGGGCACTGAGACCATTATAATGTGTGGGGGCACTGAGGAGACCATTATAATGTGTGGGGACACTGAGGGGGCCATTATATTGCATGTGGGGGCACAGAGGAGACTATTATAATGTGTGGGGACACTGAACGGACCATTATAATGTGTGGGGGCATTGAGGAGGCCATTATAATGTGTGGGGGCACTGAGGGGACCCTTATATTGCATGTGGGGCACAGAGGAGACTATTATAATGTGTGGGGGCACTGAACAGACCATTATAATGTGTGGGGGCACTGAGGGGGCCATTATATTGCATGTGGAGGCACAGAGGAGACTATTATAATGTGTGGGGGCACTGAGGGGGCCATTATATTGCATGTGGGGGCACAGAGGAGACTATTATAATGTGTGGGGGCACTGAACGGACCATTATAATGTGTGGGGGCACTGAGGAGGCCATTATAATGTGTGGGGGCACTGAGGGGGCCATTATATTGCATGTGGAGGCACTGAGGTCTTTATTAGAGATAGCTGAACTTCAGAAGATTCATTTCGGCATGAACCATAAGTGCTACTTTATTCTGGGGTGTTTTCAGACCCCAGAGTATAACAAGTGGAGACCCAGGGTAGGGGAGGTACATAATAAAGTTATACTCACCTTGCCTCACCTCTCTTGGTCTACCTTGCAGTGTGCAGTGATCCCCCAGCATCCTCTTCCAGCCTCCTGGCTGACGTCATGCGCCCAGTCACAGGCCTCAGTGGTCATGTAGGGCACGCCAATATCAGGACACTTGCATTGAAGTGTAGGTGACCAACACCAAAAGTTTTGGGTTTGGGTCAAGCCCAAAACTTTTAGAAAATTCAGGTCGAATTTAGTTCAATGCTAGGCATTATTCTGTGTGCAGCCACTGAGGAAGGACATCCTTATTATGTGGTGGGGACACTGAAGGGGTATTATACAATGTAGGGGCACTAAGGGGACAATATGTTCAGTATAAGAGGGCATTCTACTGTATGGGAGCACAGAGGGGGTATTGTTCTTACTCGACAACTTTACCAGAACATTGGGGAGGGCCCCAGAAAAGGGGTGACTTCCCAAAATCCCAGTCCCAAGGCGGACATATCTTCTGGGCCTGGTGGAATGCTCCCACATCGGCCGGACTCTTGGTCATTTTATATGTAATGTGGGATTATGTACCTGTCGTATCAACAAAATGACTCACAATGGGTCCATATTGCGTCTCTGCAGCACAAAAAGAGGTATAATATACAAATAAGAGTTCGCCCTATCAAAAGTTTGGGTCATTGTCCTAAATTTTTACTGACACGATAGAGAAGGAACGATACATAGAATTGTAGAACAGCAGATAATAATCTGGACATCACCACAAAGTGACAGGAGGCTGCAGGGCTATATTGTGGGAGGTCACACGTACAGATAACTTGCTGCTTATATTATATTCATATTGTACATGTACTTTACATTTGTATTCACTTTGTCAATGTCATAGATGGGGGATACCTATATCTCTGTACATTCTGAAGATCCTGTTTAATGAATAGAATGCCAGGACTACAGTAAAGACTGACACAGACAATGACACTAAACTGTGTCACTGCTATATCCTTAGAGTTGGTCATCAATATGGGTCTGACTCTCAGCACCTTGCTGATCAGTATACTAAGGATATGCTGATCCCCTTTAAGAAAATAGTGTGGCCCTTACTGTAATAGGGGACCCTGACCCTGTCACTGTTATGGGGGTACTTTGATTTTCACTCTTAGGACTTGACAGGTTTTAATAGAAAAGGGCGTGGCTAAGGTGAATCATGACATTTTGATATATTTGCCAATATTTAATATATTTCCAGAATAAATGTGCCTACTTTATTATCCCAAAGTGTTCCCCTGTTGGGAACCCCAGCGATTGTTTGTGGAGCAACCTGACGGTAAGTGTTCAATTTTTCTGCAGCGCCACCACAGGGAAAATGAAGCATTACACAGTGTCTACTCAAGCCAATGAATTGTCTATGTAATGCAGGACAGGTCAGGTCCTCCAGAGCGAGAGACACTCTTTGTAACAGGTTTATACTGCCTGACCAAAAGATAGGGATAGTGAAGCAAGGACTCCCTTATAGGGCACTGTATATGGCTCTCCTGCTCAGAGATTTCCTTGGTCTAGGAGGTATAAGATTAGTAATAGCCAGTTGTCCTCAGATTTCACGCTCATCCAGCTCTCTGCTGGCCTCGCCGCTCATTGTAATCCTAACTAGGAGATGATCCATCTCTTTATGTGCCATGCTTAATGACTGTTGTCATCTTCTCCTCACTACACTGCCACCTAGTGGACAATCAATGCCTAGACCAAGTTACTCGACTCGAATATTAGGTTGCCAAGTAGCAGAGAAATAAGCGTCAGGAATCTGATGTGTCCTGTATACAATCAGTCTGCAGATTTCTGGGCATAGGGAATGTGATAAAATAACAATCCATGGCCTACAATAAGGAATTAGGACTAATAAATCACATCGCGCCCATACTAAACAGCTACAACTACTCTCACTTATTTATTTGTATTTAGCTTATTTATATAGCGCCATCATATGCTTTAAAGATATTGTCAACACTGGCCCATATCGGGCTCACAATATAGTTGTTGTAGCTATACTGACTTATCATGCTATACTATACAATAATATGTTATACAATACTATACTGTACATTAGTATACACTACATACTATACTATACAATATGTTATACAATACTATACTGTACATTAGTTAACACTACATACTTGTGAACCGAGAGCAAGGCAGGTGGTTTGGACTCCGCAACCAGAAATGAACGCACACGCGGTAGTTCAAGAAAAAAATATATATTTACTATAAGTTAATAAAGGCTAGTTAAAGGTAAAATGACAGGGATAAAGACAAGCAAAATATACAATATAGCATGAACAATTTCAAGGCAAATTCTGCAATGGTTTCTACTTTTACTCTGTCCACTTCTGCAGTATGGACACTGAATGAACAATATACTCAAAACTATCCCTAACTGACCCTGACTTCACATTTGGGTGCACCCCCTTTTCCCCAGTGGTCCAGGTGGACCGCTTACAGTCCGTAGAAGCGCGCGGTGGGGCCCAAAGTCGGTCCTTTCTTTTATAGTGAAGCGTCCTCTCCTCACGGTTATCAGGATCTTGGGAGAAATGAAGTCCTCTTTAACAGACAGGGAAACCAACTGAATGCAATGTAATCCAACAGCAGATTCCACTCAGCACACTGACAGTCCTGCCGAATCCATACACTGAGCTGGGATGTAAAGCGGGATTTAGCAGGTGCCGTCCAGTACATCAACAGCACTGCGAGTCTCTATCTGTGGTATCCATATACACAGTCACAATGTCAGTCTCACTGATCAGCCACTGAGCACAGTTCCTTTCACGTGGACTCACTAGTCCTGTTGTCTCTTTACACTCTGTTTGTCTCTGGACCAAGATACAGCTTAGCTGTACAGAAAAATCTCCACACCAGTTCAATACAACACTTGCCAAGATGGCTGCTGCTCTCTGTCTCGTCACTTCCTGCTTCTCTGCTCACACTCTGTCTGCAGAACAGACAGGCTGATATAAAAGGGAGGGGGGGGGGTCTCACTCCAGCATCATGTCACAATTACAATGGCTGCTGTCTTAAAGGAACAGAATCACAGAAATACATTCAACATTAACAGTTTATACAGACAAATGAAGCTTAAGACAACATTGGCTGTCTCTTACATATTCCCCCCCCCACTTTAAGATTGGCAGTCCCTGCCTATGACTGTATATCCAGAGGGTTGTACTTTTATGCACAGGGTGGTAGTATACCGATGTATGGCAGGCCAAACAAACTCATCCTGCGCATACCGAACAGGGGGAATACCAGCATTTGGCCTAGTGGTCCGTCTGAGGACCGGTGGTATATTATGGGGTGCTGCAGCTATGGGCTGAGAAGGACCGGCGGATTCCGCACCAGAGGGGGCACAGGCCGGAGATACAGTAGTCACAGGTGGAACATCCCCAGGAGCAGGGATCGGCCAACAATCATCCTCCTCGTCGGAGGCCCATTCCGCACCTCCATTCTCTGACTGTGGGAGCTCATTCACATTGGCAGGCCCATCGTGATTTGTCCCTTCAGAATGACACAGGCGCAACATATTTCGGTGAAGTACTCGAACACAATCAGTTCCTTCTTTCTGGACCTGGTACACTGGCCCATTCGCATACTTGCGGCCAACAACACGATACGGCAAAGCCTCCCATCTGCTTTCCAATTTCCCTTGGGGTTTCTTGACACGAACTAGCACCAGGTCGCCTGGTTGCAATGGTGCTTCCTGCACTGGGGTCTTATCAGGATGGGGATGTTCTTGTAGGCGCTGCCGCACCAATCGATGGATCGTCTCAAGTCTCTGCCGATGCGCCCGCACCCAAGAGGTTGGATCCCTCGGAGGGAACCCATCCACATCATTCAACTGTAATTCTCCTATACTTCGCCCAGACCGCCCAAAGAGAAGTGTATAAGGAGAGTACCCCGTTGTAGAATGGACCTGATTGTTATAGGCCCACACCATTTCAGACAAGAACTGAGGCCACTGTAACTTCTTGTCTTCCTCCAGAGTCCGCAGCATCTGTAGCAGAGTTCTGTTGAATCTTTCACAGGCCCCATTTCCCTGAGGGTGGTATGGAGTCGTGTGCGACTTCTTTATCCTGCCGACTACGCCAATTTGTGAACCGAGAGCAAGGCAGGTGGTTTGGACTCCGCAACCAGAAATGAACGCACACGCGGTAGTTCAAGAAAAAAAATATATATTTACTATAAGTTAATAAAGGCTAGTTAAAGGTAAAATGACAGGGCTAAAGACAAGCAAAATATACAATATAGCATGAACAATTTCAAGGCAAATTCTGCAATGGTTTCTACTTTTACTCTGTCCAATTCTGCAGTATGGACACTGAATGAACAATATACTCAAAACTATCCCTAACTGACCCTGACTTCACATTTGGGTGCACCCCCTTTTCCCCAGTGGTCCAGGTGGACCACTTACAGTCCGTAGAAGCGCGCGGTGGGGCCCAAAGTCGGTCCTTTCTTTTATAGTGAAGCGTCCTCTCCTCACGGTTATCAGGATCTTGGGAGAAATGAAGTCCTCTTTAACAGACAGGGAAACCAACTGAATGCAATGTAATCCAACAGCAGATTCCACTCAGCACACTGACAGTCCTGCCGAATCCATACACTGAGCTGGGATGTAAAGCGGGATTTAGCAGGTGCCGTCCAGTACATCAACAGCACTGCGAGTCTCTATCTGTGGTATCCATATACACAGTCACAATGTCAGTCTCACTGATCAGCCACTGAGCACAGTTCCTTTCACGTGGACTCACTAGTCCTGTTGTCTCTTTACACTCTGTTTGTCTCTGGACCAAGATACAGCTTAGCTGTACAGAAAAATCTCCACACCAGTTCAATACAACACTTGCCAAGATGGCTGCTGCTCTCTGTCTCGTCACTTCCTGCTTCTCTGCTCACACTCTGTCTGCAGAACAGGCAGGCTGACATAAAAGGGGGGGGGTCTCACTCCAGCATCATGTCACAATTACAATGGCTGCTGTCTTAAAGGAACAGAATCACAGAAATACATTCAACATTAACAGTTTATACAGACAAATGAAGCTTAAGACAACATTGGCTGTCTCTTACATACTATACTATACAATAATATGTTATACAATACTATACTGTACATTAGTATACACTACATACTATACTATACAATATGTTATACAATACTATACTGTACATTAGTTAACACTACATACTATACTATACAATAATATGTTATACAATACTATACTGTACATTAGTATACACTACATACTATACTATACAATATGTTATACAATACTATACTGTACATTAGTATACACTACATACTATACTATACAATAATATGTTATATAATACTATAATGTACATTAGTATACACTACATACTATACTGTACAATAATATGTTATATAATACTATAATGTACATTAGTATACACTACATACTATACTGTACAATAATATGTTATATAATACTATAATGTACATTAGTATACACTACATACTATACTATACAATAATATGTTATACAATACTATACTGTACATTAGTATACACTACATACTATACTATACAATAATATGTTATATAATACTATAATGTACATTAGTATACACTACATACTATACTGTACAATAATATGTTATACAATACTGTACTGTACATTAGTATACACTACATACTATACTATACAATAATATGTTATACAATACTATACTGTACATTAGTATACACTACATACTATACAATAATGTTATACAATACTATACTGTACATTAGTATACACTACATACTATACAATATGTTATACAATACTATACTGTACATCAGTATACACTACATATTATACAATAATATGTTATACAATACTATACAGTATACACCATGTTACATCATACTATACAGTACAAGTTATACTTTACTGTACACTACATACTATGCACTATACTATCCCATACACTACACTACACACTATACTATATTTACTATATTATACCATACATCACACTATATACTATACTATACACTACATACTATGCACTATACAGTACTATCCCACACACTACACTACACTACATACTATACTTTACTATATTATACCATACACTACACTACACTACATACTATACTATACCATACCATACTATAACCTGTGTATTATGTGATGTATTACCATACATCACACTACATACTATACACTACATATTATTCACTATGCTATCCCATACATTACACTACATACTGTACTATATTATATTATATTATATCATACACTGCACTACATACTATACTATACTATACACTACATGCTATTCACCATACCATACCATAGACTACATTACATGCTATGCTACACTTACTTTACTATACTATACTATACCAAACGGTATACTATATATACTACATACTATACAATACTTTACTAGAGTATAGTGTACACTATACTAGGATACTATACTATACTATACTATTCAGTATATAGTATACCATGCAGTGCATACTATATACACTATATTTTACTATACTATACATTATATACTATACAATACTTTACTATACAGTACTATACTGACTAGACTATATAATATATACACTATACTATATTCTATACTATACTATTCAGTATATAATATACTATACAGTGCATACTATATGCACTATATTTTACTACAGTCTACAGTACATGTTATACTCTACATAACTATACCATAATATACAATACATACTATTCACTATACTATATCATACCATACACTACACCACTTACTATACGATACTTCACTGTATTATATCATACGTTACACTTCTTACAATACTTTACTATATTATGCAAACTATATACTATATATACTTCATACTATACAATTCTTTAATATACAGTACTATACCTTACTAGACTATAGCATACACTATAATATATACTATACTATTCAGTATATAATATACTATACATATTATATACACTATTACACTATATTTTACTATACTATACTATACACTAGAGACAAGAGGTTTTTTTATAGACCTACATACTGTAAATGATAGGCTTAAATATTTTTTTTTTTTTTTTACTTTCATGCCTATTGGCGAGATAATACAAAACAATACTCAAAACTGTGGTCACAAAATACAAATTATGAACTATTTAAAAAATATATTTTATTATTGTTACCCAGACAAATTACTAAAATAGGTATAAATAAAGATACAAAACAGTTCAAAAAAAACCTGGCTGGATGACAAGTCTTGTAAAATAGAAAAATCCCCTAAGACGCTAATTTACTGCAGGTGTATTAGCTGATAGCAGGTCTAATCACATAGATAATAGAGATACAGCTCACTATGTTAATGTATGTATCCTAAGAATCCCACAGCACCAAATATAGCAAATAGTACTCAGTATAACCAGTCAATATCTTCTAAGCCAAATATAGGGTGCTAACAATCACCCCCACAATAGAATATCGCTCAAAAGCCAGGATATATATATATATATATATATATATATATATATATATATATATATATTATGTATATATACAGTGCCTTGCGAAAGTATTCGGCCCCCTTGAACTTTTCAACCTTTTGCCACATTTCAGGCTTCAAACATAAGGATATAAAATTTTAATTTTTTGGTGAAGAATTTTAATTTTCCAAGGAAGAATGGGCAAGAATTTCTCTCGATGTGCAAAACTGATAGAGACATACCCCAAGCGACTTGCAGCTGTAATCGCAGCAAAAGGTGGCGCTACAAAGTATTAACTTAAGGGGGCCAAATAATTTGGCACGCCCCACTTTTCAGTTTTTTTTTTTTTTACAAAAGTTTAAAATATCCAATAAATTTTGTTCCACTTCACAATTGTTTCCCACTTGTTGTTGATTCTTCACCAAAAAATTAAAATTTTATATCCTTATGTTTGAAGCCTGAAATGTGGCAAAAGGTTGAAAAGTTCAAGGGGGCTGAATACTTTCGCAAGGCACTGTTATATATATATATATATATATATATATATATATATATATTTATATACAGTACAGACCAAAAGTTTGGACACACCTTCTCATTCCAAGAGTTTTCTGTATTTTCATGCCTGTAAAAATTGTAGATTCACACTGAAGGCATCAAAACTATGAATTAACACATGTGGAATTATATACTTAACAAAAAAGTGTGAAACAACTGAAAATATGTCTTATATTCTAGGTTCTTCAAAGTAGCCACCTTTTGCTTTGATTACTGCTTTGCACACTCTTGGCATTCTCTTGATGAGCTTCAAGAGGTAGCCACCTGAAATGGTTTTCACTTCACAGGTGTGCCCTGCCAGGTTTAATAAGTGGGATTTCTGGCCTTATAAATGGGGTTGGGACCATCAGTTGTGTTGTTCAGAAGTCAGGTGGATACACAGCTGATAGTCCTACTGAATGGAGTGTTAGAATTTGTATTATGGCAAGAAAAAAAGCAGCTAAGTAAAGAAAAACGAGTGGCCATCATTACTTTAAGAAATGAAGGTCAGTCAGTCCGAAAAATTGGGAAAACTTTGAAAGTGTCCCCAAGTGCAGTGGCCAAAACCATCAAGCGCTACAAAGAAACTGACTCACATGAGGACCGCCCCAGGAAAGGAAGACCAAGAGTCACCTCTGCTGCGGAGGATAAGTTCATCCGAGTCACCAGCCTCAGAAATCGCAGGTTAATAGCAGCTCAGATTAGAGACCAGGTCAATGCCACACAGAGTTCTAGCAGCAGACATATCTCTACAACAACTGTTAAGAGGAGACTGTGTGCAGCAGGCCTTCATGGTAAAATAGCTGCTAGGAAACCACTGCTAAGGACAGGCAACAAGCAGAAGAAGAACACAAGGAATGTACATTAGACCTGTGGAAATCTGTGCTTTGGTCTGATGAGTCCAAATTTGAGATCTTTGGTTCCAACCACTGTGTCTTTGTGCGACGCAGAAAAGGTGAACGAATGGACTCTACATGCCTGGTTCCCACCGTGAAGCATGGAGGAGGACGTGTGATGGTGTGGGGGGCTTTGCTGGTGACACTGTTGGGGATTTATTCAAAATTGAAGGAATACTGAACCAGCATGGTTACCACAGCATCTTGCAGCGGCATGCTATTCCATCCGGTTTGCGTTTAGTTGGACCATCATTTATTTTTCAACAGGACAATGACCCCAAACACACCTCCAGACTGTGTAAGGGCTATTTGACCAAGAAGGAGAGTGATGGGGTGCTACGCCAGATGACCTGGCCTCCACAGTCACCAGACCTGAACCCAATCCAGATGGTTTGGGGTGAGCTGGACCGCAGAGTGAAGGCAAAAGGGCCAACAAGTGCTAAGCATCTCTGGGAACTCCTTCAAGACTGTTGGAAGACCATTTCAGGTGACTACCTCTTGAAGCTCATCAAGAGAATGCCAAGAGTGTGCAAAGCAGTAATCAAAGCAAAAGGTGGCTACTTTGAAGAACCTAGAATATAAGACATATTTTCAGTTGTTTCACACTTTTTGTTAAGTATATAATTCCACATGTGTTAATTCATAGTTTTGATGCCTTCAGTGTGAATCTACAATTTTTATAGTCATGAAAATACAGAAATCTCTTGGAATGAGAAGGTGTGTCCAAACTTTTTGTCTGTATTGTGTATATATATATATATATATATATATATATATATATATATATATACAGTATATATATGTGCAGCCTCAAGGCGTTTCACCTAGAGGCTTCGTCAGGAGTCATCTGGGGACCTCTTTTGTCACTATGGCGGCAGATATTTTACAGGTGCATCTCAATAAATTAGAATATCTTCGAAATGTTTATCTCTTTCAGTAATTAAATTAAAAAAGTGACCTCCTATATTTTCTAGATTCTTTACACACAGAGTGTTCTATTTCAAGTGTTTTATTTCTGTAAATGCTGATTATGGATTACAGGTAATGAAAACCCAAATCTAAGAAAATTAGAATATTGTAAGTTCAGTTCAGTATTGTAAATTCAGTGTCACCTGCCAAGATTTCCTAAGCCTTTAAATGGTCCCTCAGTCTGGTTCAGTAGGACACACAATCATGGAAGACGCTGATTATGGATTGTATTACTGAATTACTGAAATGAATGAACATTTCAAAGATATTCTAATTTATTGAGATGCACCTGTATGTGGCAGAATAAAAGGAAGATTACAGCGGAATAAGAGGTAGAATACAGGTAGGGACATTTAGGACATTTATTATTCAAATGTGACTAAGTACAGTAGAGAGGGGTTCTCCAGCAACATTCTCCACCAAAAGTGGATCCCACTGTCAAAAAGTTTGGGAACCACTGGTCAAGTAAGTATAATATATATCGTCTAGTAAGTATATACACTATACTTACTGAAGGTGGGACCCACTTTTGATGTAGAATGTTGTCGGGGATCCCCCTCTACCGTACTCTACCGTAATTTGAATAATAAATTCCCCTTCCTGTATTCTGTCACTTATTCCCCTGTAATCTTCCCTTTATCCTGCCTTTTAGCACTGTACTCTGCCTTTTATTCTATTCTACCCTCTCCTAGTGCTCCTTCCAGAAGACCGAGGGCGGATCCCCCCCTCCCTGACTGTATCTTTTTTGTCCTCCTAGACCCTAGGAGGGATACTCTTGTTATGGGTTTTCTGCCATTTCTGCGTGGTTTAATTGTTTGTGTATGCTGTTTTTCGACACCACAACCCCCCCCCTTTATATTCCTCCCTCCCTTTTTCATTCGGGGGGGGCGGGCGCCCCCCCCCCCCCCCCGCCCCTCCCTCATGTTTTCCTCTTTTGTCCCCTTTTCTTCCCCCCCCCCCCCCCCCTCCCCCCCCCCCCCCCCCCCCCCCCCCCCCCCCCCCCCCCTCTCGGGGGCGGGGGGGCCCGGCGGCGGCCCCCCTGGTCGCCCCCCCCCCCCTCTCTTCCCCCCCCCCCCCCCCCCCCCCTCCCCCCCCCCCCCGGCGCGGCCGCGCGCCTTTTTTGTTATTTGGTTGCTGTCTTTTTGTTCTTCATTTGTTATGTCTTGTCTCTTTGTGTGTCTTCCCTTCCCCTCCCTCCCCCCTCCCCTCTTTTCCTTCTTCTAGATTTGGGGACCTCCTCCACGTTGACCTGATTGACGCAGATGGCCTCCGTGTCCTCTCCCACTTCAGCTTGCTATGGACACTACGCTTAATAGGTGAGATCTGCTTTGCTATAGCTGGTTTGAACATGCTCCGTCCTCATGGCTAAGTGCATTACCCTGAATGTCAAGGGTCTGGGCTCCAACACTAAACGACACGTGGTCCGGCGGCCCCCCCAAGGCGGGGGGGTTTTCCTTTAAAAAAAAAATTATTACCATAAAAGAAAAATCAATTTTTTTAAAAAATACCACCCCCGGCCCGCGCCGCCTTCCTTTCATGGGCGCGGGGGGGGGGGGGGGGTCTTCTTATCTTGCCCGCCCCCGTGTTTTTTTGGTTTCGCCGTCCGTCGGTTCGTGGGTTTGTGTTGTTTGGTGGGGGGGGGGGTGGGCCACGTGTGGGTTGTTTTTTTTGTTGTTGGTGTTGCATAGTTGTGTCACAGAAGAAGCTTGAGAGTAGATTATATGGGATAATCAGCATTTACTTCTTAGAACATGAGGTAAACAGCATCAAAACGTTAACACAGCAAAACTTGAAAGTAAAAAAGACCTTTTACAATAGAGAGATAAAAAGCAAAGTACAGCAAGTCTCACATAGCATACCATTACACTCTATTCAGCATATAACACTAATAACATCGCCATCTACTGTCAGATAGATGTAAACTCCTCCTGCACACAAATAAGTCTATCTGTTGCATATATATGTATATAGTATATACCAACACCCTTTCTCAACAGTAAGAACTTATTCAGTTAAATATAATCTCTTCATCAGTCTCTGGTGTCTTTCAGCACTCAACGCCTTTGTGAAAATATCTGCTGTCATATCTTCAGTTGGGCAGTATTCTAAATTCAGAATTCCTTGTTCCTGATGATCCCGTAAGAAATGAAACTTCACATCAATGTGTTTAGTTCTGGGATTAACTCTTTCCATCTGTATCCCTAGGTAATGCTTCACATTTCCCAGATCTTTGATCTCAAAGTGTTGATCCAAAATTTTCCGTATTTCGGCTTCATCCCTTTCTCTTTCAAAACAAACTAAAATATCATCAACATATATCAGTACATAGATCCATCTGTCATCTAGTTTCTTTGTGTATAGACAGGGATCCGCTTTGCTTCTTAGAAAATGTTCATTTATGAGCACTTCAGTGATTTTATCATTCCACGCTTTAGCGGCTTGTTTTAAACCGTATATACTTTTCTGTAGCTTACAAACCATGTTTGGTTTCTCTTTATCTTTGAATCCTGGAGGTTGTTCCATGTAAATTTCTTCTGTTAAATCTCCATTCAGAAATGCTGTCTTTACATCCAGATGTTTCAATTGCATTCCTTTAGTAGCTGCAACCGCAAGCAAAGTTCTGATTGTAGTATGCTTGACAACCGGAGCAAATGTTTCATCATAGTCTTCTCCGTATTTTTGAGAATAACCTTTAGCTACGAGTCTTGCTCGGTATTGTTCAGCGGTGCCATCTGTTTGGTATTTAACTTTAAAAACCCATTTACATCCTATAGCTTTTCTCCCTTTTGGTAATTCTGTCAGTGTCCATGTCTTTGAATCATGCATGGATTTCATTTCTGTTTCTGTAGCCTTTATCCACTTATTGGCCTCTTCTTCTGAAAGTTGAGATATATCCTCCCAAGATGTAGGTTCATATACTTTATTTGTACTTGCCTTGTATGAAAGACGTACAGGTGGTTTTCCTTTGTTTTCTCTCATTGAACGTCTTGGTTCTGTGTCTGTCTGTAGTTCTATCTCTTCACTTTCAGTATTTTGAACTTTATCAATTTCAACTTCTTTTTCATCAGATGTTCCTGCACTTATATCACTGTTGTCTCTCTCATTTCTCATTTCCAGTGATGTCATAATGTTATCATTTAGATCTTCAATGAATGTTACACTGTTACTCACCGTAACTCTGTCTTTTTTAGGATCTAGGATTCTGTATCCTTTGCAGTTGTCACTATATCCAACAAATATTCCTTCTATGGCTCTGTTTTGAAGTTTGGAGCGTTTCTCTTCTGGAACAAAAACAAAAGCTTTGCAACCAAAAACTCTTAAATGATTCACACTTGGTTTCTTACCATGCCACAGTTCATATGGGGTTTTTTCCAGTTTTCTTGAAAAAAGTCTATTTTGCAGATAAGTAGCTGTCATTGCTGCTTCACCCCAGTATTTCTCTGGTAGTTTGGAATCTGTTAGCATGCATCTTATCATTTCAGTCAGAGTTCTGTTTTTCCTTTCTGCTACGCCATTTTGTTCAGGTGTGTATGGAACAGTTTTGTGATGCTCTATTCCATTCTGTCTTAAATAGTTCTCTATTTGGTGTCCTGTGAATTCACCTCCATTATCACTTCTAATGATGATTGGCTTCCTCTGAAACTTATTATACGACTTTGACACGTATTCTTCTAATTTACTGAAAACTTCACTTTTGTTCTTTATTAAGTACGTGACTGTGTATCTTGAGTAGTCATCTATAAAAGTCACCATATATCTATTACCTCCTGATGTGGTTACTTTCATGGGTCCACATACATCAGTATGCACCAAGTCAAGTGGTTTTGTGCCTTTTGTTTCACTCTCTTTAGGTATACACACTCTTGTAGCTTTAGATTTTATACAACATTCACATCTTACAATAATTGAGCAATCAGATATCAACAGATCTTTTGTCAAATTTTTGTTCTGTAATGCCATGATACTCTCAGGATGTCTGTGTCCTAAGCGTCTATGCCACATGTGAATACAATTCTTGTGATCATGTGTACATAACTTCATCTGTTCCTTTAATGTGTCTAGATGATATAATTGTTCACCTGCTTTTACATTTATTATTATCTTGTCTCCTGCTAGGATTGTACATTCATCATCTTTGAATTTTACAGTAAGTCCTTTAGCTGTTAGACGTTTTACAGATAATAGTCCTCCATCTAGTCCTGGAACATATAACACATCCTTTACTAGTATCTTTGAATTATGCCCAAATTTATCAGAATAGATTAGCATTCCTTGTCCAGTACCTTCCGCGGTTATTTTGCTCCCATCTGCAAGGTAAATAGCTTCCTTCTTATTTAGATCAAGTTCAGTAAAGAAGCTCTTATTACTTGTCATGTGACTTGTTGCTCCTGAGTCAATATACCAACTCATTGATAACCTTTTATCGGTTACTTTAAATGTACCATTCCAGTGATCTGCATGTGGGTTAGATATTGTGCTTTTCACCTTCTGTTTACTTTCTTTATGGTATAACTTCTGTTCTGCTTTCCATATAGTACAGTCTTTCTTTAAATGTCCCTTTTTCTTGCATCTGAAAAATTCTCTTGTTTCTGTTTTATAGGTCCTCTTATCTGTAATTTTAAGAGCATTTACACTGTCCTTTTCTGTGGAATCATTTGTTTGTTCTTTCCTTCTCTGGTATTCATCTATGAGTCGTGTTTTTACAAACTCTAGTGTAATGTCTGCTTCAGGTCTTGTTTCTAGTGCATTTATCAAAGCAGTGTATGAATCCGGCAAGCTACACAATAATATTGCTGCTACATGACTTTCTTTAATATCTTCACCAACTGATCTCAGCTGTGTTATCACTTCCATCATGGAGTTTATGTGCTCCTGCATGTCTTCCTGTGCACTTAATCTCATCTTGTAAAGTTTCCTTAGCAGAAACAATTTGTGATTTAAGCTGGATCTTTCATGTAACTTTCTCAATGCTTCCCACATTCCCTTTGCTGTATTCTCATTCCTTATGTGGATTAACTGATCATCTTCCACTAATAAGCTGATAGTAGCTCTTGCTTGTCTGTTTTTCTTATCCCATGTCTCATTATTATCATTGGGTCTATCTGTAGTGATTACATCCCATAAATCATCTTTAGACAATAACATCTCCACTTTGAACTTCCATAACTGATAGTTCTCATTGTTCAGCTTAGCTACTGTAAGTCTGAGTTCTGAATTGCTGGTCATTTTAACTTGTCTTACTTGTTTGGAGAGAATTGTTCTGAAGAATCCTTTTGCATTCACTGGGTCTTTTTGTCTTCTATGCCTGGGCCCATAACCTGTTGCATAGTTGTGTCACAGAAGAAGCTTGAGAGTAGATTATATGGGATAATCAGCATTTACTTCTTAGAACATGAGGTAAACAGCATCAAAACGTTAACACAGCAAAACTTGAAAGTAAAAAAGACCTTTTACAATAGAGAGATAAAAAGCAAGGTACAGCAAGTCTCACATAGCATACCATTACACTCTATTCAGCATATAACACTAATAACATCGCCATCTACTGTCAGATAGATGTAAACTTCTCCTGCAAACAAATAAGTCTATCTGTTGCATATATATGTATATAGTATATACCAACAATATCTACGCTCCCAACACCCCCCAACTGTCCTTCCCCCGGGGGGGCTTGGACCGTTTGGGGGCCTTCCCCGGCCCCGCCTGGCCCCTTGGGGGGAACCTTAAAATGTTTTTTCCCCACCCCCCGGGAGGGCCCCCCCCTGCGTCAAACCCCCCTCCCCCCCCCCCCCCCCCCCCCCCCCGGGGTCTCCCCCTTCTTGTTTTTATCCCCTTTTTTTTTTTTTTTTTTTTCTCCCCCCCACCCCCCCCCCCCCCCCTTCTTCACCCCCCCCCCCCCCACCAAACACACATATATATATATTTTTTTTTTTTCTCCCCCCCCCCCCTTTCTTTTTTTTTTTTTTTCTCTTTTTTTTTTCTTTCTCCTCCTCCTCCCCCCCCCCCCTCCCCTTCCCCCTTTTCCTTTTTCTCTTTCTCTTTGTTCTTTTTCCTTCCTTCTTCTTTTCCTCCTTTCCTACATTCCCTTCCCACCCCCCCCCCCCTGCATACCTATTTGTGAGGGACAATGAGGCCTCAGTCTCCTCTGTCTCTACCCTCTGGGAAGCCCATAAAGCTGTTATGTGAGGTCACTGCATTGCCATAGCAACGAGGCTGAAAAGGGACAGAGGGGCTAGGGAGGTGGCCCTGCGTGCTAAGATAAAGTCCCACACTGATAGACTGGCTTCCTGCCCCTCTCTGTCCCTCCTACGTCAGTTGGTTGCCGCTCGAGCTGTCCTACATGATTTGTCCATGCATACTACCCAGCGTCTTTTACTCTACAGTCGCCAGCGCTACTATGAGCATGGCAATAAAGCCCATACCCTACTAGCCAAGATGCTGCGGGACCGTCAGGCATCTTTTACCTCCCATGCAATTCGTGCCCCCTCTGGCGCCCTCCTACATCATCCAGGCGCTCTTGCCTCTGCTTCCAGTCATATTACACTCGACTGAATAACTTGCTATTGAGAACCCATCCAGACCTCCCTTCTTCCCCTCAGGGGCTGCAGGCTTACCTTGACTCTTGCAGTCTCCCCTCACTACCCTCCTCTGCTCTTTGCTCGCTTAACGCTCCGATTACAGATGAGGAACTTGCTGATACCTTAAAAAGTCTCCCGAACGGTAAAGCCCCAGGCCCTGACGGCTTCACTTATTTATATTATCAGCCCCTGCTCCTGCCCCACCTCCGGGACCTGTTTAACTCTTTTCTGGACGGTGCTCCTATTCCCCAGTCGATGTTCCACTCCCATATCACTTTAGTCCCTAAACCGAATAAGGATCCCCAGGAGTGTTCCAATTATCGCCCCATAGCTCTCCTTAACTCAGATCTTAAACTTTTCACAAAAATTTTGGCCACTAGATTGAACACTTGGCTTCCCTCTCTTATCCACAAGGACCAGGTGGACTTCGTCCCCTGCCGTCAGGGTGGCGACAACACCAGAAGGGCTGTGGATTTGATAGATGATGCCGACTGTACTGCCATCCCTGCCCTTCTCTTGAGTTTAGACGCTGAGAAGGCCTTTGATTGCCTGGATTGGTCCTTTATGTTTGCTACGCTTAGGAAGTTTGGCTTTTCAGGGGCTTTCTTTACGGCAGTTATGGCGCTCTACTCTTCTTCCCCTCCGCTGTAGTTAAGCTTCCATATGCCACCTCTTTGCCTTTCCCCATTTGTAACGGAATGCGACAGGGTTGTCCTCTATTCCCCTTATCTTCGCCCTCTGTATTGAACCCCTGGCTATCAAAATACGCTCCAATCCTGATATTATGGGGATTTCTGTGCGTGACCGGGACTTTAAAGTCAGCCTTTTCGCTGACGACATCCTGTTGACCCTCACTAATTCTCACACGTCACTCCCCAATCTCATGTTAACGTTGCGAGATTATGGCCATTTTTCTGGATATAAGGTTAATCCTTCCAAAACGGAGGCACTCCCTTTAAAGATTCTGGACCCTTCCCTCCAACTCCTCAGTCACAACTATGACTATTTTGTGATCTGCGCTCTCTCCTGGATAAGTGGCGCCCCTTACACATTTCCCTGATAGGGCGGATCACTGCCGTTAAAATGTCACTCCTCCCTAAACTGCTTTACTTCTTTGAAACCTTGCCAGTGGTGATCCCCCGCTCAGAACTTTGTTCTCTTCAAAAGGCTATCTTCCAATTTATTTGGAACGGGAAGAGACATCGCATCCCACGCTCGATTATGCTGGCTGGTAAGGCAGAGGGGGGTCTTGAGGTCCCAGACCTGCTCCGCTACTATTGGGCAACCCATTTACGTTATATTCCGTTTTGGGCGTTGGCCCGGGCCTATACTAAATGGGTGGAGATAGAAAAGCTCTGGTTGGCTCCTGTCCACCCCAATGCTTTCTTGTGGATCCGCTCACCCCCCCTGTCCCCCCACCTCTCTCCTAGGACCCATCCGCTTCACTAGAGCTATATGGAATACTTGTTATAAGCTTTTCCCCCTTGCCTCCCGCCATTCCTCTATGATTTCTTTCCTATTTAACCCTCTCCTCCCGGGGGGGTTTGGAAGCTAATATGGTGCACCCCTGGAGCAGACTGGGTCTGTTCCACATTGCTGACCTGATTGACCCGTCGACCTTGGAGCTCAGGCCCTTTGACTATTTCACCTCTAAATTGTACTTGCCATCCTCTGAGTAGTTTCATTATAGGCAGATAGCCCATTTTATGACCACTTTGTTTGGGGTCCCGCGGGTGTCCCTACCTCCTTTGATATATCAAGCCGGTACCTCTACGAGGGGCTTGATATCTATCGTATTCTCTCTTCCCCAGAGGGGCGGGCCCCCCTTGTCCACAAATACATGGTCAGGTGGTCGGAAGCTCTGGGTAAGCAGATCTCCCCGGCACAATGGCAGATTATATGGTCCCGTGCTGCTAAATCGTCCATATGCATTATGGTCCTTGAAACTCAGTACAAGTTACTTATGTTTTGGTACCATACTCTGGTCCTCCTCCATACCCTGAATCCTAACATTCCTACAGACTGCTGGAGATGTCTGTCTGGGGAGGGGACGTTGCACCACATTTTTTGGACCTGCCCACTGGTCCGCTCTTTTTGGACAGAGGTCAGGGTATTGACTGATGCGCTCTTCCTGCAGGGTGTTCCACTGGACCCATTAGTCTACTTACTTAATTTACTCCCCCACCTTGTGGCTCTTAACTGGAAGAGTGTACATCCTCCTACTGCCCCTGCCCTTGTGGCTCGGGTTAAAGATGTGCGCAGCCTGGAATACCTCACTGCTATGCTCAACAACATGACTAGGCAATGCAGATTAGCAGGTGCCATATTTTCTTACCTATTTATTCACCGCTGCCTGGGCATATCCCCTCCTGTACTCCTCTTATATTCCCCACACCCGCTCCGCAACACAAAACACAAAGACAGGAGTTGGATAAAATTGGCCACAGCAGCCGTGTTTTATTAAACAATTAACATATAAAAAATAACTTTATAATGTATAAATACCATAAATAACCGTAACATAACAATACCTGTAAAGTACAAAACGGGGCCCAAGTCCTTGGAGCTACTAACCAAAAAATGAGTTCAACCCTGGCGCTACCACATGAACTTACCACTAGCCGCTCCACCGGCTCAGCGGCACCATGATTGTATGACCCCATTACCACATACCAGTTCACGGGGCATTGAACCCTGTAACCATCCCCACCACACCAGGTAATCCACCAAATCACTAATGAACTATAATACGGGAGGGTGGAGCCCACCATTGACTCCCCCTCCCGTAATCCACTGAACCACCAAGTCCAAGGACCCTACCCGCCACAGCAATCACGCCTTAACACCTTAAGTGTGAGAGACTCGCCATAATTCCAGGGCCCTCTCCACACCTTCCTGTAAACCCGCCTGAGTGAATGACCAACACATCAGGGTCCCGGTCCAGCCTAGCAAACCTGTTCACCTCCGGCAGTACCCTGCCCCAGACCATACCTCTGATCCCGATCCAACGCACAATTGCGATTTCTCGGGGAATGCCTAGCTGCCGGCCGTCCCTGCGCACATCAGCCCTCCGCACACCCCAAAACACATAAGAGTGACCGAAGATCCACACTAGGCAGGAATCACGCTCTACAAGGAAAACAAAAGACCAACAGGTCAACAAAAAACAGGTTACATCTGCGCTAAATGAGGGCGCACGTACAAGTGGTACGTATCGGATTCCCATCTCCCAATCCTGCGGACCACCTTCGTAGCTGCCCCTATCTGGAACGAATGCGGTGCGTAAGAGCTATCATTCAGGCCCAGAGGCACCTCCTAAAAATTGAGGTGAACTGAAATCTAGAGAGGAAAGACTCGTCCTGGTGTCGGAGGAGAGGGCCAGGATCGGAGGGCCCACCCGTGCTACAAAAAACAGCCTAACAATGCAAAGGACACATAGCTGAGCATTCCACTGGCCCCAGTCGAAGCATCCTTCCCCTACCCCCTTGGTCCATCTTGGAGTGACGTATCCAAATTTCCAAACATCCTTCCACTAAACAGACATCACCTACGCTGATACCACCTGCACGTTTTACTGCCGGGGACACCAATTCTCCCACCCTGAAAGCTCCGAAAAACGCAAAAGAAAAGGCAAAACGAAACAGTGCAATCTCGAGTGACAACAACTACCCAATTCCACACCCAGTCGCTCCAAAAGCAAAAAAGACACCGGTCGTCTTCCATCCAGGCACTTCCGGCCCCTCCTAAAACCCCTCAGCGCCCGCCTCACCAAAAAATGCTTTGTGACATCAACCATATCCCTGAATTCAAAACCAAACGAGAGACCCGCTATTAACCCATCCACTGCAAACCACTGACCGAACAAGTGTAAAAACACACCTACCCTGTCCTCCCCGCTACAGACTGGCCCCAGGCGCTGTACCCAGGCCTCCCACACAGACCATGCCTTCTCATACTGGTTCCACGTCCCCAGAGCCAAAGACGCCCGTACTAACGATCCGGCATCTTGTAGACCAAGCTCCATAAGTCCGAGGGACATGACATTCCCTCCATCTCCACCTCTGGAGCCAGCGAACGGAATCGGTCCCACTGGAAACGAGACAAAGCGTCAGCGAGGTCATTCTTGACTCCCAGGACGTGAACCGCAACCACCCACGCATTCAGACAAAGACAGCACAACACAAGACTACACAGCAACCTAACGACAGGGGGTGAAGAAGCCGTAGTATTGTTGATGGAAGACACTACAGATTGGTTGTCACAATGGAAACAAACTTTACGGTCTTTAAACGCTTCGCCCCATATGGACATCGCTACCACTATGGGGAACAACTCCTACAAGGTTAGATTGCGCGTAAGGCCTAATTCAACCCATGCTTTGGGCCATGGAGCTGCACACCACTTGCCACCATAATACGCCCCAAAACCCACACCCCCTGCTGCATCAGTAAACAACTCACAGTCAAATACATCAACTACCTCCCCCTGTAACAAGGAGCGCCCGTTTTACTGCTCCAGAAACTACACCCACACCTGCAAGTCATCCCTATGCTCCGCCGTCAAACGCACAAAATAGCGCGGGTTAGACACCCCCGCCGTAGCCTTCACCAAACGCCGACAAAATACCCTTCTCATGAGCATGACCTTGCAGGCGAAATTCAGCTTACCCAGGACCGACTGCAAATCTCTCAGCAGTATCTTCCTGAGGTGTCTCACCCTAATGACCTGTTCCTTTAAATCAATCAATTTGTCTCTGGGCAAGCGGAATTCCATTGCTACCGAATCTAGTTCAATACCCAAGAAACTCAACCTCATGCACGAACCCTCAGTCTTTTCGGTCGTGGACAGAAGTGCAGCGCAGACCCCAGACCCAGCAGGGCCTAAACACAGGAAGTCGTCCAGGTAATGAATCACAGAATCAACCCCGGACAAGTCCTGGATAACGGCTTCCAAAAACGAACTAAAGGTCTCGAAATACGCACACGAGATCGAGCAGCCCATTGGCAAACACCAATCTACATAATATCTCCCATCCCAAAAACAACCTAACAATTGAATGCTATCCGGGTGAACTGGCAGGAGCCGAAAGGCTGCCTCTATGTCAGTCTTGGCAATAAGGGTCCCCCCGACCACTCCGCCGCAACCAATGAACGGCCGCGTCAAACGAAGTATACACGACGGAACAAAGTTCCGAC
This sequence comes from Leptodactylus fallax, assembly GCA_947044405.1. Classification (NCBI taxonomy): domain Eukaryota; kingdom Metazoa; phylum Chordata; class Amphibia; order Anura; family Leptodactylidae; genus Leptodactylus; species Leptodactylus fallax. The sequence continues at coordinate 68,149 of CAMRHE010000804.1, forward strand.
GCTATCCCATCATTGACCGACGCCGCTTTTGGGTATGACAGATGGTGTGTAACATCTCTGCCTGTTCGGGTCTCGGCGCCACCCTCCGCTCGCACGCTGTGGCGAAGGAGGCGTGTTCGGTTTGATTCCTTGCGTAGGTTTCTTGTTACTCAGTCTAAACATGGTCCTAGACAAAGTAATGGATTTCCGGCCACACCCGTGTTCTGAGCATTTCTCTCTGGACTGCATAGAGTTAATCTCTTCCTGGCCTGTGTGATTGACAGCCTGTGTATCTATCAGGTCTGGGGCTGGGCCCAGACTTTCTATATACGGGATGTCACTTTCTCAGCAAGTTTCCGGTTATTGCTCTGACTTTGCCTGCTCTCTTTTTGCCCTTGTTATTTACTGTGCTATTTCTCTGATCTTAGGCTTGCCTTGTGACTATTCTCTTGGATTGTGATTTTGTACTGCATTGCTCGTTTGTTACCGACTCCTTGGCTTCCTGACCTCTCTTTTTGTCGTTTGTTTTGTCTTGTCCTGTTCTGTGTGTCACTTACCCAGTATAGGGCTTGTCTTCTGGTTGTCCTTTTACCGTTTAGGGTAACTGAGGCAATAGGAAGGGACAGTGGCTGGGGTGAGATTAGGGCTCACTTGTCTCTGTCCTTCCTCCCAGCCCCATGCAGTAGTGTAGGGTATTGCTACATCTGGCAAGACCCTAACAGAATAACCGGCCCATAACCTTCTGCCATTGCTTCCCCTAGGGTCAGCATGGATCCTATTCAGGGCCTTGCAGCCAAGAAGGCCTGGTAGCTGAGCTTGCTAAACAGGTTCAGATCCTAACATGGTGGATGAGCCGAAACTAATTTGGCTCTTTTTTGGGGACAACCCCCAACGGGGATACTATGAGATCCACCAGTGGCGGCGTTGAGAAGGGGCCTGCCATGCGGCCTAAACCCACCTCCTTGGCTAGTTTTTTACTCACCACGTCGCTATGCTCTAGAGCAGACCTCAAATTTTTAATGGTAAAGGGAACAACATGCTTGGGGGGGGGGATTCTAAAACCGTCCCGAAAACCTTCCAACAAAAAACGGGCTGCCAGTGGGAAGGCTGGGCGCGGCGGGAGCCGCTGTCCTTTCCATGCGGCTGCCCGTCGAGCCTGCGGGGCACGGTCGCCTTGTCGGATTCCTCCAAAGCCAGGACCTGCACCCCTGGGCAGTGGGGGCGAGGAGCCGGGCCTGGAGGGGCCCTAGAGGGACTCCTATGGTGCTGTGCCTGTGGCGCTAAGTCGGGGCTCAAGAGCTCCGGCGGTCGGGCCTTCCTAGGCTGCCGACCAGGCGCCACTGCTGGTCTCTGAGGTGAAGGTGGAGGGGCGTTCTGGAGCAGCCCCTCCACTTGCTCCCTGAGCCAGGTCTCCCCCCTGTCGCCGACGGCAGACCGAAGCTGCCCCAGGAGCACATCTAGGGAGGCCATGCTTGTTGTTAGCAGGGAGATGCAGGCAGGACAACCTCACCTGTCCGCCGCTCTGCCGGGAATGGCGCTTCGCGAGCTTACCACTATGAAAAAAGCGGCCCTGTGAAGCCCCACCCCTTCCTCTCTTCACCCACTAATGGCTCCCTGCACTGCCCGCCCCAGTCATTGTCCCTCCGCAGCAACTACGTGTTGCTGCGGTCCCCTCTCTACAGCTGCCGTTCAGTCGGTCTGGTCCCCTTGGGATACGTACTGCACTTTTCATTGTCTCTGATCTCCCCCTCTCCCTCCCTTTCCCCTTGTTGTCCCTCTCCCATGTACTTGTTTTGTTTTACGCCTTGTGTCCTGTTTGTATTTATTTGGTTTGGTCTTTTTTTTTTTTGCTTACCTGCTTTATGCTGTTTTTACTGTATTTTGTGTCCTTGAATCTTTGTACAATTTAAAATTCAATAAAAATTACAGTTGAAAAAAAAAAAAGTAAACAAACATACCAGGTATCCCCATGTGCGTATTATCCCCCTAAAAAATATACCGCAATGCACAAATTATAATTAGACTAATATAGACTAGTATAGAATCATCTCAATCGTAATGATCCAGCAAACAAAATTATCATGTCATTATTAATACAGTAAACGCTGTAAAAACAAAATGATAGAATTGTAGGCTTTTTCACATGGACCCTGAAATGGTGCCAACTAAAAGTACAACTTGCCACGCAAAGAATAAGCCCACACAAAGCCAACAGAAAAATTAAGAAGCTGTGAATTTTGGAAGGTGGAGAAGAAAACTATGAAAAAAGTTGCAGATCATTAACATATCAGAAGGTGAAAGTTGCACAAAAGAACATAGAATACATGTCAGCAGGGGCGTAACTACCGAGGTAGCAGCGGTAGGAGCTGCCACAGGGCCCAGGAAATTAAGGGGGCCCGCGGGCTCCCGATGCTTTTTTTTTTTTAATAGTCCGTTACCTGCTGGAGTAACGGGCCCTATATACTTACCGTTCCCCGGGGTCCCGCTCACGGCCGCCTGCGCTTCCGATTCTGCGGAGGCGGCTGTGAGCAGGAGCGGGGATCGGTATGTGAGGCCGCGGGCCGAACACCACAATCTCTGCTATCATTATACTCGGGGGTCTTTTCAGACCCCGGAGTATAATAATCGGAGGCCCAGGGGAGGTGAGGGAACATAAAAAACACTGTACTTACCTCTCCTACGCTTCTCCTGGCTTCGGGCCTGTTTGGTGACGTCCCTGACTTCATTTTGCATCGCAACGCCTTGCCCGCATCACGTGACGCCGGCCTGGTCCAACATTGAAGGTGGCTGAAGTAGCAAGGAGTGGACCGGAGCGAGGAACAGGTAAGCAACGTTGTTTTTTTATGTTTCTATCCTCCCCTGGGTCTCCGATCATTATACTCTGGGGTCTGAAAAGACTCCAAAGTATAATAATTGTTCATGGGTGGTCCACTATGGGGCATATACTACTGTGTGCAGGGGCCACTATGGGGCAAAATACTCAGTGCAGGGGACACTATGGGGAATAATAGTGTGTGCAGGGGCCACTATGGGATATAATACTGTGTGCAGGGGCCACTATGGGATATAATACTGTGTACAGGGGCCACTATGGGGAATGATACTTTGTGCAGGGGCCACTATGGGGCAGAATACTCAGTTCAGGGGCCACTATGGGGCAAAATACTCAGTTCAGGGGCCACTATGGGGCAAAATACTCAGTGCAGGGGCCACTATGGGGAATAATAGTGTGTGCAGGGGCCACTATGGGGAATAATAGTGTGTGAAGGGGCCACTATGGGATATAATACTGTGTGCAGGGGCAACTATGGGGCATAATACTGTGTGCAGGAGCCACTATGGCACATAATAGTGTGTGCAGGAATGCGTTTTTTTGGGGGAGGGGTTGGAGGGGGCGGTCCGGGGGGGCGATTGGAGGCAGCAGTTCGGGGAGGGGGGGCCCCATGTCAAATGTTCGCCTTGGGGCCCAGCCATTCCTAGTTACGCCACTGAATGTCAGAAGGTGAAAGTTACACAATATGAACACAGATCACATTTCAGTAGGTGAAAGCTACACAGACGAACACAGAACACATATCAAAAGGTGAAAGTTACACAGTTGAACACAGAACACATATCAGAAGGTTAAAGTGACACCTTAGATCACAGAACACATATCCGAAGATGAAAGTTACACAATAGAACATAGAACACATATCAGAAAGTGAAAGTTACACAATTTAATATAGAACATCTATCAGAAGGTAAAAGTTACACAATAGAACATAGAACATCTATCAGAAGGTGAAAGTTACACAATAAAAAATAGGTCACATATCAGAAGGCACAATAGAACATAGAGCACATATCAGAAGGTAAAAGTTACACAATAGAACACAGAGCACATATAAGAAGGTGAAAGTTACGCAATAGTACATAGAACACATATCAGAAGGTGAAAGTTACGGAATAGAACATATTGTTATATGGGATCTCCAAATCATTGTATTCTTGTTTTCTTTACATTTTACACAATGTCCCAACTTTTTGTTTAGAATTGGAGTTGTATCTTTCTGATTGCCTCCAGTGGTGGAGTTGTGAATGCAGCTCTGGAGTATAATGCATTTTTGTAGAGCTGAACATATGCTTTAGCTGTGTGATTCCAGCCGTTCCCTCTTCTTCTACTTTTCAATAGTAATGAATGACACAGTGAAACATATAGCAGCTGTGGTTGTCATTCACCCCCACTGCATCACGAATGCTGTATACATCAGATTTCATCATGACCCAGTGTCAATACCTCATCGGAGACATAGTTATTATGTTATAGCTTTGGCCATTAAAGGATGGCCCAATAAAAAATGGAAAAAACTAACATATCCTGAAGGCCGAAACAGGCTGATCCCGAAGGGGTTAATAATATTCTTGATATTGAATAAGAAAACACCGCAGCAGATTTTGCTTTGTTCATATGCATGAAAGCTGCACAATGACATATTAATGATAGGGCTTCACCGTGAAAAGTGACTTCAAATGAACAATACACAATGTATACATCATTATATACTGTACACAACACATGAAGAAAAGCCATGAAATAACACAAAGAGAACTCAGCAAATATCTATCTACAGCAAGGGATGGAAATCTTCATATTTACTAAGGTATTAATCATATTTATTACCATCATAAATCATATTTATTAAAAAGGCAAGAAAATGCTATATACACTGTGTGACTGCACTGCTCTCCCTCTATGACATCATCACCAATCACACACTAACCTGCTACCCAGACAGTGTGACTGCACTGTACTCCCTCTATTACATCATCACCAATCATACACTAACCTGCTACCCAGACAGTGTGACTGCACTGTACTCCCTCTATTACATCATCACCAATCACCCACTAACCTGCTACCCAGACAGTGTGACTGCACTGTACTCCCTCTATTACATCATCACCAATCACACACTAAACTTCTGTATACAACTGTGTGACTGCAATATGCTCCCTCTATGACATCATCATTAATCACACACTAACCTGCTACCCAGACAGTGTGACTGCACTGTACTCCCTCTATTACATCATCACCAATCACACACTAACCTGCTACCCAGACAGTGTGACTGCACTGTACTCCCTCTATTACATCATCACCAATCACACACTAACCTGCTACCCAGACAGTGTGACTGCACTGTACTCCCTCTATTACATCATCACCAATCACACACTAAACTGCTGTATACAACTGTGTGACTGCAATATGCTCCCTCTATGACATCATCATTAATCACACACTAACCTGCTACCTAGACTGCGTGACTGTACTGTGCTCCCTCTATGACATCATCAGCAATAACACACTAACCTGCTACCCAGACTGTGTGACTGCACTGTGCTCTCTCTATGACATAATCACCTATCACACACTAAACTGCTGCATAGGCCGTGTGACTGCACTGTGCTCTCTCTATGTCATCATTACCTATCTACCTCTATGATATCACTAATCACACACTAACCTGCTACCTAGACTGTGTGACTGTACTGTGCTCCCTCTATGACATCATCAGCAATCACACACTAACCTGCTAACCAGATTGTGTGACTGTACTCTACTCCCTCTATGACATCATCACCAAACACACACTAACCTGCTACATAGACTGTGTGACTGCACTGTGTTCCCTCTATGACATCATCACCAATCACACACTAACCCGCTACATAGACTGTGTGACTGCACTCTACTCCCTCTATGACATCATTACCAATCACACAGTAACCCGCTACATAGACTGTGTGACTGCACTGTGTTCCCTCTATGACATCATCAATAATGAGGGTGTTTTGATCGTGGCTTGAATAAAGTAGTGGCCTAAAAGACATGCCCCTCTTGATTCATTTCAGTGGGGTTGCTGGAGATAGCGCTAGTCTTCGGCTACCTCCAGTTGCCCCTTTCCAACCACAGTTCTATTCAGACTGGAGAGCAAAGCACCCATGATCATGATTGTTGGAGGTCCCGGCAGTCAGGCTCCCACCGATCTGCAATGTATAGGTTAAAGTGGCTTTGAATCGTCCCTGTACAGGGTAGATGAGTAGAGAGATGGCGGTATATGACTAGTTATGGTCAATATAAATCTAGAAGCATCTGTCATGGCCAGAAGATTGTAAGCACACATGAGGAGAGGGTCAGCCCGTGTGCAATGGAGCACGGTGATAAATTGCTTTGGTAATTGCTTTTCATTACACAGTACATTAGTACATGATTTATTAATAAGCGGATAAGACAACCTTATCAATAGCAGGAAACAGAAGGGATTACCTTAAGCAGCCAACCTTATCCTATAGCAGGGCAGCCATGATGAGAGGTTGTATACAGGCAGGGCTGCCCCATTCCTCAAGTGCAGCAACGTATGACCCATAAATAGTAATTATAGCGATGACATCACTATTTAGATTGTGGTCTGGGTGATGAAACCCCCCAGTGGACAGCTGGCCATTTTACTCCCACCAGTGCCCATAGTATTACATGTACGCCATTCAAATTAATGGACCGCCATGTTATACTCATACTTGCTAACTCTCCCAGAACATCGGGGAGGCCATCGAAAAAAGGGGTAACCTCCCAGAGTTCCAAAAGAATGGGCAAATTTCCTTGGCCTTGCATTGTGTCTACATTCTCTGGGCTATCTATGATTTTACATGTGATGTGGGCATTATATGCGTCGGTCATATCACAAAAAGTTGGCACACTGCATGCCCACATTACAAAAAAAGGAGCATGCTGCAGACAAAAAGGTGGCATACCATTACCTAGGGCTGAGACTTTTACTCTGACTGTACACCCTATCAATTGACTGAAGTGGTGTACTAACTGTTATTACCTCCAGTGAGGCAGCAACACCAGAGGGCATTACTGTATCAGTATAATCACACTGTCACCGACTATGGTATTTAGTTTGTTCTGAATTTTTATATTTTATTAATAATAGTTCAAATAATAATAGTTAAATTTTAGTATTTCTTTCTATCCCATGTGTTCTGTGTGCCTAGGTGCCAGGTTTTGTCAGATCTATATAAAAAGCAATAGGACAGACGACTTTGTAAAGGAGTTGCACAGACTATACAGTAGCAAATTGGTATTAATAATGTTATTATTTAACTTGTTTATTTGAAGATTCAGCTACTGCAGTCCCAATGACAGACACTTGTATAATCCGCTGTATGTGAATGGCTCACCTCATGCTGAGGATACAGATGCAGTATGGCCTGTATGACCTGCCCTGCCTCACTTGGATGCTTTCCCCTATTTGCACACTTTGAACTGCTATGTTCACACCTCCTCCTAGTCCTTACTGCTGTAATACTAAAAGACGGTAGGGGAAGCAGAGAGAGAGAGCCATCCCCTTTAGGTTCTATTTAAAAAGCAACAGGACAGTCAGCTTTGAGAAGTAATTGCACAGACTCTACAGCAGCCAAATGGTAATATATTTTTTAATAAAGACTGTTTAGAAAGTTGCTTAACTTTGCATGTTGGAAGCAAACAAACAATAAAGAAGATCGGAGCAAAGGGAATAAATATTAAAACATTATTATTTCACTTCTATAGCTGCAAGTGAAGTCTGGATTCAGCTGCTGCGGTTCCAGTGACAGACACTTGTGTAATCTGCTGTATGTGATGAAATGGCTCTCACCTCATGCTGAGAATACAGATGCAGTATGGCCTGTGTGATCTGACCTCCCTGACTTGACTCTTTTCCCTATCTGCATACTCTGATCTGCTGTGTACACACATCCTCCTAGTCCCTGCTGCTGTAATACTAAAAGAAGGGAGGTGAAAACGAGAGAGAGAGAGCAAACACCGAGAGGTGAACAGTGCTGTTGGTTCTATGTAAGAAGCAACAGGACAGCCAGCTTTGAGAAGGAGTAGCAAAGACTCTACAGCAGCCAAATGGTAAGGAATTTTTAATGAAGACTGTTCAGAAAGTTGCTTAATTTTACATGTTGGAAGCAAACAAACAATAAAAAAGATCAGTGCAAAGGTGTTCATAGCCTTTAGGGAATAAATATTAAAATATTATTATTTCGCTTGTTTAGCTGCAAGTGAAGTCTGGATTCAGCTGCTGCGGTTCCAGTGACAGACACTTGTATAATCTGCTGTATGTGATGAAACAAATGGCTCTTCTGTTCCCCTCGTAATTATGACTTTATTGCAGTTGCATCGTCGCCAGCAAGAACAGATCTGAGAACCACAGGAAATGATGTTGCCTTTAAGTCATTTTTTGAATGTGTCTTGATCTGAAAGTTTTCCAGAAGCTCAGAAAGGTTAGCATTTCTCACAGATAACACAATCTTTCTTTTTCACAGTAGATAAATAGCCGTATTCCTTTCACAGCGGCTGCGGGCACGCTGAGAGCCATTATTTGAACAATAACACTATAAAAATTCTTGCTAATACAAAAATTAAGCTAAGAAATGCCTGCGAGGAGCATGATATCTGCTCTAAAGTTGTGGATCGCAGACACTATTTTGTAGCAATTTTTTTTATTGCTCCAATTCATCTGAAATGGAGGAAAAATGAAGCAGCTGAGCAAATAGTCTGGATTAAATATCTCTTCCGTTTTGTGTTTGCAGTCCTTGTGAAGACTTATGTGTCTCCATGGCTACACACTCCATACAAGGCCCTTTGTGTAGGAGAAAAATCAAAGGGACTATTGCACTTTGGTAGCACTGTGGTGTCGGCATCCCACAAGACCACTACCAACTAGACATTGATCAGTCTCCTAATAGTATGCTATCAATATATGTGTTAAAGCAGACTAAAGCTGAATGAACTGCAGTACCAGGCCTGGCCACACATCAGACGAGCCACTGGGCATGGTTCTTAAAGGGAACCTGTCAGTATGTTTTTGAGTCGTTAAACCACCATTACTTTTCTGCTTTTTCTTTATATATATGTCTATATATGGAATAGTAGGAAGAATATTAATTAAAGGGGTTGCCCATTTTTGGCAAGGAGAAGGTGAAAAAAAAAAATCTATACTCACCTGTCCCTGGTGCTCCAGTGTCATGTGACCGCTGAGGCCAATTAGCGGCCTAAGGAAATGACACGGGATGTCACGTGTGATGTCTCAGTTCCTTTACTTAGACTGCTGAGGCCGCTGATTGGCCTCAGAGGTCACGTGCGGCAGGGACTTCCACCAAATCAAGACCCCGGAGCAGCAGGATTGGACCATGCTGGTTGACACCGGAGCATCGGGGACAGGTGAGTATGTTTTTTTTTTCACCTTGCTTTGCCTCATTGTCCAAAATGGGTTATCTTGGACAACCCCTTTAAATATGCATCTTAATTTCCTCAGGAGTCCAGGAGGTGGAGCCACTCTGGAGAAAAGTCACGGTGGCCATGCTGTGAACCAGCCCAATCTGGCTTAATCAGCTTCTCTATGGAAAAGTTTTGTCTACCAAAATACATATATGCAAATTTCTACTTATTATATTATCAGGCTCGGAGCTGGGGTGTGCAGCCTCTGCAGGACCTCCACTAATATTAATATTAACTTATATCTCTGATCCTCTTACATTATCTAGCATTGTTAATAGATTACAGTATTATGGAGTTGTTATTTGAGCACTGTATGGAGGTAATATTTAACTACTGTATGGTAGATTTATCATTCAGCATCAGTCACTGTGATAGATCTGGTATGTTTTCAGACTGCCTGTCTAAATTTGCACTGGGCCTATGGATCCCCCTAGGCCCAGTAATCTGGAAAGACAATTCACTCTCATGTCTACCTGAAAGACACCTTTTGCAACACCTAAGGTGATAAGTGCTATTTAAGCACTGTTTGATGGTATTTTTTGAGAATTGTATGGTGGTATTATTTGAGATTGAAAACTATATGTTAGTATTATTTCAGCACTGTGTGGTGATATTATTTTAGCACTGCATGTTGGTATTATTTGTGCACTGTATGGTGATATTATTTTAGCACTGTATGTTGGTATTATTTATGCACTGTATGTTGGTATTATTTGTGCAATGCATGGTGCTATTATTTGAGCAATGCATGTTGGTATTATTTGTGCACTGTATGGTGGTATTTTTTGAGCACTGTATGGTGATATTATTTTCACGCTTCATGTTGGTATTATTTATGCACTGTATGGTGATATTTTTTGATCAATGTATGTTGGTATTATTTGTGCACTGTGTGGTGCTATTATTTGAGCACTCTATGTTGGTATTATTTATGCATTGTATGTTGGTATTATTTGTGCACTGTATGTTGGTATTATTTGTGCACTGTATGGTGCTATTATTTGAGCACTGTATGGTGATATTAGTTTAGCAATGCATGTTGGTATTATTTATGCACTGTATGGTGGTTTTATTTGAATACTGTGTGGTGGTATTATTTTAGCACTTCATGTTGGTATTATTTATGCACTGTATGGTGATATTCTTTGAGCACTCTATGTTCAGTCTATTATTAACTCTTTTTTTGCAGTATACAGTGGTGTTTTCACATTATAGAATACTCATTTAGTCAATTGTATAGAATTTTTATAGGGACTATATCATATGGTTATTTATACACCCTATGACAGTATGCCATATCAGTGCGTGAGGAGGACACCAAGGGATTAGTCAGGGAAATATTGTCATGCCAATGATGACCTTCTCAGAATCTACATATATGGCCAAACTGGACAATTTACAATTTCAGAGTCCATAGTATGGATTGAAGTGGGTCAATGTCCCCTCTGACACATAAGAGAACACCAGTACTATAAACGTTACATGCCAGGAGGGGGCCCTTTTATAGATTTTGCGATAACACCTGGCGCTTTAAGCTATGCCTTTATCTCAGTCTATGGAAAGAACGTCCTTACTTTGAACTCTACAGAAATGGAGAAAACTCAGATTTTCTGCTGCAGACAGTGACAAACTCCTCACGTTCTCCCTTGATCAATACGGAGTTGGCGACATCTACGCTGAAGTTACGGGAGACAAATACTTCTGTTTACAACAGACTTTGCACAAATATTTGCTTTGATATGTGCGCAGTAAACATCGCAGTCCACCGAGGACTGTATCACTCCCTAATAAATGTCCTTGTAAAACTAATATGATTTTTCTAACTGCTGTAAAATTCTTGTAGATTTCACCCTTTATGAGCGAGCCTGGGGTGATGAGGAGCCTTCTTTATTATCCCAACCTCTCCTGCAATTAAATACGTTTCAATTGACAATTTTACAATGAACGCTGGGAAGGAAGACGTTGTAAATAGTTCCCAATACCGGATTCTAGACGGAGGCCTGTCTGTAGGACATTAATATAGTACCATTAAAGGTGTAGTGCATTAGGGCATTTCTTTAAAGAGCTTGGTCCAACTTAGGAAGTTATTGCCTGTCAATCTCGTGATCGGGGTCCTGAATGGAGCAGGCCGCCCAGACTCTATTCGTCTCTCGAGGTCCCACTAGAGATAACCCCCGGAGGTCCCATTGACCCCCAACATTCAAAATATTATGATCAAACCTGTGGATACATGATAACTTTCTAAGTTGGTCCAATCCTTTTAAGACAGGTAGTGCCTGGGACTAGGGTGGAGACCCCACAACCTTGGAATATCTTGAAGTATTGTTGGCCTAGGATTCTTTTGGCCTTCTCAGACAGAACCACCATCAGGAATTTCTGGGTCTTCCGCAACCAGTCATACCCAACCATATGTACCCTGTATGATACTGTCTATTGCCAGACTCTTGCAGTGTGGCCAGAGAAGAACAGGAGAAAAGAGGTCCTGCAACCCAGTCCTGAGTGCTCTACCACTCTTCGACTTGTAGGCCACAAACCATCAGACCTGTGGCCTACAAGGTGTTGGGAGCACAGTGGAGATGTCTGTGTCTCGGCACCAGAGGCGCAATTACATCGCAGGAACATGCCTCCTGCGCAGGAATCTTCATGTACTAATAGTGGTCCTTCTTGTGGTCAGCAGGCCTAAAGTGGATGTGAGCCCTGATCTCATCATCATCCAGTCTGTCTGGGATGACATGAAGAGACAGAAGGATTGGAGCAAGCCTACATCCACAGAAGATCTGTGCTTAGTTCTCCAAGATGGCGAGAACAACCTCCCTGCCGAGTTCTGCCAAAAACTTCTGCAAGTACCGAGAAAAGGTGATGGAAGGCAAAAGGCAAAGGTAAAGCAAATATTGATGGGTTTCTCTTTTCTTCATTCACTTCATTTTGTTAATTGACAAAAATAAACCCTTCTATTTCTGAAAGCATTCTTACTTTGTTACATTTCTTCCACACATGCCCAAAACTTTTGCACAGTACTGTATATAGCAATCTACTCAGCTACTCCTGCTCCGTAACAGTCGACCATAGACCGGACAGCATAGGATCCCTTTAAGCCAATGGACCTACTTCATGAACCACAAAACCCAAATTATTCTGGGCTGATTATTTAGACATAAGGACTCTCCTCCTTATATTGTCTCAATTTTCGGATCAGATTTGCTTTTTGCTTCAGAAAACCACATAGACTTGCAAAGCCATGGTAATAAAGCAGAATGCGAAGTTGTCAGAATTGCCGACTCACACAACAATCCATCAATGCAACAGCAAGGCACTGTATCTACAATTCTGAGGGATTTAACATCATCAAGACATTTCTGAAAACCAATTAAAATAATACCAATTCAAGTCAATCTAAGGAGTAAATTGTGATTAAATTTGCATAACATTAAGGGAGGGAAAAAAGTCATCGTCTGCCTTTCTTCCCTTTATTTCTACTAAACAGGATTTGGAGTCGGTTGCTTTGAGATTGCATCTGGATAACACAATGGTCCTGCACTGTGCGGTACTTAGTTACATCGCCTTACTTATTTAAAGGGAGTGTGTTACCAGCATATCACCCCAGCCCTGCAGATAGATAGGTTAGTGTCACCAGAACCAGCATATCACTCCAGCCCTGCAGATAGATAGATTAGTATCACCAGAAGCAGCATATCACCCCAGCCCTGCAGATAGATAGGTTAGTGTCACCAGAACCAGCATATCACCCCAGCCCTGCAGATAGATAGGTTAGTGTCACCAGAACCAGCATATCACCCCAGCCCTGCAGATAGATAGGTTATTGTCACCAGAACCAGCATATCACCCCAGCCCTGCAGATAGATAGGTTAGTGTCACCAGAACCAGCAACACCCCACGCAGATATCAGTGTCCCCAGAACGAGCATATCACCCCAGCCTGCAGATAGATAGGTTAGTGTCACCACACCCAGCATATCACCCCGCCCTGCAGAAGATAGGTTAGTGTGTCCCCAGAACCAGCAATCACCCCAGCCCGCAGAAAAGGCACCAACCCCCCCCCCCCCCCCACCAGCCAGCATATCACCCCAGCCCTGCAGATAGATAGGTTAGTGTCACCAGAACCAGCATATCACCCCAGCCCTGCAGATAGATAGGTTAGTGTCACCAGAACCAGCATATCACCCCAGCCCTGCAGATAGATAGGTTAGTGTCACCAGACACCAGCATATCACCCCAGCCCTGCAGATAGATAGGTTAGTGTCACCAGAACCAGCATATCACCCCAGCCCTGCAGATAGATAGGTTATTGTCACCAGAACCAGCATATCACCCCAGCCCTGTAGATAGATAGGTTAGTGTCACCAGACCCAGCATATCACCCCAGCCCTGCAGATAGATAAGTTAGTATCACCAGAACCAGCATATCATCCCAGCCCTGCAGATAGATAGGTTAGTGTCACCAGAACCAGCATATCACTCCAGCCCTGCACATAGATAGGTTAGTGTCACCAGAACCAGCATATCACCCCAGCCCCACAGATAGATAGGTTAGGGTCACCAGATCCAGGATATCACCCCAGCCCTGCAGATAGATAGGTTAGTATCACCAAAACCAGCATATCACCCCAGCCCTGCAGATAGATAGGTTAGTGTCACCAGAACCAGAATAGCACCCCAGCCCCACAGATAGATAGGTTAGGGTCACCAGATCCAGGATATCACCCCAGCCCTGCAGATAGATAGGTTAGTGTCACCAGAACCAGAATATCACCCCAGCCCTGCAGATAGATAGGTTAGGGTCACCAGAACCAGCATATCACCCCAGCCCTGCAGATAGATAGGTTAGTATCACCAAAACCAGCATATCACTCCAGCCCTGCAGATAGATAGGTTAGTGTCACCAGAAGCAGCATATCACCCCAGCCCTGCAGATAGATAGGTTAGTGTCACCAGAACCAGCATATCACTCCAGCCCTGCAGATAGATAGGTTAGTATCACCAAAACCAGCATATCACTCCAGCCCTGACGATAGATAGGTTAGTGTCACCAGAAGCAGCATATCACCCCCAGCCCTGCAGATAGACAGGTTAGTGTCACCAGAACCAGCATATCACTCCAGCCCTGCACATAGATAGGTTAGTGTCACCAGAACCAGCATATCTCCCCAGCCCTGCAGATAGATAGGTTAGTATCACCAGAACTAGCATGTCACCCCAGCCCTGCAGATAGATAGGTTAGTGTCACCAGAACCAGCATATCACCCCAGCCCTGCAGATAGATAGGTTAGTGTCACCAGAACCAGCATATCACCCCAGCCCTGCAGATAGATAGGTTAGTGTCACCAGAACCAGCATATCACCCCAGCCCTGCAGATAGATAGGTTAGGGTCACCAGAACCAGCATATCACCCCAGCCCTGCAGATAGATAGGTTAGTATCACCAAAACCAGCATATCACTCCAGCCCTGCACATAGATAGGTTAGTGTCACCAGAACCAGCATATCACCCCAGCCCTGCAGATAGGTTAGTATCACCAGAACCAGCATATCACCCCAGCCCTGCAGATAGATAGGTTAGTGTCACCAGAACCAGCATATCACCCCAGCCCTGCAGATAGATAGGTTAGGGTCACCAGACATATCAACCCAGCTCCACAGATAGATAGGTTAGAGTCACCTGAATCAAATGGCGTTTCCTCTTGTTAATCGCTGCCTCCATTGCTGAGATATCGCTGTTTTTGTCCATATGCAAATGAGCTGTTTGAGGAAAAAAAGGGTAATAACTCAACAACAAGTGCAGCGATTCAGGAAAAGTCAATTTGATTCAGGTATTCAGGTGACCTTAACCTATCTATCTGCAGGCTGGTTTGATATTTTGGGTTCTGATGACAAGCTCCCTTTAACCATCTCAACCAGAGGCTGGACTTCTCAATTCAATGAAATATTGAGAAAAGTCAATGTCTTGTAAGGAGATTTAGGGCTCATGAATACAGCAGACCCATATGCATGGAGACTGTATGGTAGCACTGGAGTCCCTACAGCTTCCTATGACAACATGGTGGCCTACTATAAAGTCATAACACGTTATATGTCACCATATGGTATACACTGTCAGAGGAACTTGAAGCTCTAAGGAACATCTCCAACCATGTACCATTTATAATACTGGTGTCTTCTCACATAGGAGAGCGTTCTTTGAGCCATCTCAGGCACTGAGGATATAGATACAGTAATGTGCAAAAGTTTTGGGCAAGTATGAAAAAAATGCAGCATAGTAAGAAGGCTTCCAAAACTAAAAGGGTTATTAGTTATAGTTATTTTTGTAAATTAACAAAATGAAGTGAATGAATAAATGAGAAATGTAAATCCCATCAATATTTTGTGTGATCTTTGCCCTTTGCCTTCCATCAGTTCCTCTCAGTACTTGCAGACTTGAAGGAGTTCAGCAGGGAGGTTGTTCCCATCATCAGATCTTCTGTAGATGTAGGCTTGCTCCAATTCTTCTGTCTCTTCATGTCATCCAATACAGACCGGATGATGATGAGATCAGGGCTCTGTGGGTGCCATATCATCACTTCAGGACTCCTCTTCCAAATGGTGGTCACACCAAAAGTGGTACCTACATCTTGAGAAAGGGGTTGGCTTCCATCTTATGACCACTGTGAGTGAAGTGATGGTCATGCATGCATGTTTCTCTAGGTTCACTTCTGTGGGTGGACTTGAGAATAGCTGAGCAGGTAGCTATTTAAAGGGGCTGCCCAGGATAAATAAAAATACTTTCTAAATTACATAATTCAGCAAAAATGTATAGTTATAATAAAAATATTAGTTACCCACATTTTCTGATTATCCAGTGACTATCCATTTCCCCGTTTCCAGAAACGGAATGTCACCAATACCCCCCCCCCCTTCAAACTTACATGTCTTCCTTCTGCGGGGAACGGCTCCACCTCCTTCTGTGACATCTGCCTGCACATGCGCAAAAGAGCCGGTGTCCCGGCTTTGTGCTGTAGCCGACACTCCATCTCTATTGTGCGAGTGTTGGAGCCCGAAGGAGCCGCTCACGCCTGCGCGGTAGAGATGGTGTAAAGGCTACAGCACAATGCCAGCAGGCGCTGGCAGAGTCAAAGAAGAGGAGAAGCCGTTCCACGCAGAAGGAAGTCTGGACAGGAAGAAGATAGGTAAGTATAATGGGATAGGCTGAGTTAGTTGGGAAGGGCTAGTAGTGGGCGGGATAGCTAGGGAGACAGGGGAGGGGGGTGTTAGAGAGGGAGGAAGGAGGAGTGAGAGGGACATAGTGTGAGAGTCTACAACTACCATAATACATTGCATTAGCTAAGGCAGCAGGAAGCTATACCATGTAAACAAATGAAGAAGATGCCAGGAGGTCCCAGAGAAACCCAGAAATCACTGATAAAAGGTATTTGGGTGCACTTATTAACTCATTAATAGCACTAACAGACCTTTTTTTAAAAAAAATATTTTGCTTGGAAAACCCCTATAACTTCTACAGGTGTCAATGGAAAGATCCGCTCATGCACAGCCACTTTGTGACCAACAGACAGAGGTCAAGTGATCTCTGTTGAGATGAAAGTGCCCCTTTATGGTGGCCATACACCTTGAATAGCTGTCGAATAGTTCGGCTGACAAGGATTCCTCCCGACCCCTTATACACATACATGCTTGACAGAGACAGCCAAAGCAGACAGAATAATTAGATAACAACCCAAGGATCAGCTGTCAATAGGGTCCAACGCCCTCCCTTATGAATACCTGTCTGAAGCGACCACTAAATTCTCAACCTTTGCTTTACTTTGTTAAAGGGGTTCTCCAGGGAGTCTTTTTAGTCTACCTTCCTTAGGGGGATTTAGATGCTACACTTATTTCCGACCACAAGTCAGGTGATCGGGCACCTGGCACCTGAGTCTCTCCGCTTCCTCGCTCTTCTCCCATGTTCACTGCTAGTTATTTATGTTATGTGGGCTGCTTTACTATAATCTGCCAGCCCCCATAGCACAGGCAACTATTTGTAGACACAGGAAAGGAGGGAAGAGGCGGAGCTACACAGGGGCCAGGTCCTGGTTCTGATCATCATCACCAAGAAGACCAACATGTCAAAGAGCAGCTAAGACAATGGAGTGAAAAACACAACACCGGAAGGACTACACAGAACACTAAAGGTCACAGGTTCAACAGGTCAGCTGAGAATGAAAGGTCAAGAACCCAAAGGATGAACAAAGACAATGCCAACACTGGAGAAGGCTTGAACGTGGACCATAAAAGGACCATAAAAGGAATCTTCAGAAGAAGGACCCATTCATGATTTTGTCCTGAAGAACTGGGGTTAAGCATTGAGTTATAAGGAAAGAGGTCATTCATCGTCTTCAAGTGTACAACCTCTGGGAAACCACTCAATGTATAAGACGTAGAAGAAAGATGTGGAAGATCCTAATGGTCTGGTGTTTTTAAGGAAACAGGTTAGGAAATGAAGGTTTTCTGATTGTGAAGTTTCATTAACTCATTTCGTCCATGGAGGATGGCCTACAGTGAATAAACCAGAGGGAAGATCTGAATAGTATTAGTCCATTGTACCTGGTACCGTGGTGCCATTTGTACCCAATAATTGAAATGCTTGATACAACCAGAGGTCTACAGATTTATATACCTGGGGTTTCCTTCTTTTCCAAAAAAATTTATATCCTACACAATATGGTAGATCAGTGCAGTTTAGTTTTTATGAAGGTTCCTTGGAAATGGGAACAGTCTTGGTTGAGTGACATTCTCGGAAGTGATAACTAATGATCAATGATCAACAAACCCAAGAGAAGGCAAGAGAATAGAAGACAACACTGGAAGGACAGTCACAGCACATCAAAGGTCACAGGTTCAACAGGTCATCTGAGACCATAAGGTCAAGAACCTAAGGGATAAGCAAAGATAATGCCAATACTGCAGAAGGCTTGGACTTGCACTGTAAAAGGACCTAAAAAGGATTCTTCCTCTTCTTGTGCAGCACAGAAGAAATTCCCATTCATAACTTTGCACTTGAGAAAAGGGGCTAAGTGTGGAGGAAGAAGGAAAGAGAACATTTGTTTTCTTCAAGTGTCCAAGCTCTGTAGGACTATCCAGTGTATCAAAAGTGAATGGAGGAAGGAGTAGATCCTAATACTGGTGTTCTTATGGAAAAATGAAGGTCTTCTGATAATGAACACTAAGGGGAAGGTTTATAAAGTGATTTCATCCAGGGAGGATGACCTATAAAGGATATCCATGATTTGTCGTGAATAATATTAGTCCTTGTCACCTCATCACCTTGTACCCCATAACTCATATGTTACTCGATACAGCTAGAGGTCTATAGATGTGTCCACCTGTACATTTCCGCAAACTTTATAAGGGCTAAAGATACAAATTCAATGCAATATTGCAACATGCTAGGAAAACTTTCAGCAGGGTGGACATCAGAACCAAAATGGTGGTGTATTTTGGCAAAGCTGGTCATTTCATGTCACTCATTTTTGGATATGTTAAGCAAAGACGGCAGGGCACATCTATAACGGGAAGCTCCTGAGCACCTGTGCTAATTCTCTAACAACCTCCCCCTTTCTTATATGGGACAGAGGGACCTTTCACACCTCTCTGCCACAACCCTTATAGAAGACCCATGGATACAACTCTACTATATATATTGTCTTATGCCTACTAAAGGATTCCAGGATGGGAAAAACATGGCTACTTTGTTCCAAAAACAGCACCACACCTGTGCACAGGCAGTGTGTGTTATTGCAGCTCAGACCCATTCATATCAGGGAAGCTGAGCTGCAATACCAAGCACAACCTGTGCACAGGTGTGGTGCTATAGCTATGTTTTTCTAATTCCATACAGCCCCCTTTACAGGGGCTCCAAACACAATTGGTTAAACTGCTGCAGCATGATATCTTATCACAGAAGACAACAAAAAACAGTAAAAAGTCTGTGATAAATGTTTCTGGGATGATGTATCATTGGTTTTTGTTGTCTCCTGTGATAAGATATCTTGCTGCAGCAGTTTAGCCAAGCTGGGATTAACTCTGCAACATCTGTACATACATCAAGCAAGGAATTCTCCAGTGTAATCCTGAAAAGTTCTGCAACTTTCTAATAGACTTTGTGTTTAATTTCTCACCATTTGGAAGATCTCTGCTTGCTGTCAGTGAACAGGAACGTTCTACTTCATGGCCATATGCTTAAAGGGGTAGTCTCATCTCTTAAAGGATTGAATAGCGTTACCAATCCAAAATGGTTTGCAACATTCACCTGCAGAGAGGCTGCCTCTCCCTCCATGTAAAGCAGTCCTGTCCAAAATTACTTTACACAGGACTGCTTTTCATGGAGAAGCCACTTGTGCTGGCCCTGCCTACTTGTATTGACTCCGCCTACTTGCACTAAGCCTGCCTATAAAATGGGGTCACTTTAAAAAAAAAATTTCCAGGGCCACTTTCAGATCCCAATCCGCCCCTGCTCCTTGGTGACGTCATGCAAACGGGGTCACCACTGAGGCCTGAGATTGGGCATGCCGAGCGAGCGTCACGACATCACTAGGAGAGCGCCCAATCACAGGCTTCAGCGGTGACCCTGGGAGTATGATGTCACCAGGACAGCACCGAACACAGTGAGGAGGCCCAAACGGGGAGAGAAAAGATGAGTATAAATGTATATTATATTTGTCACTTCCCCTGGGCTTCCACCTATTATATTCTGGGATCTGAGGAGACCCCAAACTATAATAATTTAACATAATGCATGTCGTGGTGGCCATTTTAGTTCGTCCAAGACAAATAATAATAATAATAATAATAGTCCTTTAATAGTCCCACAATGGGGAAATTCAGTGTGTTACAGCAGCAAAGATAAGATAAGATAAGCAGATACAAATACAAATACAACATGTACAGGAATGTTCCAAGGTGAGAGGCATTACATTAATAGCAGACAGACAGATAGGACGTAGCAGGGGGGGGGGGGGGATATAACAGGCAGAGAGATATTTCAGTTCTCTGTGTGTAATGATCTCCGCTTAGGTCGGTGTTGGTTGTACAGCCTAACCGCGGTGGGGAGGAAAGACTTCCGATAGCGCTCCTTCTCACACCTAGGGTGGAGCAGTCGGTCACTGACAGTACTGCTCAGCGCTATCACAGTCTCATGCATGGGATGGGACTTCTTCTTCTGCATGGAGCTCACCACGGACAGTATCCTTCTGTCACCCACCACCTGCACTGGGTCCAGTGGGCACCCCAGGACAGAGCTGGCCCTTTCTAATCAGCTTGTCAAGTTTATTTCTGTCCCTGGTTGATATACTGCTCCCCCAGCAGGCCACTCCGAAGAAGATGGCTGATGCCACTACCGAGTTGAAGAAAGTTCTAAGAAGTTTCATTTAAAATCAAACAATATAGGATGTTGAGGTTGAACACGGCTGGTGACAAAGCGGGTCGCTCATCTGTATTTGTTACAATGTATCAGTACTGGTAATAATGTATCAGTCTGGAGTTCAGTATATAGCACTCCAATAATAAGGTTTATGCGCAGGATGGAAAAGAAAAGGTCGTAAATAATAAATTGTAATAATTTTATTTATATAGCCCCCAAATCAGTTCATAAATAAAGCCCCCATACTATATACTTTATATAGAATACCGCCAGACCATAGAAAATGTATTCTGGTTGTGCTTCAGTAACCATTTCAGAACTAGGCCATTTTCCATAGCTCAGGACCAGACACATTTTCGGGTTTTTCGTACAAGCGGTTTTGAGAGCTATAACTTTTTTCACTTTGGATTATTCAAATAAATTTCTTTATGGTGATAAATAGGGCTTTATTCTTATGTTGATTTTATTTTTGCATGTTTTTTCTTTATTTTAATATCAGAGAAGATGTAAACAAAAAAGGAGGGGGAATGTCTGTTTTTCACATTTTTCATGTTTTTTTTTTTCAATTTTTAGGTTATTTTCCCATTCCCAGAGCCATATGAGGGCTTAACGTATGCAGGACAAATTGTTCTTCATAATGATACCATTTAATATTCTGTACAATGTACTGGGAAGTTGGAAAAAAATTCAGATTGGGGTGGATTTGGAGAAAAACTGTATTTGTGCGACTTTCTTACAGGCTTCGTTATTACTGCGTTTACTCTGCAGCCAAAATGACATGTCATCTGTATTCTATGTTTTGGTACGATTCCGGGGATACCAAATTTATATAGTTTTATTTACATTTTAACCCCTTAACAAAAATCCAAAACTTTGTCACCATATTCTGACACCCATAACTTTTTTATACTTCCGTGTACTGGGATGCATAGGGCATCTTTTTTTTTTTTGAGGGGCCAGATGTACTTTTTAGTTATACCATTTTGGGGAATGTCTATTGCTTTGATCACTTTTTATTCACATTTTTATTAGAAGCAAAATAAATGGCGGTTTGGCTGTTGTTGTTTTTTTTTTTGTTTTTTTTCCCACTACGTTTTCCATATGGGAAAAATATTTTTATAAAGTTCTAGACCGGGCGTTTTCGGATACAGGGATGCCTAATGTGTATGTGTTTCACAATAATATTTTACTTTGATATTTGTTCTAGGGAAAGGGGGGTGATTTGAATGTTTAATTCTTTTTTTATTTTTTTAATTATTTTGTTTTTTACACTGTCATTTTTAGACCCCCAAGGGTCTTGAACTCCAGGGTCTCTGATCACTAATACAATGTATTAAAATGCTAATTGTAATATTGTAAAATATTGTCATTTGTATGACAGGCTGCATAAAGCAGCCTGCAATAGAAGTATATTACAGACAAGCCTGGGAGCCTTCAATAGGCTCCCGGCTGTCATGGAAATGGATCGCCGGCTCCAGATCTGGTTCTGGAAAATGGTGGCAGGAAAATGGCGCCTCATCAGCTTTGACCGAGGCGCCAGGGGCCTTCATGCTCGCGATCAGTATAATACAGCATATTACAGCAGAGACCCTGAGTTCCTGTCATATATAAATACTCAACATTCGCTGTACTATTACGGCGGATGTAAGGAAGGGATTAAACACCCAGAAGCTCCTATAGTTCCCAGCCCCCTGTGGTCACGTGACCATGAGGTGAGAAGTGAAGCCACATCATGGTGGCTCCCATAGCTGTGTACACAGTGATTGAGACGGCAGGCCGGGTAATAAACCATCTCCGCTTTCTCTATGGGAGGTCCGATTGTAGCTCCCCAATTCTGCAGCTCCTCGATTTTGTGCAGCTACTTAGAACTGCCGTATAGATATGTCCTTGCACTGTTAAGAGTTGACTGGCTGGACCTATATAGTCTATGGGCATATATATAGTCTATAGTCTAAGAGGATATCCAAAACTAAAAAGTAATGACCCATCTTTAGCTGATCGGCAGGAGTCCCAGGTGATGGACCCCCATGGATCTGATACTAAAGACTTATCCCAAGGATTACTGACTATTTGTATGTCTTCAATAACCCCTAAAACTAAGTCAAGTTTCTTTAACTGTTAGCACTGGAAAAAAAAAAATCATGAAACAAACCCAGGTAACCTTATCCCACAGGTCTGATAGGTGGGGTCTTAGAAGTATGGAATTAAAGGGGTCCCCTGGCCAGCCACCTCATCTGGAAGCAAGGGTGTAGCTTGAGGTAGTGCAGAGGGTGTGTTCGCCCATAGAGGGCCCATAAGTGTCTCTTCCTAATATGAGGAGACTATAAATGGTACATCATAGTTGGGGGCACCTGGTACAGATTTTGTTTTGAGGCCCAGTGTCTTCATGTTATGTCTCGGTCTAGAAGAACAGGGGTCAGGAGAGATCAGGGAGCTCCATCTACATGACATTTAGGACATATGTCAGGCATATGTAGGATGGGAATACCCCTTTAAACAGAAGCAGAACCTTAGGGCATGTAGAGGCTGTGTTCACACCTGAGTCCTTATACCATAACCTGTAACATAAAGCAGTGAATAGGACAGAGATTTTACTGGACTTCACTACAGTCAGGGAATGGGTTACCTACTAAGCAACTGACCAACAGACCCACAGTTGTTCTAATGGGACAGTATGAGGAACATAAATTTACTTGAGGCCATGTCTCTCAGCCAGATATGGTTGATAACAGAGAACAATATCAAATAGAGCAAACATGGACTTTAACATATGGGTTAATTTAAACCAGCGCCAGTCTACATGTGTATAGGGGGTCCATCTGCTCCATTCTCACCAGTATATCACTAGTGTGTACATATAAATCGCTCTATATTCATGCACATGGTTGCCTTTCCCATAAAGATACAAAGCTCAACCTCAGATGTAGCAAAGTTGTGATTTAACCCTTTAACCCTGGATTTATGTTATATTTATTTTATAATAAATAAACAAAATAATAATCTTAGACAAATAAAGTATATTATTATTATTATTACTATTATCAATAATAATGATAATAATAATAATAATAATAATACATGAATAATTCAAATATATTAATACTATGTGAAAATAATAATAATAATAATAATAATAATAATAATAATACATGAATAAATACAATAGAATAATACTATTTGAATAAAAATAATAATAATAATAATAATAATAAATAAATAAATAAAATAGAATAATATTATGTGTATAAATATAATAATAATAATAAATGAATGAATAAAATAGAATAATACTATGTGAATACATATAATAATAATAATAATAATAATAATAATAAATGAATAAATAATAATAGAATAATACTATGTGAATAAAATATAATAATAATAATGATAATAAAAATAATAATAATAATAATAATAATAATAAATGAATAAATAAAATAGAATAATAATATGTGTATAAATATAATAATAATGATGATAATAATAATAATGATAAATGAATCAATAAAATAGAATAATACTATGTGAATAAATTAATAATAATAATAATAATAATAATAATAATAATAATAAATCAATAAAATATTATGTGAGTAAATATTAAAATAATTATTATTATTATTATTATTATTATTATAAGTGACTAAATAAAGTATAATATAATAGTCATGAATAAATAAAATATAATATAATAATACATGAATAAATAAAATATAATAATAATGATAATCATACATGTATGAAATATAAATAAATAAAATAATAATACAAGAATGCATAAAATATAATGAAAAATAAATACATCAAAAAATAATAATACATGAACAAATAAAATATAATCAGCATCATACAATGATAATAAATTAATGAACCCATATTCCTATTTACTTTAAGTCATAGCCACATGACAAACTCAAAACTACTATATCAAACTATCTCAGCACAACACATCTGTAGAGCTTTACAGTCAAGAGGAGCATAGTGTAAAACCTGCAGTGAGCAATGAACCAGAAGGACAGAGCGCCCCTAAGAGCTTGCAATCTAGAGGCTGCAGCCCCCTGCCTGCTGTGATTGAGAGGCTATGTGTTAGTGAGGGAGGTGCTGCCACTGCCTAGGCTGCCTGTACTGCTGCTGCTGCTGCTGGGGAGAGAGCTGCTGCTCCACACAATTTATGACTCTTTCTGTCCCTTTAAACCACTCCAAAGCTGTGCTCAGTGACAGCAGCTCTGTTCTTGTGCTGGGAGCATAGCCACAGACCTGGGAGAGGGATTGCATTACATTGCATTGCATGGTGCTGGGTTGCAGCAGCACAGGATGAAGGAGGCAACAGCAGCATAAGGGGGCATCAGTGCCAGGGATCTAAGTGCTGCCAGGAGGAGACCCCCCAGGATTCTCTACCTAGAAGGATACAGAAGCATCAGGCACCAGTCTATAGCTATCCTAAGGCTACAGGAGCCCTGCACAGTGCATCCCCTCTAAGGATTTAAGGAGGCACTCTGCCCACAGCAGGGATACCAGGCTTCCCAGGAGTGGATACTGTCCTCATCTAAGGATTTTGGAACCCTTTAAAGTGCCAGCCCAGTATTAAGTGATTTCAGGCTGAAGTTTGCAGCAGGGGGTGCAGTGAAACTTCTCATCCCCACATTTCATCCTCTTGGATTGTGAGGGCTTTTTTGCAGCTTGGATCTACAGGGGGATGTGTATAATACAAGGTGCAGCAGAGCTGGGAAGAGAGTGGAGCTAAAGTCTGAGAGCCCAGCCGTCCCAGTGCCCAGTCCCTGTGCCAGGGGGTCCTTCATCACCACCATCATCATCACCATGAGCTCAGTCAGGCTGTGTGGATGTGTCCTGCTCCTGCTCATCTGTGGTAAGTCACCTATCCCTGTGTATACAGCTGTGGGTTTAGGTTGGCATCAGATTGCTGTGTGTACACACAGGCTGGGTAATCATGTGTGTTCAGTCTGGCATGGAGTTGGCACTGCGTTGGGCTGCGCACACATTAGCTTGGCACCCTGCTGGGCTAGGCATAGTTGTACTGGCATCCTGCAGCGAGCAATAGACTTTGAATTGTATAGACTGGCACACAGGGAATGGCACTGCCAACCCATCTGTGGGCACTGCACACCTGGAGATGTGTGTTGCATTGCAGGACTGGTGTAAGATCACAGAGACTGGGCATGAATACCTGTCCTGCTACGGGCATGATTGTGGGCATGATTGTATGTATCGGCTGCCACGACATTAGTGCCCAATGTGCAAGGGCAGTGTTAGTGCACGGCTTGGTGGCAATGGAGTGCAGTAGTTCAGGGTGGCAGCGGAAGGGTTAAAATAGTAGCAGGACTGAGAAGCAGTGGAGAGGTTAAACTAGTAGCAGAGCTGAAAGGCACTGGGCTGGTTTGTGGGCATCACCGTATATATTGGCTGCCACTATACTTGTGCCCGCTGTGCAAGGGAAGTGTTGTACATAGCGCAGTGGCAATGGAGTGCAATAGCTCAGGGTGGCAGTGGAAGGGTTAAAATAGGAGCAGCACTGAACGGTAGCAGAAGGGTTAAAATAGCAGCATCAGTGAAAGGCGATGGAAGGGTTAAAATAGTAGTAGCACTGAAAGGCAGTGGAAGGGTTAAAATAGCAGCTGCAGTGAAATGCGATGGAAGGGTTAAAATAGTAGCGGTACTGAAAGGCAGTGAAGAGGTTAAAAGAGTAGCAGCTCTGAAAGGCAGTGGAGGGGTTAAGATAGCAGCAGTAGCTTTGACTAACTATTAATATTTGGCTATTGACTACGTTGCTGCTATCACCGGTGGTTACACTGTAGCATTTCTTTATAGAGTCATGTATAGATGCAGCAGAGCCGAGTTTGTCATTTAGTATAACTCACGGTGAGATATTTGGTGCTGCAAATAAAACTACGCATTATACTTACTCAGCAAGTTGTCAGAGCCCACAAACAAGGCAGGCGCAAGTTCAGCTCTGCTACATCCATATATACATATGAACGTCCTCTGTCTGCTTTCATGCACTTTGCTCCAGGCAGGTCTATATTATTCATCTAGGTTCTCGGTTATAGTGTTGCCTTGTTGTTATACCCATTACCATAGATGGTACCAACTACTACAGTGGCTGCTACTCCTGCCTCCTATCTCAGCTTACTTACAGATAGATAGATAGACATATAGATAGATAGATAGATAGATAGATAGATAGATAGATAGATAGATAGATAGATATGATAGATAGATAGATAAATAGATAGATAGATAGATAAATGAGATAGATAGATAGATATGAGATAGATAGATAGATAGTAATAGATAGATAGATAGATATGAGATAGATGGAGATAGATAGATAGATAGATAGATATGAGATAGATAGATAGATAGATAATAGATAGTATGAGATAGATAGATAGATAGATAGTAGATATGAGATAGATAGATAGATAGATAAATAGATAGATAGATATGAGATAGATAGGAGATAGATAGATAGATAGATAGATAGATAGATAGATAGATAGAGATGAGATAGATAGATAAATAGATATTAGATAGATTGAGATAGATAGATAGATAGATATGAGATAGATAGATAAATAGATAATAGATAGATAGAGATAGATAGATAGTAGATAGATAGATAGTAGATAGATATGAGATAGATAGATAGATAGATAGATAGATAGATAGATAGATGGAGATAGATAGATAGATAGATAGATAGATAGATATGAGATAGATAGATAAATAGATAATAGATAGATATGAGATAGATAGTAGATAGATAGATATGAGTAGATAGATAGATAGATAGATATGAGATAGATAGATAGATAGATAGATAGATATGAGATAGATAAATAGTTAGATAGATATGGTAGTGAAATAGATAGATATGAGATAGATAGATAGATAGATAGATAGATAGATAGATAGAGAGATAGATATGAGATAGATAGATAGATAGATATAGATAGATAGACAGATAGATAGATAGATATGAGATAGAAATAGATGGATAGATAGATAGAGATGAGTAGATAGATGGATAGATAGATAGATAGATAGCTATGAGATAGATATGAGATAGATAGATAATAAATAGATAATAGATGGATAGATAGATATGAGATAGATGGATAGATAGATTGAGATAGATAGATAGATCTGAGTTTTCCCCAGTTTTTGCATACTCTTGTATTTCACATTTCCCTCCATGCAGAAATCTCTTACAAAATCTGCTAGTTTGCACAGATGTAGCAGAGCCGAAAAGTCATTTGACACTTACTGGCTGCATTGTTGTTGGCTCTGATAACTCAACAATGCGGTAGCCTTACCAGCAGTCCCATGTAAAACCACAGGCAACATAAAGTGATATCAGATGACAAACCCAGCTCAGCTACATCACTATTAACAGTTCCGTTACAAACTCAGCTCTGCTGCGTCACTGTTACGACTCCTGCTCATCCTCCACTCTAACGGACAGCTGTCAATCATCCTTCTGTAAGGACCACCGCCATCGCCATCTGCACCCCCTTCCCCTCGCACATGCATTAAATGCCCCCCTGCTCTCCCTCTTCCCTCTCCCTCCACATTGCTGTATAATCATTTCTCCACAAGATGAGGTTACTCAACCAACACATTGCAAATTCACAATCTATTTAACAGCTAGGTTTTTTTTTTTCTTTTCCCGTAGAAATGACTATTAGGGAGAAATGAGGAGCGTTGTCGAAGTACGCAGCTCCCCCCTGAGTCATGTTCATAAGAGTGGGACCTGGATGAGAGTCGCTTAGCGTTTGCCTCAAGTGCCATGTTTGTGAACCTCTCACAGGAATTAATAGCTGCAGGTATTAGCCCCCCGTAATTGGCGCGCCTTGAAACTGGGTTTATTCGCTAAAATAAGTCATCGTTGTCAAAGCGTTCATATCCCTGCGTGATCTGGTGATGTCTGAGATAAGGAAATGGTGAAATTCTCACCACTAGGGATTTTTGGTGGATTTTTGTTTTGTGGGACAATATTGAGAAAATTAAAAAATTTATACAAAACTATTAAAAAGATGCAAGCAATAAAAACTAAATATATAGTAATATATAATATTGTAACCATACAAAATAAATAAAATATAAAAATAATATAAAAGTAAATAATACAATTAAAAGAATAAAAAAAATGAATTTAATAAACAACAGCAGCAATAATAATAAAATAATAATAATAATAATAATAATAATAATAATAATAATAATAATAATAATAATAATAATAATAATAATATAATGCTCTGGGGTTCTTATTAAAGTTTATTGGTTCTATAATTATCATTTGTAAAGGATCCGTGGGTTTCCTAGATGCCAAGGAGTTAAATTATTTTCGCCCATAGGTTAACCCTACATCTGCTTGAGCTGACATCTTTCATTGGTTTCCAAACAGATGCCCAAAGTCTTTCAGTAGTGCCGGGGAGCTGCTATTTTCTCCACCTATGAAAGGCAGAGGCGGCACAGCCTGTAGGAGACAGTAGATTCCTGTGAATAATCTTCCTTTGTGTCTATGGCTGTTAGTTGGAACATCTAAGGTTCTGTCTGTAAGAAAGTTGCTGCTTCCTTTATAGCTATAGAAAGAGAAATAGACTGTAAGATGGCAGTGTTACCCTTGACCCTTTGGGTCACATGTGTAGGTATATGGACATTTCTAGATAGATGCAAGAATAGATGATAGATAGATAGATAGATAGATAGATATGAGATAGATAGATAGATATGAGGATAGATAGATAGATAGATAGATAGATATGGGATAGATAGATAGATAGATAGATAGATAGATATGGGATAGATAGATAGATAGATAGATAGGTTGAGATAGATAGATATGAGATAGATAGATAGATAGATAGATAGATAGATATGAGATAGATAGATAGATAGATAGATAGATTGAGATAGATAGATAGATAGATAGATAGATAGATATGGGATAGATAGATAGATAGATAGATAGATTGAGATAGATAGATAGATAGATAGATAGATATGGATAGATAGATAGATAGATAGATAGATAGATATGAGATAGATAGATAGATAGATAGATAGGAGATAGATAGATAGATAGATAGATATGAGATAGGTAGATAGATATGAGATAGATAGATAGATAGATAGATATGGGATAGATAGATATGGGATAGATAGATAGATAGATAGATATGGGATAGATAGATAGATAGATAGATAGATAGATAGATAGATAGATAGATCTTGAATAGATAAATAGATAGTTAGATATTGATAGATATGATGTAATAGATAGATATGACATGATAGGTAGATATAGCATAATGAATAGATAGATATGACATAATAGATAGAGAGATAGATATGACATGGTAGATAGGTATTAGCATATCCACTGTCCAAAGGATAGGGGATAAGAGTTTGATTGTCAGGGATCCTGGGTTCCCTGTCTGAATTCATTTCTAGGGGAATGATATAGACTTGTACTTCGCTATCTTTATCAGTCCCATAGAGAGGCAATGCTGTACTCCACAGCATCAGCCCCATGAAGAGTCTGTGTTATACTTGGCCATCTTCATCAGTCCCATGAAAAGCCTGTGATGTACTCAGGTATCTCCATCAGTCCCATGAAGAGTCTGTGCTGTACTTGGATATCTCCATCAGTTCCATGAAGAGTCAGTGCTGTATTCAGCTATCTCATCAGTCCCATGAAGAGTCGGTGCTGTTCTCAGCTATCTTCATCAGTCCCATGAAGAGTCGGTGCTGTTCTCAGCTGTCTTCATCAGTCCCATGAAGAGTCTGTGCTGTTCTCAGCTATCTTCATCAGTCCCATGAAGAGTCTGTGCTGTTCTCAGCTGTCTTCATCAGTCCCATGAAGAGTCTGTGCTGTTCTCAGCTATCTTCATCAGTCCCATGAAGAGTCTGTGCTGTTCTCAGCTATCTTCATCAGTCCCACGAAGAGTCAGTGCTGTACTTGGATATCTCCATCAGTCCCACGAAGAGTCAGTGCTGTATTCAGCAATCTTAATCAGTCCCATGAAGAGTCTGTGCTGTTCTCAGCTATCTTCTTCAGTCCCATGAACAGTCAAGTCAATGCTGTACATGTCTAACTTCAGCAGTCCCAGAAGTGAATGGAGTGATGATTATGCTTGTCATTAATGCTCTATTTACACAAGATACCCCCTTGTGAATGCAGGGGTCCCACTGGTCAGACCCCAATGATTAGAGATGGGTGAACCTCACAAGATTCTTTTAATTGAATAGTCATCTGCTGAACTGGAAGTGCTATCATTAGTATTATTATACGCTAAGGTCTCTTCAGACCCCACCTTATCATAAGTTGAGGCTAGGGGAAAGTGCAGCATAATAATGAACACTTATACTCACCTTCTCTCATCTCTCCTGGCTCTCTTGTGGTGTCCGGTGCTCCCTCAGGTTCCTCCTCCGGCCTCCTGGCTGATGTTACACATCTGGGGGACAGCTGAGGCCTGTGATTGGGCCTTATCGATCACATGGGGCACACTGATATCATGACGCTTTAATGCAATCATGATGTTGTTGCACCCCACCTCCTCTTTAGTGATCTTCCAGCCTCTTCTGGCCTACTGTGTGACATCACAGTTCGCTGGGAGACCTCTATGGATTTTTATTGGACCACAGTGGTCTGCCAGCAACCCGTTATGTCACTCAGGAGGCCAGAAGAGGCTGGAAGACCACCGAAGAGGACCTCTAAGGAGCCCAGGAGAAATGAAGCAAGGTCAGTATGTGTTTATTATGTTTCTGCTGCTCCCCTGGGCCTCTGCGTATTACTATGGGGCCTGAGACAAATAACAAAAATGTCAGGTGCAGGTCAAGCCCAAAACTTCTAGAAAGGTTCGCTCAATTCTACCAATAATTCCCTGTGGATAGTGGATAAGAATGAATTAACGACGAAGAATTTAGAAATATCATAAAGTAGATTCCTGCCATAATGTACTCTCTATGGAGAGAGGGGGCAGCCATGATGGTGCACTCAATCTGGAAAGAGGTTTGGCATAGGAATTTGGAGGGAAAGTATGACTCAGTAATGGGTGGTGTTACCTTACAATACAAGGAGTCACTGAACCAAGGAGAACATAGACGTCTGGGGGTTATCTGTCTCCTTAAGGAATGAGGCATGTTGTGCCTTATGCCTCACATGTGGTACTTGCTCTAATCAATTAGTAGACTTGGTATTGGCTCTACATGACTGAATGTATATGGGATGTAACGTAGAATTACTCAATGACTTGACGTGGCCCATACTCTACCTCCATTTTTAGAGTATAATACATGAACCACATCCAAAACTAATATCTTTGGCCAAAGGTCATCTCCAGTTCTTGACCTTCTAAGAAGAAATCAGAGTCTGCGGTTACATTTCTGAACAGTCATAATGTATGACTTCAACTGACCCAGAATCCTCCATGGTGCCTCCTCATCCCGCACGCCCTCAATATAACATGCCCAATCAATCAGGATTTATGACCCTTACCATCTGGATGTACATAAAAAATCTAATAGAGCATAAAACGACCTCTGACCTTTCCTCTGGACACTCACTCGCTGATATTAGTGACTATGATCTCCGGGGCCGGGCCGGCGAGCTCTGGAGAGATGGGAAGTGTCGTCTTACTACTGCAGCGTAATAAATATTATATTATCTGCCATGTATATTCATATAGTGCTGCACACATCTTTTATGGATTATTTTCTAGTTTATTTTATTTTTATAAGATTTAAGCAGTTTACAATTCCCGGAGATGGGCGCTGAGCATTGATGTGTTGTGTATGGATGATATAGCGCAGGCCTGTGACTGTGAATTCTAAGCACGACTTCTTAAAACATTCACAAATGGATCAGATATTGCGAGCGTCCTGTTACAAGGAACACTCGGAGGTCTGGGAAATAGATACAGAACATGTAAGGCCTCGGCGCCTCACTGCCGGGAAACGGGGGGTAATCGCCATCGCCTAATAATAATGAGACTGTAATACACAAAACATTACCTAAATAGAACCTTATAAATTATTTATACGTTACTATTACATTATTATAATATTTTATATTTTTACTATATTCTTTTATATTGTATTATAGTTTTAATATGATGTATATGATATATTCTTATTATTAGGATCTCTTTTGCTTTTTATTATAATTTTTATTATGTATAACCTTATAAATGATTTATACAGTACTTTTAGATTGTTATTATTATATATTCTTATTATAGTCTCTTATTTTTTATCATAATTATTAGTATTATTATTCATCCCCTCAGGATAAGACATGTTTTACGCCCTCCATAGGAGTATATTTGAGGGCCATTACCTTTCATCCATACTTCACAACAGTAGTTGTGAAGTATGGATTAAAGTAGCCCCAACTACCATCTGTGGTCTGGTATTGTGGAAAAGTCTTTGGCCCCTCTGAGGCTCCAGGGCCCGGTAGCAATTGTGACCACTGCACCCCTATAGGTACACACCTGCTTGACAACTTTGAGAAGTGGGACACTCAGTGCATGAAATTCTCATATGACCACACCCCTTTTACTAAAGCCCCGCCCATTCAGGGGCATTACATCCCACCTTTTGTTGCATGACATGTCTCTTTTTGTAAAATGGACATGAAATAGGCCAGTTTACTATATAGCCCCAGGGGTGTAATTATAAGGCTTTGTTCACATCATACATTCCCCAAAATATACCTCCGACACATGCCAATGTATAGCCCTACAGCGGCATTCAATACATCTGCAATTGGCTACAATTGGCCAATGTATACCACCTGAATGGAGGCCAAAAGGAGCTCTTTTTGGGCTTCAAAGGATTATGGCTATGAACGTGTTCACATACTGTAGCATGATGTGAACATATATCTCTAAATATATCCTAAGTGGTACAGAGGATGCAGCCACACCCAGGCCCTAGTGCCTTAGGAGGCCCCAAACCCCTGTACCGGGTAAGAAAGTACCAGCATCATAAATGGCACATGGTAGGTGGGGATGCTGATGCAATTTTTGCATAGGGGCCCAAGTCAGAGGTATTAGCCCTTCTCATCTACTAAATGAAAATGGAGTTGCCCTTTGTTGAATTTCATGGGGTTGGTTGTGTCTGGGCTCCTTTACTGTGTCAGAACCTGGGTCCATCCTCCAGTCAAGGCTCTATATATACTACTATATAGGCAGAACATGTGTTGGCTATAGGGCGATTGAGAATACAGGGCCCAGCCCTTTGCTTGCCCCATTAGGACTTACCTTTTCCCTTAGGAAGGTAAGTGGAAAGGAAGGGGCAAACAAATTTCAGGCCCTTCCGTTTTGGCAAAAACCTACACCAAAATGTAAGGCCCAGTTGGATGTCAACCATGTATTGTGTATGGAGTTGTCCCAACTGTTCCCAATGGCAGAAACTGGTAAATAAAGGGTCGGGCATGTCGGATTTCAGCCCAGATATAAGCAGAAGGGTTGCTGGGGATGAGGTATCTGGGGCACAGCCATCTGCCCCACTACCTAATACTTACTATCTGAAAATTCTTCCTTTACACTGCACCGTTTTGTCCTTGTTAGTAACTGCACTTTGTACTCCAGAGCTGCCCTTCCTGCCATAAGTTGTAACAGGAAGTTGCAACCATTGTCAGCCATTTTGAAGACCCTCTTGCATTCCTTGGCACTTGGTCACCTGCTATACACCAGTTACTTTACCTCTTCCTTTCTCTATGTTAGTGATGTTCAGTATGATAGTCCCATGGGCATCTTTGCCTCTACCCTAATGGTATGTTCACACATGTCAGATTTACACGTCAGGAGAAATCTGAGTCCCCCCCAGTAGCCTGCCACTTATTCTTACTGATTTTTCTCCAGTATGGATGAACAGGATTACAGAAACCCATTCACTATGAGCCTTAGATGAGGATTTTGGCCCTGAATCCGTGATTGGAGCCTAATGGAGGAACAAGTGCCACATGTATGGGAGCCTCTAGAGCGCTAGGGATGTAAGCTCTTATTAGGGTTTCCATTCACTTCAACATACAGCCCAACCTGTGAAAAAAGAATTATAAAATATAGCCTAGTGCACCCTAAGGCCCAGGCACCTCAAGGCCCCTGACAGTAGATGATGTCCGCTCAGGGCACCACTGAGAATTCAATGTCCTTGTCTATATTTCCTCTTTTTGATCCTTCTCGTGTAGATGTAAAGCTCCGGCAGTCTCTTTTCTTGATAACATATGTGTTCATTTACTCCATATTGTATTCTTGATCCATAACACAATTACTCAAGGAAGGGAAATGTGCAGAAGTGGAAGCGATATCTGGGGAATAGAGCGCAGAACTTGTTAAAGGCATTGGCTGTTTACCATGAATATTCAGAGTCTCGGAGGTTATCGTGCCTGGCGCTGGGCTTGGTGCGCTCCATGAATCCTTATAAGGTGATATAAATTAGCCGGTCCACTTGTCATCCTTGATGAAGAGGGTCTATTTCCTCGGGACTTGTAAGAACATATCCCTGCCCACCAAACCGTCTGCACGAATGGTGCACTCCTGACCCATCACACACAATGCCCTAGATTTCCCATTCTGAGAATATAAGTGATGTTGTCTAAGGACCTTCATGATGGTATATCTCCACCTTGTTCTTCAGAAATTGCTTAACTAATAATGTGCTGGCAATGCCCCTATACGTTCCGGAGAGACTTACAGGTAGCCATGTGACCACTGATCAAATTGGCTTTTTTCTCCCCAAAAGAGGTTGAGCATAGCCTTACATTCCAGGCACCTCCGCTGCAGAGTAAGGACCAGAAGCTGTATACAGTATACAGAGCTCTTTACACTGTAGTGGTGGTGCCTGGTACTGCAGTCCTGTTCCCATTCACTTGAATAGGAACAGAGCTGTTGCCGGCTGTATACCTTATATGCGGGGTCTGGGTGCTCCCGCCCAATATGATACTGATGACCTACCTATCCTGTGTATACATCATCAGTATAAAACATCGTCAGATCCTGGACAACCCCTTTATGGTGGTGGAGTCACCCCATGCGGGTGTATCCGGGCTGTTGTTGCCTGTTCATCTTATTAGGATTGAAAGGGAGTCTGTCAGGTCCAAAATACCTCCCAAACCAATAATAACGGCGTGTAGGAGCCTTTAATAGGAGCAGAAACATACCTTTGAGGCCACAACCTGTTGAAACAATACAGAGAAAACCAACTTTTTATACATATGAAAATGAGCTGGCAAGTGCACTGGGGGCGGGGCCTGATTTGCTAGATTTGCCTACAGACAATTGCAAGTGATTGGACTCTCCTCTGGAACAACAGCTCAATGGCACTTCTGTAGCTGTGAATGCCTCTGTCTACATCACAGCTGTCTGTAGTAAAATGGTAAATCAAGCCCCGCCCCCAGTGCACTTGCCAGCTGATTCTAAAAATATGGTTATCTCTGCACTGCTTTATCAGTTTGTGGCCACTGTGGTATGTTTCTGCTACTAAAGTCTTCTACACGGTACTAAAATGTAATATTTGGGAGGTATTTTGGGCCTGACAAACTCTCTTTAAGTAACTATTACTGTGTTAGTATATAGTAATATAAGTGGTTATATCTTTAGGTGTACAGGTCGTGCTGGTTCTCCTCAAGGAAGGAGTTGTTGTCCTGGTGAAGCTTTCTCAGTGTGATGTATGGAAGTGATGACAATATTATAAGCAAGGGAGAAGGTTATTGGGGGAAAATGTACAAATGGGCGGAGACTCTAGGACCCTGATGGCACCTCTAGCCTGGATACATTTACCACTGATGTTACAGCTGGGCCTGTAGAGCCTGCACACTCGTTGGTGACGTCCCAGATGGTCCCATAAATGTTGGACTGGAGGAGCCCATGTGTGTGTGGGTGAGCATTATCCTGCTGGAGCCATTTGTCCAACCTGCCATGAGAGAAAACACATGTGGAAGTGTCAGGATGTTCTGTACATATCACTGAGCTGTTAGTGTCCTCGTATCACTACTAGGGGTGACCGACTGCCCTATGTGATGTCTCCCCACATCATCACACCAGCAGGGGGCAGTGTGTCGCTCCACAGCACAGACAGGATTGAGGCCTCCAAACTCCAACCCAATCCCAAACAGATCCTGGATTCACTGCTAAAGACAACGTGTAGTCTGTGTAGTCCAGGTTTCTCATTCACTACACCATTGAAACCAAGATGACAGTGACTGGCTGTCAATGGCAGGAACACATAATGGGTGCTGTGACATCAAATTTCCTTCTGTTAAGTGCCTGGGAATGGTCCGGGCAGAGACAGGGGTGTAAAGAAGGCGCCCCCTGTGTCTGGATGGTGTACAAGGAAACTCTGGCAGCTTGTGGTTGTTGGGGGATCAAACAATCCTCTCTACTGGTGGTCTGTCTGGGCCGTCCTATTCACAATGTGTGTGCCCTCACATAACTACTGCCCAAACCCCTCCTTACTGCTAGGTCAGAATGACCCCGTTGGCAGGCAGTTTGTCAAAACAACCATCCTGCTTCCCTCATTGCAGTGCTTCGCCCCCTCTCAAAGTGTGTCAACTGGGCAAAATGTCTTTGAAAGTATCATGGAGACACAAATGTGTCATGTCTAGCAGTTATCAATCTCTCACAAAGAGGTACACTACCCAAAAGTAGCCTCTGAGGGTCTTTTAATAGGGCTGCAGCAAAGCACTTTCATGCCCTCTTGTAGTAGGACATAGTGTCGAATGAGACCTCACCTGTAATCATTTACATATCTGCCTGAGACATCACTGCAGAACCACTTTTGCAGCAATTCACCATTTCCATCTGGGGGGCGATATTTTTTCTCAATGTGTATACCATATGTCACTAAGGAATATACCGTTACAGAAGTGGCATTAAGCAGATAAACCTACCCAGTCCACTAATGTATAGAATAAAGTGGATGACTTTGATACATCCCATAATCCTATTTGCCGTTGCAGCAGCCGCCTGACACTGCACACTACAGGTTGCTGTCCTTTTCCATGTCAGTTTTACCCAGAGTCTTCCCATCTGTTGTGGGATCTTCTGAATGTCTAATCTTACATTTCACACTTTTACCCAATCCCTCTATTAGGGATTTTTTGCATAAATTTCTAGATACAATTTAGTATCATCTGCAAAAATGTATAAATCCACAATAGTCTACAAGGTCATATGTAAAAAGAACTGGGCCAACTACTGCCCCCTATAGTCCACCATATTGATCCATCCTAAGTATTTCAACAGCTGGAGGGCAGTTTGATGTCCTTGTCCGAGGTAACACCAATATTTCCTACCAGGCGTTCCGTCCTTGAGAAGTCGCATCGATTGACCCTCATTGGAATGCAAATGAATTCACTGTCATGGTGTCTATCACCGGCGATCGGCCATATTAATTAACAAGGCGAGCGGCCGGCGAGGGGTGAACGATTCTACGGGAAGCTCTTTATAGATCAATGATATTTGGATTTTTTATGTCTTTTGAGCCTTTTTTTTTCCTTTACACAATCACTGTCTTTATTTCCGAGGCTAACAATATTAGAATCAATTTTCCCCTCCGCTGCCTGCAATTCATCTTAATAGTGGAGGAACCTCTACACGCTCCATTTTTTTGCTAAACTTGCAATTTTTTGCTGGTCTCCAGTTTAAGATTCTCTCACTAATAATTTACTCATCTCTATAAATCCCCCCTGGTATCTTCTGTACTGCAACATATGGTATTAACTCATTATCAGCCAGGTGGACTAACGCGTTTTAACTCTGTAGCTACCTGTGCGACACTCCCATGGGACAGAATGGTGCTTTTTAAGGATTCTTCCCCTTTAAGATCTCATTAAAGGCACTGGGGATAAGGTATGGTCTTCCTGTCCCTTATACTGGAAGCAGATGTCTATGCAAATAGGACAGTCTGAACATATGTTAACAATTACTTCGCGTTACGAGTAGACTTCGTTCATTTTCGTCGTGTAGGTCAATGGTCTCCAACCTGTTGCAAAACTACATCCCCCATCGTGCTGGAAAACCTGCATAAAAGTATGGAAAAAAGTAACCCACAGCTACCAGATTGTAATTTTTAGAAGTTTTTGTGAGTGGCTGCACCCCTTTACCAGTTTTGATACATCGCCCCCTATGTCTCCGATAGGGCATGGGGATTCTATGGTTAACATGAGACAGCGAGATGGATGCCAGGAAAAATGCTGAAAGCCTGAAGTGACATTGACAATCGATTCTTTGTCATACGCTTGTCCTGCTGAAGGAAACCGATAATCAATTTGTACGTTCCTTCTCTGCTTAGCAAATTAGGGTCAAAGGTGAATGTCCCGGGCGTGCAGAGTGCGTGTCTGGGGAGCAGAGACAATGAGGAGCTGTGTCACATGCTGCGTGTGTGTTCCTCACCAAAAGGCTACCAAGGACCTGACCCAGGAAAAAAAAAAGCATTAAAAAATTCAAAAAGTGGAAAAAAAAATCCATAAATACGTGAAATAATTAAGTGCTAAGTTTTATTTTATTTCATTATGTAGCAAAGCCTACAAAAAAGTGTGATCTTCTGTATCTCTTGGTCGTTGCTAATTATTATTATCATCATAATTATTATTATGATGACTAATGATTTATTTTTTTATATAATTTTTGACACTGAATTTAAAAACGTAAAAAAAAAAATATGATCAATTATAATAAAATCAATTATAGAGTTTCCTAAAAATTCCTGTGTTGTGTGTATGTGCTTCTAAGAAAATGTATGGTAAGGGGTGGACGAAATAGGCAGCTGCCTAAGACGACTGTTAGGGAGGGGCAGAAATTTTTGTATCTATAAAAAAAAAATGACAATAAATTCAGAAAGTAAAAAAATAAAAATCCATAAATAAATAAATTAACTTGTAGATTAAATAATTATATGTTAAAAATGTATATTATTTATTTTAGGAAAGTGAACAAATTATTATTACTATTATTATAGTATTATTATTATTATTATTATTATTAATAATAATAACAACAATAATAATTATTATGATTATTAGTGTTATTATTGTTATTATTATTATTATTATTATTATTATTATTATTATTATTATTATTATTATGTCTCAGTTTTTTGCTGGTGTCTTATAGTCAGGCCATGTCCCAACCAGGGTCTTAGATTCTTAACCCAAAACTTTTCTACAGATGTGCATGGTAAGCGTGATCTCTGCACCTCTTTGCATTGTTATCATTATGATGATGATTATTATTTTTCATGATTTATTTTATGGTTTAATATTTGGCACTGAAATAAAAAAGTAAAAAAAAAAACTACCAGTAAATATAGGTTTTGCCTAAAACTCCCAGTCTATGCAATGTGTATCTTCTATCCTCTTTCTAGGAAACCGTGTGGCATGGCGTGGGACAAGAGGTAGATGAAATAGGCAGCTGCCTAATGCGAGACCAATGGAGGGGCACAAATCTTTGTATTTACAAAAAAACAAAGTAAGCCCCCTTGCAGACGACCGTATGTCTGGTCAGCGTGCTATATGGGTTTTTCCCGGATAGCACACTGACCCATTAATTTCTATGGGCCCATACACATGACCGTGAATGACACAGTCATGTGTGCGGGCCGACAGTCCGGGCCGCAAAATATGGAACAGGTCCTATTCCTGTCTGATTTTACGGCCCTGCTTCCACGGCTCCTATTCATTGAATGAAAGGGGCTGCGGAAGCACGTCTGGTTCATGGGCGGCACACAGGTGACATCCGTGTGTCCCCCTTGCGCCGTCCGTGCCGTTCATTCACGGCAGTCGGTTAGCTAGAAGTGAAAATCCCATATTGGTTGTCACCAAGATTTTCCAGAAGTAGGCAGAAATCTTGAAGACTTTTCATTTAATCCTAATTCCTGCTAGGATTAGGGGTCAGAGCCTAAGGACCCCCATGATCCTGAGATTGAAGGGATTGCAGTCCTCCTGGCACTTTACAGTAAAGAGCAGCACAGCCCCATTGACATCACTGCAATAGCCGAGGGAAGTAACAGAAACTTCTGCTCCTATGTTCTAGGATAGAAGAGGTGCCCAACTTCCTTCCCATTTAAGAAATTGGGTTCTCCTTACAATTTCTTGAATTCTAACCAGACAGGTCGGATTTATTTGCAATGTCTATATATTATTATATTATAAGATACGGCAGGGTTGGTTCATATTAGGGACTATTCATATGCAGCTGATTTTTTGCAGAAATTTTTGTCCCATTGACATGAAGATGAATAGATGAATGGAACTGATTTTTCTGCCGCATGTGAATTCACCCTTACAGGATCTGTCAGAGCTGATGAACATTTGTGTGGAGCTGTAGAAAATCTGCATAGATGTTAATTGCAAATAGGAAAGGACCCCAAATGGAGGATTGTTAATAAGAGTATTACTATGTGTGGGTGCGGGGGTGTAATTATAGACGACGAGCCAGGGATGATTCATGTATATTATAGGAGCAGATACTACAAGTGACACCTACGACACCGCAGCTTGTAATGTCAGGGGAGGGGGGGATTGTCAGCATATGAGCAGGATAGAGAACAAGTAGCGCATGCTATACCCACAGTATATAGGGATTACTAGTAAAAGTACCCGGCGCTGTACTGTTTATGTGTTCATTGGGTTTGGTCCCAGGCTGCCCAGGAGGCAAATCCATGCCCTCAGCCAAGTCCAATACACAAAAGAAAAGTGAGGTGAAAATTTTGTGGCCGCTTTTGGTTTTAGTTTTCAGGAATTCTTAGTGGATCCAAAGCATCAGCTGAAGTCAGGGAGATCACCTGGCAGCGGCCGCCCCAGTCCAAGAGTTACCACTGAAAATTGCAATATGTGCCCAAAAAAGCATAAGGCCTTATTCACACAGCTATTTTTTACAGCATTAAAAAAAATGCTCTATCTTTGTCTGTTTTGACAGACACACGGACCCAATAGAAATCAATGGTTCCCTTTTTAATGGATGTAAAATGGATTGACGTCCATTGTATGTCTGTTACAAATGGATCATTGGCTTGGGTCAAAACTTTTTTTTTTTTTTTTTTTTTTAACAGTCTGTTAAAAACAGATGACAATCGGCTGTTAAAAACAAAAATAGAACAGAGTAGATACAAAATGGATGCAAAGTGGCCAGATATGTATAATCTGGATACAATTCTGTTATAGTGGCTGATAACAGAGAACAACAGTGAGCGAGTGCTTATATATATATATATATATATATATATATATATATATATATATAAAATCCTCTGATATTGACTGATAAGAGAAAAGTACAGTAAACGAGTGCTGTATATATGTATATTATATACAATTCTCTGATAATTGATCATAACAGAGAACAACAGTGAGCGAGTGCTCTCTTTCTCTATATATACTATATATATATATATATATATATATATATTATATACAATCCTCTGATATTGACTGATAAGAGAAAAGTACAGTAAACGAGTGCTGTATATATGTATATTATATACAATTCTCTGATAATTGCTGATAACAGAACAACAGTGATTGAGTGCTCTCTTTCTCTCTCTCTATATATAATATACAGTACAGACCAAAAGTTTGGACACATCTTCTTATTCCAAGAGTTTTCTGTATTTTCATGACTATAAATATTGTAGATTCACACTGAAGGCATCAAAACTATGAATTAACACATGTGGAATTATATACTTAACAAAAAAGCGTGAAACAACTGAAAATATGTCTTCTATTCTAGGTTCTTCAAAGTAGCCACCTTTTGCTTTGATTACTGCTTTGCACGCTCTTGGCATTCTCTTGATGAGCTTCAAGAGGTAGTCACCTGAAATGGTTTTCACTTCACAGGTGTGCCCTGTCAGGTTTAATAAGTGGGATTTCTTGTCTTATAAATGGGGTTGGGACCATCAGTTGTGTTGTTCAGAAGTCAGGTGGATACACAGCTGATAGTCCTACTGAATGGAGTGTTAGAATTTGTATTATGGCAAGAAAAAAGCAGCTAAGTAAAGAAAAACGAGTGGCCATCATTACTTTAAGAAATGAACGTCAGTCAGTCCGAAAAATTGGGAAAACTTTGAAAGTGTCCCCAAGTGCAGTGGCCAAAACCATCAAGCGCTACAAAGAAACTGGCTCACATGAGGACCGCCCCAGGAAAGGAAGACCAAGAGTCACCTCTGCTGCGGAGGATAAGTTCATCCGAGTCACCAGCCTCAGAAATCGCAGATTAACAGCAGCTCAGATTAGAGACCAGGTCAATGCCACACAGAGTTCTAGCAGCAGACACATCTCTACAACAACTGTTAAGAGGAGACTGTGTGCGGCAGACCTTCATGGTAAAATAGCTGCTAGGAAACCACTGCTAAGGACAGGCAACAAGCACAAGAAGAACACAAGGAATGGACATTAGACCTGTGGAAATCTGTTCTTTGGTCTGATGAGTCCAAATTTGAGATCTTTGGTTCCTACCACCGTGTCTTTGTGCGACGCAGAAAAGGTGAACGGATGGACTCTACATGCCTGGTTCCCACCGTGAAGCATTGAGGAGGAGGTGTGATGGTGTGGGGGTGCTTTGCTGGTGACACTGTTGGGGATTTATTCAAAATTGAAGGAATACTAAACCAGCATGGTTACCACAGCATCTTGCAGCGGCATGCTATTCCATTCGGTTTGCGTTTAGTTGGACCATCATTTATTTTTCAACAGGACAATGACCCCAAACACACCTCCAGACTGTGTAAGGGCTATTTGACCAAGAAGGAGAGTGATGGGGTGCTACGCCAGATGACCTGGCCTCCACAGTCACCAGACCTGAACCCAATCCAGATGGTTTGGGGTGAGCTGGACCGCAGAGTGAAGGCAAAAGAGCCAACAAGTGCTAAGCATCTCTGGGAACTCCTTCAAGACTGTTGGAAGACCATTTCAGGTGACTACCTCTTGAAGCTCATCAAGAGAATGCCAAGAGTGTGCAAAGCAGTAATCAAAGCAAAAGGTGGCTACTTTGAAGAACCTAGAATATAAGACATATTTTCAGTTGTTTCACACTTTTTTGTTAAGTATATAATTCCACATGCGTTAATTCATAGTTTTGATGCCTTCAGTGTAAATCTACAATTTTTATAGTCATGAAAATACAGAAAACTCTTGGAATGAGAAGGT
This sequence comes from Leptodactylus fallax, assembly GCA_947044405.1. Lineage (NCBI taxonomy): Eukaryota > Metazoa > Chordata > Amphibia > Anura > Leptodactylidae > Leptodactylus > Leptodactylus fallax. The sequence goes on from CAMRHE010000804.1 coordinate 112,026, forward strand.
GTGTCCAAACATTTGGTCTGTACTGTATATATATATATATATATATATATATATATACAGTGGGGAAAAAAAAGTATTTAGTCAGCCACCAATTGTGCAAGTTCTCCCACTTATAAAGATGAGGCCGGCCTGTAATTGTCATCATAGGTAGACCTCAGCTATGAGAGACCAAATGAGAAAACAAATACAGAAAATCACATTGTCTGATTTTTAAAGAATTTATTTGCAAATTATGGTGGAAAATAAGTATTTGGTCAATAACAAAAGTTCATCTCAATACTTTGTTCTATATCCTTTGTTGGCAATGACAGAGGTCAGACGTTTTCTGTAAGTCTTCACAAGGTTGGCACACACTGTTGCTGGTATGTTGGCCCATTCCTCCATGCAGATCTCCTCTAGAGCAGTGATGTTTTGGGGCTGTCGCTGGGCAACACGGACTTTCAATTCCCTTCAAAGGTTTTCTATGGGGTTGAGATCTGGAGACTGGTTAGGACACTCCAGGACCTTGAAATGCTTCTTACGAAGCTGCTCCTTCGTTGCCCTGGCGGTGTGCTTGGGATCATTGTCATGCTGAAAGACCCAGCCACGTTTCATCTTCAATGCCCTTGCTGATGGAAGGAGGTTTGCACTCAAAATCTCACCATACATGGCCCCATTCATTCTTTCATGTACACGGATCAGTCGTCCTGGTCCCTTTGCACAGAAACAGCCCCAAAGCCTGATGTTGCCCCCCCATGCTTCACAGTAGGTATGGTGTTCTTTGGATACAACTCAGCATTCACTCTCCTCCAAACACGACGAGTTGTGTTTCTACCAAACAGTTCTACTTTGGTTTCATCTGATCATATGACATTCTCCCAATACTCTTCTGGAACATCCAAATGCTCTCTAGCAAACTTCAGACGGGCCCGGATATGTACTGGCTTAAGAAGGGGGACACGTCCGGCACTGCAGGATCTGAGTCCCTGGCGGCGTAGTGTGTTACTGACGGTAGCCTTTGTTACGTTAGTCCCAGCTTTCTGCAGGTCAGTCACTAGGTCCCCCCGTGTGGTTCTGGGATTTTTGCTCACTGTTCTTGTGATCATTTTGACCCCACAGGGTGAGATCTTGCGTGGAGCCCCTGATGGAGGGAGATTATCAGTGGTCTTGTATGTCTTCCATTTTCTAATTATTGCTCCCACAGGTGATTTCTTCACACCAAGCTGCTTGCCTATTGCAGATTCAGTCTTCCCAGCCTGGTGCAGGTCTACCATTTTGTTTCTGGTCCTTCCACAGCTCTTTGGTCTTCACCATAGTGGAGTTTGGAGTGTGACTATTTGAGGTTGTGGACAGGAGTCTTTTATACTGATAACAATGTCACACAGGAGCCATTACTACAGGTAATGAGTGGAGGACAGAGGAGCCTCTTACAGAAGAAGTTACAGGTCTGTGAGAGCCAGAAATCTTGCTTGTTTGTAGGTGACCAAATACTTATTTTCCACCATAATTTGCAAATAAATTCTTTAAAAATCAGACAATGTGATTTTCAGGATTTTTCTCATTTTGTCTCTCATAGTTGAGGTCTACCTATGATGACAATTACAGGCCGGCCTCATCTTTTTACGTGGGAAAACTTGCACAATCGGTGGCTGACTAAATACTTTTTTCCCCCACTGTATATATGTATCCTATACAATCCTCTGATATTGACTGATAAAAGAACAGAACAGTGAGCATGTGCTGTATATATGTAAATATACTGTGCAATCCTCTGATAATGACTGATAACAGAGAACAACAGTGAGCGAGTGCTCTCTCTCTCTCATATACAGTATATACTGTATATATATATATATATATATATATTACAATCCTCTGATATTGACTGATAGGAGAACAGAACAGTGAGCATGTGCTGTATATATGTAAATATACTGTGCAATCCTCTGATAATGGCTGATAACAGAGAACAACAGTGAGCGAGTGCTCTCTCTTTCATATACAGTATATATTGTATATATATATATATATATATATATATATATATATAATACAATCCTCTGATATTGACTGATAGGAGAACAGAACAGTGAGCATGTGCTGTATATATGTAAATATACTCTGCAATCCTCTGATAATGACTGATAACAGAAAAGGACAGTAATGAGGACTAAACTGTCATCTCACATGCAGGTGAGTCAGTTGGTAAGACTGACAGGGCGGAGAAAGGAGACCTTGGGTCAGATTTATTATCATGTCTAAAAGGAAATTTTCTTTGTTGCCCATAGCAACCAATCACAGAAAGCTGTGCTCTGATTGGTTGCTATGGGCAACTAGACAGTTTTAATAAATCTGCCCCATTACCCTTATCTGCCCACTTGTTGCTCCTACTGCAACCCATTGGCATCCAGCTAAGTCGGGACCTTTACAAAAACCTTCCTGTTCGCCCGATTTACCTATGTGCCAAATTTAGGTCAAATGGTTTAGGCGTTTGGATACCTATACAGGATAGACCAGCAGACAGTCACTCTTATATAATAAAGGGCAAGATGTCTGACTGTGTCAGTGAATAGAATTATAAAGTGCATTGTGTAGACCCAATGTTTCTCACAGCTGAGGGATAGCTACTAGGGCCGGTCTTAAGGCTAAAAAAACACGGCTACATTCTTAAATATCGCACCACACCTGTCAAAGGGTTGTGTCTGGTATTGCAGCACTGCACTATTAAAGCAAATGTGACTGAGCTGCAATACCAGGCACAACCAGTGGAGAGGCGTGGCACTGTCTTTCTAATTCAAAGGAGCCCTTTTAAGGTTGCAAGACCTGTACTGTCAGTGGTGAAGGAGTGTAACTAAACTTGCTCTCCCTATCACCATCTGGCGGTGTTAGTTGGAAACTTTCAATATTTCCATTATTAGGACCTTGTATGGAGTGGAGTGGGTGTCAGGCTTTGGAGGAAAGAGCTTGGAGGATGTCGGGCATCAAATGTAACTAGTGATCAAACCCTGTTTGAATAACACAGGTTTGTTACAATGTATCAGCGCAGGTAAAATGGATCAGACTTTATATCTCAGGCAGGGTTCACACTACCGTTGACGTCCGTTCTGATAGTGTCCGTTAAAAAAAAAACAAAAAAAACGGACACCTATCATAACAGACATTAACGGACACTAACTGATGTTAATGTGTCCGTTTTTTTAACTGATCCAATTAATGGACACATTGGCATCAGTTGGTGTCCGTTTTTTAATACTGTCCGTTTTTTTTTTTTTCGTTTCTGCTTTCTGAGCATGCGCAGAAAAAAAACACGGACATAAAATAACGGACAGTAACTGATGGCTATCAGTTACTGTCCGTTATAAGTCCGTTACCCATAGACTTCAATGTTAAAAAAATAACGGACACTTGCTGTCCGTCAAGAATCCGTTATTTCAAACGGACAAAAACGTCCTGCATGTAGGATTTTTTTTTCGCAAAAAAAAAACCGGATTTCTGACGGATTGGATGTAAACGGACACTAACGGACACAATATAAAAACCCATTGAAAAGAATGGAAATTTTAACGGATTTCTGACGCTTCAGCTAGTGTCCGATGCTAAAATCTTGTAACGAACAATAGCAACGGACACTACTGACGGTCACCAACGGTAGTGTGAACGCCCCCTCACCACAGGTATCACCAAGATTGGATACAACTTTAAAAATAGAGAAATCAAAGCAGTCTATAAAGGGATAAATTTTAGGAGGTCTAAGGCTATGTTCACATCTGCGCAGTGTCCGCCTGAAAATCTGCGGAGGAAGAAGTCCTGCACGGGGAACCCTTTCCTTTGCCGGTTTTAGTATTAAAGCAACAGACCCCATTATAGTCAGTAACACTGTTATGCTCATGCTATCGGTGCTGATGCCAGGACCTTTGGCAGATCCATACAACACTGATCCATAGTATGACAGTATACATGATGCTTCTTGGCTTGTATACAGAAGTTGTTGTATACATTTGATGGTTCTCCAGCAGTTGTTGAACTACAACTCCCAGCCTACCATGACCGCCTGTCTTGCAGCAGTTGGCGGGCCGCCCATCAATCACCCTTGGAATCCAGTATCCAATGTCAGAGTGCGTGACTTCTACATTTTAATTATCGAGCTCACCGTTTTATAGGTGTCTACGAGGAGCCCGACTGTTGCGGTGAGCGGCGTATCTAATCCTGGCTGTGGGTCAGTGTCAGATCTCGCTGCCAGAGAGTGTATAATGGTGTGTTACCACATCAAAGGAATCATGAGAAGGGGGAATGAGGAGGGCAAACACGCTGGCGGGGAGTTCATGGACTGTGCTACTTGTTTCCTCTCCTCGCACCGTTTATCACGGGCAGCAGAGCGTAATTAATATGTGCCAGTAATTCTGAATATTTGTTCTCGTAATTGCATTCTGCTGTTATTCCTTTACTGTCATGTACTTTGCGCGACGCTTTACTTCCCCGGAAATTAAGACTTTAATTAATGTGGATTTGACAGTGTTATGTTCAACAGAAAGTTGAGATAAAGTGCAAAATGCTCTTATAGCGACACAATATGTCATACAAGGCACGGCTATGGCGGGTATAGGGGATCATGGCAGGGAAATGGTGCCGAGGCCAGGACCTAGGGCGTACCTACCGCAGTGGCAGACCATACCACTCTCTTGCCTGAGTTGAGCTCTTCATCTTTGTTACTGGTAGACAAAAAATCAACGCGGAACTCCCATAACCAATGGAACTGGAACCAATGGTCATGGATAGGGCAGCCCAGCACTATAATGGGGGCCGATTTTGATCTTTACTGCCCTTATGGTCAGGAGCATAACTAGGAAAGACTAGGCCCCATAGCATGCTTTTGATTGGCCCCTTCCCCCCTTTCTCGACATGGTAGATTACCCCTTTATTGGCCCCCATACAGTATAATGTCCCTATTGCAGGCCTCCATCTAGTATGCTATCCACGTTTCTGGCCCCCATACAGTAAGGGCTCCTGTTACAGGCCCCAATACCATATAGTGCCCCCCCCCATACAAGTCCCCACAGAGATACTTTAGGCCACCACCTACTGGATCACTCCAGCAGGTAGCAGACGATTTTCACTTACCTATCCCCGCTCCTGTCCACGGCTGCCTCTGCTTAGGCCTCCAGGGGGCGCCCCATATTACGTCCTGACGCTCAGCGTTCTGATGAGACGTACGGGATGTAATATGGGGCGCCCCTTAGAGGCCTAAATGATAGGCATATAAAAATCGGCTAATAGCCCCATATCAGCCTGTACAGCTGTTATGGCGGTAGTTACGCCCCTGCTTCCCAGAAATATACTGTAATATTTCACTACCACAAACACATCCTTCACCACTATTTATCTGCGACATTATTAAATTATAGGTTGAGTTTATGTCTTCTGTGTGAACGAATCCTTAAAAAGGTTTCTGAGACTATGATTGGTCACATGGCCATTCTGTGACTCATTCTAATAAATGAGGCTGAACTGTAATACCAAGCACAGCCACTATACAATGTACACTACGCAATGTAGACACAGCGGCTTTTGCTCTGATATGGGTTGTCATTATATCCGTCTGGCTAAAGCATCCCCTAGGTCCATGCACATGAGAGTGAAATATGGACGTCTGCCACAACTCTGTATTTAGAACAATGGAAGTCAATAGGTAAATACACACGTGTCCCTTTTCCTCCTTGTTTGACTTTTCTCTATGCCGATTTTAAGTGGAATGGGGTACGAAGTCTCGTACGGAGACTCAAACGTTAGTGTGAACCTAGCGTTAGAAACGGATCCATTGATTTCTATTGGGTCTGTGTGTCCATGAAAATGGACAAAGATAGAACATGTCAGTTTTTTTGACTGGCATTAAAAGCGGTCAGTCAAAATACGGACATGTGAATAGACACATTGGAATCAATGTGTCCTCAAAACAGCCGTGAGACTGAATTCAGCGCACTGTCGGCTTTGGTGCCGGAGATATCGGTGCCGTTAGTTTCCGCACCGATATCCCTCCACTGTCAGAGGGGCAGGCCTTACAGCTGGGAGGTAAGGAACACCCCCCGCCCCCAGACGGTGCTCTTCATGGCCTTGTACTGTCAAGGGGGTGTTCCTTACCGCCCAGTGATGACGCTGAGCTGTAAGGCCCGCCCTTCTGACAGTACAAGTCTATGGAAGAGAACCATCAGTGGGGTGTTCCTTACCTCCCAGCTGTAAGGCCTCTGACTGTGGAGGGATATCGTTGCCGAAACTAACGGTACCGATATCTCCAGCACCCAGGCACATACCAGCAATCTGTCAGCTTTCTAGCAGTGTATAATACCGCACATCCCTGAAGACATGGAAGGTCGTCTTTCGGGCTTTAGCTATAACCAGATTGACCATATCACCACCAGTATATCTTGACCTTACACTGCTGCTGCGGACAGCAGACGCCTCTCGTCTCCATCACTTGCCTCCGTAGACAGGCCGACGTGCCGCGCAGCCGCTGGTGTTCTTCCCATTTGCATAACTGGAAAATGTCAGTAGATATTTAATGCTGTTAATGTCACAGGACGAGATGTTTGACAATAATTGTAATTGTTCATTGGTGACACAATAGTCGGAGATCCCCCCGCTCCCTGATAATTACGGCTATTTCTCATCATGGGCTTGTCACCGGCTATTTATTTTGCGGGCCTGATTTGCACATGAGATAAGCTCTGCTCCCTCAACACATTGGGCAGACATTAATGTGACAGTGCCCGGCGCTTACATCACTCATGCACCATTTGACACTTTCCAAATCATGCAAAAAAAAAAAAATGCTAAGAACATTGCCCCCTCCCCCATACTGTCAGTGCTGGAATGTGTGCGCTCCAAAAGCCCCGGGGCCCCAGTGTGAAGTCTATAGCAGGGCCCCAAAGGAATGGGGCCAAGTTCTGGGAAAAAAAGCAGATCTCTTTTTGTAATTTCGGACGACCCCTTTAATTACTGCCATTTTTATGGTGGACGAGGGGCCCTATTATAGGCCTTGCACTGGGGCCCAAGAGCCTCAGGGTTAAAGGGGTTTTCCAGGATCAGAATATTGAAATCTTATATTGAAGTGAAGGATTGATTAACTCTTAAAGGGGTTTTCCAGGACTTAAAAGGAATGTATAAAAAAATTTTTTATTTGTTTTTGAAAACCAGATGGTGAAATCTATCACTTTATTGACATGTTTTTTTTTTTCTGTACATGATTATTGCTCTGCTCTGTTAACAGCATTTAGTGATCTGCTTTACAGCACAGTCATGGGCACAGGCAGTAATAGTCTGGAGTCGACTCATTGAGGTCTATGGGAGAGTTCTCTAGACATGATCTGTGCAAGAAGGGGGTGGAGATAAGCTGTGACATCATCTATTGTCAGTAGTGGATGTAATTATAGCTCAGTGGTGTTATTTATAGAGGTGTTATCTTCTATTATAATACTGTCTGTGAAGTAAATGAGGTGACTGCTGCAAAAAACCCTACAGAATTGTCACGTGTCAAGCTATTATTAGGCTTAGTGGCCAAAGTGAAAATTACAGGATATAGCTATTTTTTAGCTCTTTATTTTAAATAAAATGTAGATAATAACATGGAAAAATTTTTTTTAAAAAGTATAAAAAAATATTGAAAAATATGGTTAATATTAGAACTTGGTTTAAAACAGGGACCTCAAACATGTGGCCCCTGAGGCTGTCATCTGTGGCCCACGGCCTCCTCCATGGTTCTGCCATTGGTGGGGGGGACATTACATTGTGTGGTGTCACTGGTGGGGGACATCAATATAGTAAAGGGTTTTTCTGGGATTAGCATATTGAAATCCATCAGTCTAAAATTTGTGGGGGGTCGGACAGTAAGCACTCCCACCAGTCAGCTGTTTGGAGGGTCCGTGGGCTCATCAGTGTTTACCTAGTGCCAGGGTAGGGTATTGCAGCTTTGTCTCATTCACATGAATGGGACATGGAAGAGTTAATCCTCCCGTCATCTTGATTCTGGCCAGAAATTTCTGTGTATAATGGAGGGTTAGATGTAGTAAATGTCTTTTAATCTCCTTTAAGATGTGTATCAACATTGGGGTTTTTTAATTTTTAAAATTTTTTTTTTTTTTACAGTTTTTTTTTCTATTTTATTGTGTTTGATATTATTTTGAGCTGCACATTTTGCGTTTCCAGCTGTTCTCGGCTTTATCACATCGGGCTGTTGCTGTGCTTGAGGGACAGGAAATTGTAGTCCTTCATATTCCATATATAAAGACATAATTATGATTCTAGGCTTCGGAACAACAATTTCTCTAGGTTATGTTTTGCAGGTGACTTAGAGGGGTCTTGAACATAGCACATCGCTTATTGGCATAGCAACCAGACACATTTTCAGACCCGAGCAAATGTACATACATCAAAACCTCACACGCTGAGCAAATACAGAACAGATCGAGAAAGGGACGGCCGCACTTTCATCATCATTACCTTCCAGACAATCATCAGGGATGATCCCAACCAAAGTCTCCCCAGCCGCATATAATGGTACATTGATTACTCTCACCCCTCTCCCCATTACATGTAGGAGCAGAAACCGTATCTAAAATTGTAGGGTAGATATACACACACAGACACACACACACATAGACTCTGAGGTCACACCTCCATAATAACAGCACCAATGCCCCCCCCCCCTCACTTAGTGGTAGTTGAGTGCCCCCATAAACAGCGCCAGTAGAGTGCCTTCCATAAATAGTGCCAATAGAATGCCCCACATAAACAGTATGAGTAGAGTGCCCACTATGAAGAGTGGCAATGGAGTGCCCTCCATAATGTAGAATGCCCCTCATTAACAGTACCAGTAGAAGTTGCCCCCCATAGACAGTGCCAGAAGAGTGGCTTCATAAACTACTGCCAATAAAGTGCCCTCTATAAATAGTGCCAGTAGAATGCTACATATAAACAGTATTAGTAGAGTGCCCCCTATAAACAGTGGAAGTGGAGTTCCCTCTATAAACTGTGCCAGTAGATTGCCCCTCATTAACAGTGCCAGTAGAGTACCCCCATAGACAGTGCCAGAAGAGTGTCCCCATAAACTAGTGCCAGTAGAGGCCCCTCCATAAATAGTGCGAGTAGAATGCCCCTCATTAACAGTGTGGGTAGAGTGCACCCTATAAACGATGAAAGTGGAGTACCCTCCATAAACAGTGCCAATAGAATACCCCTCATTAACAGTGACATAATAATGCCCCCATAGACAGTGCAATAAGAGTGCCCCCATAAACTAGTGCCAGTAAAGTGTCCTCTATAAATAGTGCCAATAGAGTGCCCTTCATTAACAGTGCCAGTAGTGTTCCCCTCATTAACAGTGACATTAGATTGCCCCAATAAACTTGTGCCAGTAAAGTGCCCACTATAAATAGTGCCAGCCAAATGCTCCTCATTAACAGTGTGATTAGAGTGCACACTATAAACAATGGCAGTGGAGTACCCTCCATAAACAGTTTCAGCAGATGCCCCTATAGTCAATGCCAGTAGAGTGCCCCCTCATAATTGGTGTAGGCAGGCCATAAAAATGTCAGCACACTCCATAAACAACAATGACTGCAAAGCTCCCCCAATAAATATTACTGCCAGCAGAATGTCATAAACATACAGTGTAAACACAGTGCCTCCCTTAATTAGTGTCCCTAAACACAGTACCTCCCATAAATAGTGCCCATAAACACAGTACCTCCCATAAATAGTGCCCATAAACACAGTACCTCCCATAAATAGTGCCCATAAACACAGTACCTCCCATAAATAGTGCCCATAAACACAGTACCTCCCATAAATAGTGCCCATAAACACAATGCCTCCCATAAATAGTGCCCATAAACACAGTGCCACCCATAAATAGTGCCCATAAACACAGTACCTCCCATAAATAGTGCCCATAAACACAATGCCTCCCATAAATAGTGCCCATAAACACAGTGCCTCCCATAAATAGTGCCCATAAACACAGTGCCTCCCATAAATAGTGCCCATAAACACAGTGCCACCCATAAATAGTGCCCATAAACACAGTACCTCCCATAAATAGTGCCCATAAACACAGTGCCTCCCATAAATAGTGCCCATAAACACAGTGCCTCCCATAAATAGTGCCCATAAACACAGTACCTCCCATAAACAATACCAGTAGATTACACTATACAGTGTTTGGCAGCAGAGTGCTCTTTTTAAACAGGGCCAGTAGAGCGCTACCCACAGAAATGTCAGTAAGTCCCAAACACTGTGATGTGCCCATTATATACTTATACATTTCTGCCAAGAGAACACCCTACATAATAAATGCTAGGAGACCGCCCCTGACATCATCATGGACCTTTTTAACAAGCCAATAGAAATCAATGCTATAAGACAGAGATATGGTTACTGCTAGGATTTATTTGCAGTGTATATATTTATATACACTCCCCCTCCATTAAACTTAATGGCTCTGTGTGCCAAAGAGGGCACCAACAAGCCACCTTCATCCAAGGCGGAGGGGGGTCTTCATGACACCAAATAATAGGCAGATCTTCGCTGAACATAGGGAAATAGTTTACAGTCATTGTACAATATAATTCTCTACAGGGGAAAGTAACAGGAACAAAACCTTTTTGGTAAAAAATGGACTACTGCTAAACAGGGGTGGGGTGTCAGCAATGACTTTACTGCTATGCAGGGGTGGGGCTTCAGCAGAGGCTTTATGGCTAAGCAGGGGTGGGGCCTCAGCAATAGTCCTACTGCTAAGCAGGGGTGGGGCCTCAGTATAGCTTTACTGCTAAGCAGGGGTGGGGCCTCAGTATAGCTTTACTACTAAGCAGGGGTGGGGCCTCAGTATAGCTTTACTACTAAGCAGGGGTAAAGCATCAGCAATGGCCTTACTGCTAAGCAGGGGTGGGGCCTCAGCAATGGCCTTACTGCTAAGCAGGGGTGGGGCCTCAGCAATGGCCTTACTGTTACCCAGGGGTGGGGCCTCAGCAATGGTCTTACTGCTAAGCAGGGGTGGGGCCTCAGCAATGGCCTTACTGCTAAGCAGGGGTGGGGCCTCAGCAATGACCTTAGTGCTAAGCAGGGGTGGGGCCTCAGCAATGGCCTTATTGCTAAGCAGGGGTGGGGCCTCAGCAATGTCCTTACTACTAAGCAGAGGTGGTGCCTCAGCAATGGCCTTACTGCTAAGCAGGGGTGGGGCCTCAGCAATGGCCTTACTGCTAAGCAGGGGTGGGGCCTCAGCAATGGCCTTACTGCTAAGCAGGGGTGGGGCCTCAGCAATGACCTTAGTGCTAAGCAGGGGTGGGGCCTCAGCAATGACCTTAGTGCTAAGCAGGGTTGGGGCCTCAGCAATGGCCTTAGTGCTAAGCAGGGGTGGGGCCTCAGCAATGACCTTACTGCTAAGCAGGGGTGGGGCCTCAGTAATGGCCTTACTGCTAAGCAGGGGTGGGGCCTCAGCAATGACCTTACTGCTAAGCAGGGGTGGGGCCTCAGTAATGGCCTTACTGCTAAGCAGGGGTGGGGCCTCAGCAATGGCCTTACTGCTAAGCAGGGGTGGGGCCTCAGCAATGGACTTACTGCTAAGCAGGGGTGGGGCCTCAGCAATGACCTTAGTGCTAAGCAGGGGTGGGGCCTCAGCAATGACCTTAGTGCTAAGCAGGGGTGGGGCCTCAGCAATGACCTTACTGTTACCCAGGGGTGGGGCCTCAGCAATGGCCTTACTGCTAAGCAGGGGTGGTGCCTCAGCAATGGCCTTACTGCTAAGCAGGGGTGCAGCCTCAGCAATGACCTTAGTGCTAAGCAGGGGTGGGGCCTCAGTAATGACCTTAGTGCTAAGCAGGGGTGGTGCCTCAGCAATGGCCTTACTGCTAAGCAGGGGTGGGGCCTCAGCAATGACCTTACTGCTAAGCAGGGGTGGGGCCTCAGCAATGGCCTTACTACTAAGCAGGGGTGGGGCCTCAGCAATGGCCTTACTACTAAGCAGGGGTGGGGCCTCAGCAATAGTCCTACTGCTAAGCAGGGGTGGGGCCTCAGTATAGCTTTACTGCTAAGCAGGGGTGGGGCCTCAGTATAGCTTTACTACTAAGCAGGGGTGGGGCCTCAGTATAGCTTTACTACTAAGCAGGGGTAAAGCATCAGCAATGGCCTTACTGCTAAGCAGGGGTGGGGCCTCAGCAATGGCCTTACTGCTAAGCAGGGGTGGGGCCTCAGCAATGGCCTTACTGTTACCCAGGGGTGGGGCCTCAGCAATGGTCTTACTGCTAAGCAGGGGTGGGGCCTCAGCAATGACCTTAGTGCTAAGCAGGGGTGGGGCCTCAGCAATGGCCTTACTGCTAAGCAGGGGTGGGGCCTCAGCAATGTCCTTACTACTAAGCAGAGGTGGTGCCTCAGCAATGGCCTTACTGCTAAGCAGGGGTGGGGCCTCAGCAATGACCTTAGTGCTAAGCAGGGGTGGGGCCTCAGCAATGACCTTACTGCTAAGCAGGGGTGGGGCCTCAGCAATGACCTTACTGCTAAGCAGGGGTGGGGCCTCAGCAATGGCCTTACTGCTAAGCAGGGGTGGGGCCTCAGCAATGGCCTTACTGCTAAGCAGGGGTGGGGCCTCAGCAATGGCCTTACTGTTACCCAGGGGTGGGGCCTCAGCAATGGTCTTACTGCTAAGCAGGGGTGGGGCCTCAGCAATGACCTTAGTGCTAAGCAGGGGTGGGGCCTCAGCAATGGCCTTAGTGCTAAGCAGGGGTGGGGCCTCAGCAATGACCTTACTGCTAAGCAGGGGTGGGGCCTCAGTAATGGCCTTACTGCTAAGCAGGGGTGGGGCCTCAGCAATGGCCTTACTGCTAAGCAGGGGTGGGGCCTCAGTAATGGCCTTACTGCTAAGCAGGGGTGGGGCCTCAGCAATGGCCTTACTGCTAAGCAGAGGTGGTGCCTCAGCAATGGCCTTATTGCTAAGCAGGGGTGGGGCCTCAGCAATGGCCTTACTGCTAAGCAGGGGTGGGGCCTCAGCAATGGCCTTACTGCTAAGCAGGGGTGGGGCCTCAGCAATGACCTTAGTGCTAAGCAGGGGTGGGGCCTCAGCAATGACCTTAGTGCTAAGCAGGGGTGGGGCCTCAGCAATGGCCTTAGTGCTAAGCAGGGGTGGGGCCTCAGCAATGACCTTACTGTTACCCAGGGGTGGGGCCTCAGCAATGGCCTTACTGCTAAGCAGGGGTGGTGCTCAGCAATGGCCTTAGTGCTAAGCAGGGGTGGTGCCTCAGCAATGGCCTTACTGCTAAACAGGGGTGGGGCCTCAGCAATGACCTTACTGCTAAGCAGGGGTGGGGCCTCAGCAATGGCCTTACTACTAAGCAGGGGTGGGGCCTCAGCAATAGTCCTACTGCTAAGCAGGGGTGGGGCCTCAGTATAGCTTTACTGCTAAGCAGGGGTGGGGCCTCAGTATAGCTTTACTACTAAGCAGGGGTGGGGCCTCAGTATAGCTTTACTACTAAGCAGGGGTAAAGCATCAGCAATGGCCTTACTGCTAAGCAGGGGTGGGGCCTCAGCAATGGCCTTACTGCTAAGCAGGGGTGGGGCCTCAGCAATGGCCTTACTGTTACCCAGGGGTGGGGCCTCAGCAATGGTCTTACTGCTAAGCAGGGGTGGGGCCTCAGCAATGACCTTAGTGCTAAGCAGGGGTGGGGCCTCAGCAATGGCCTTATTGCTAAGCAGGGGTGGGGCCTCAGCAATGTCCTTACTACTAAGCAGAGGTGGGGCCTCAGCAATGGCCTTACTGCTAAGCAGGGGTGGGGCCTCAGCAATGACCTTAGTGCTAAGCAGGGGTGGGGCCTCAGCAATGGCCTTACTGCTAAGCAGGGGTGGGGCCTCAGCAATGTCCTTACTACTAAGCAGAGGTGGTGCCTCAGCAATGGCCTTACTGCTAAGCAGGGGTGGGGCCTCAGCAATGACCTTAGTGCTAAGCAGGGGTGGGGCCTCAGCAATGACCTTAGTGCTAAGCAGGGGTGGGGACTCAGCAATGACCTTAGTGCTAAGCAGGGGTGGGGCCTCAGCAATGGCCTTAGTGCTAAGCAGGGGTGGGGCCTCAGCAATGGCCTTACTGCTAAGCAGGGGTGGGGCCTCAGCAATGGCCTTACTGTTACCCAGGGGTGGGGCCTCAGCAATGGTCTTACTGCTAAGCAGGGGTGGGGCCTCAGCAATGACCTTAGTGCTAAGCAGGGGTGGGGCCTCAGCAATGACCTTAGTGCTAAGCAGGGGTGGGGCCTCAGCAATGGCCTTATTGCTAAGCAGGGGTGGGGCCTCAGCAATGTCCTTACTGCTAAGCAGAGGTGGTGCCTCAGCAATGGCCTTACTGCTAAGCAGGGGTGGGGCCTCAGCAATGACCTTAGTGCTAAGCAGGGGTGGGGCCTCAGCAATGGCCTTACTGCTAAGCAGGGGTGGGGCCTCAGCAATGTCCTTACTACTAAGCAGAGGTGGTGCCTCAGTAATGGCCTTACTGCTAAGCAGGGGTGGGGCCTCAGCAATGACCTTAGTGCTAAGCAGGGGTGGGGCCTCAGCAATGACCTTAGTGCTAAGCAGGGGTGGGGCCTCAGCAATGACCTTAGTGCTAAGCAGGGGTGGGGCCTCAGCAATGGCCTTAGTGCTAAGCAGGGGTGGGACCTCAGCAATGACCTTACTGCTAAGCAGGGGTGGGGCCTCAGCAATGGCCTTACTGCTAAGCAGGGGTGGGGCCTCAGCAATGGCCTTACTGCTAAGCAGGGGTGGGGCCTCAGCAATGGCCTTACTGCTAAGCAGGGGTGGGGCCTCAGAAATGGCCTTACTGCTAAGCAGGGGTGGGGCCTCAGCAATGACCTTAGTGCTAAGCAGGGGTGGGTCCTCAGCAATGACCTTAGTGCTAAGCAGGGGTGGGGCCTCAGCAATGGCCTTAGTGCTAAGCAGGGGTGGGGCCTCAGCAATGGCCTTACTGCTAAGCAGGGGTGGGGCCTCAGCAATGACCTTACTGTTACGCAGGGGTGGGGCCTCAGCAATGGCCTTACTGCTAAGCAGGGGTGGTGCTCAGCAATGGCCTTACTGCTAAGCAGGGGTGGTGCCTCAGCAATGGCCTTACTGCTAAGCAGGGGTGGTGCCTCAGCAATGGCCTTACTGCTAAGCAGGGGTGCGGCCTCAGCAATGACCTTAGTGCTAAGCAGGGGTGGGGCCTCAGTAATGACCTTAGTGCTAAGCAGGGGTGGTGCCTCAGCAATGGCCTTACTGCTAAGCAGGGGTGGGGCCTCAGCAATGACCTTACTGCTAAGCAAGGGTGGGGCCTAGCAATGGCCTTACTGCTAAGCAGGGGTGGGGCCTCAGCAATAGTCCTACTGCTAAGCAGGGGTGGGGCCTCAGCAATGGCCTTACTGCTAAGCAGGGGTGGGGCCTCAGCAATGGCCTTACTGATAAGCAGGGGTGGGGCCTCAGCAATGGCCTTACTACTAAGCAGGGGTAAAGCATCAGCAATGGCCTTACTGATAAGCAGGGGTGGGGCCTCAGCAATGGCCTTACTGCTAAGCAGGGGTGGGGCCTCAGCAATGGCCTTACTGTTACCCAGGGGTGGGGCCTCAGCAATGACCTTACTGTTACCCAGGGGTGGGGCCTCAGCAATGGCCTTACTGCTAAGCAGGGGTGGGGCCTCAGCAATGGCCTTACTGCTAAGCAGGGGTGGGGCCTCAGCAATGGCCTTACTGTTACCCAGGGGTGGGGCCTCAGCAATGGCCTTACTGCTAAGCAGGGGTGGGGCCTCAGCAATGGCCTTACTGCTAAGCAGGGGTGGTGCCTCAGCAATGGCCTTACTGTTACCCAGGGGTGGGGCCTCAGCAATGGCCTTACTGCTAAGCAGGGGTGGGGCCTCAGCAATGGCCTTACTACTAAGCAGGGGTGGGGCCTCAGCAATGGCCTTACTGTTACCCAGGGGTGGGGCCTCAGCAATGGCCTTACTGCTAAGCAGGGGTGGATCCTTAGGATAGCTACTAAGCAAGATTGGACCTCAGAAATGGCTATTTTCTTACAGGTTTCAGCTAGGAAGAACAATCACTTGTCATGAGTGGGTATCCGACCCCCGACCTTCTGAAATATTGCATCGGTTACCATGCCCGTAATACCTTTTTAATACAAAGTATATCAGCGATGAGTAACACTGTCATCTAGAAGTAGAAGCTTTGAAATCCCAGCCCTGGTCCATAATGATGATTAAAATTCACACTGGAAACATTTGCCTGCCGAGCCAATAAAGTGGTCACATTACATAAATTATCTTGGTGATTCAGAGGACGTGTAAATTTGCCGGCATAGATCACATTTATTGAAGTGTTCCCAGATATCCTTTCTTTGTGTGTGATTAGTGTTTTACACAGTATATCATAGCCGGCTCTCACTGACTCATCTCGCTCTGAAGAGACACCACCAACGGCATGTCTATATATCATTCTCATCATATTTCAACATGACAGATTCCGAATCTTCTGCAGGAAGGTCTCATGTTGGATGTATAATGGAATATGAAATCCAAACCTTTAAGTGTTCATGTGACCCAAGGTGTAAGCAAAACCACTGGAGGCTAGACTATCCCTAGTAATATGATAAAAAGAGGTATTATGATGGGGACTCAAATTTGAGCTTTGTTTAGAGCCCACTTTGGCCTTCCTGATCTGTATGATAAGGGTTGCATTGATGGGGCCTCACAGCGCAGAATAAATGGTGCCCCTCCTGGGGTATTCAGAGATTGTTTGGATAATTCCCTGCCCTGGTCTGTGCTGTAGAGCTGTCTCTCTCTGTCCAGGGGCATCACAGCATTTCCTTTAGGGCGGTGGAGTTGTTATGCCAAACCACCGACTACGACTACAACTCCTCTATTTTTCCAAAGCCCAATTCCTGCTCTGTCTCTATAATAAATGGCTGACAACCATGGTCAGACAGAAGCAGTAGCCCCCACTAAATCATGGAAAAGCTAATGATGGACTTCTTATGGAAATAAATATGTAACAAACTATACCTTTAATTAATTATAAAATAGAAAAAATTGTAGAATATCATTTCAAATAGTCAATTAATTTTGAAACCCAAGTCTGTAACGTTTTTCCAACTGGTCCCAACTCCGACTCCATGACTCTGACTCCACAGCCCTGTTTTCCTTCGTATTTGATTCTGTTGGCACCTTAAAGGGGTTTTCTAAAGGAGTTTTCTGGGGACTCTTTCGTACTTACTTTCCTTGTTCTTTATGTGTTGTCTCATCACCCCTCTCCGTGTTCAGTGGTAATATGTGTATATGGAGGCTGGCTTTACTATCATAATGATAAAGTCGGCAAGTTCCCATATACAAGTAATACCATTGAACATGGCGAGGGGGTTCCCGGGTGCTGGTCCCGATCACATGACCTGGTATCAAAACCAGCCCAGAAACCCATGTTTCAACACACAAAGAGAAAGCAGTAAGTGAGAAAGAGTCACTAGAAAACCCCCTTAAAGAAACACTAAATCTAAAATAAATGAGGAATAGGAACAGCGCTGCAGTTCTCTAGAACCACCACTATGCAGTGGACGGGGCTGCTGGGCCACTTCCCATCCACTAGCAGCTTCTGGTACATAGAGGCTGCCAGAACAGCTGAGCCATGTGAGGCCCAAGTGTTGCCCCCCCCCCCAACTCACATATTGACAATTTATCGGTATAAGAAATCTAATTGGGGCCAGACAACCCCTTTAAGGCTCATAGTTGTCATCCACCAACAGTAGAGCAGTATCTTAAAGCTTGTGGGTCCCAATGCAATATCTGTAACAGGGCCCCAAACTGTCACATATTGTCTTTTGGGCCGTCTCAGGCTCCTGAACCCAACTACAACTGCGCCCCCTATAACTAGCCTCTGACTACACGTCTATGTCCAAGATAAATTAGACATTTTATTATCTTGTATGACAAAACCAGCCAATTTTGTTGAAAAAAATATCCAAAAACATTGCAGTTGAATATAAATATATTGCTTTATTCAGGAATTGTTTCATATAACACTTTATGGCTGCATTTGCGACTTGCAGTACCACTTTTGGCCACTGCAGTTGGAGAATATTTTAAATTCTTACCAATGCAATGGCGCCCCCACCCAGATCAAAATACTAGTTTTGAAATTTACAAACTTCGGAATGAATTGCCTCACTGAAATAGTAGACCTCTTGTTTTAATAAGGAAGATAAGATCTACACATATATGTTTTTAACTAAATCCATGGTACAATCCCTTTAAGAAGAACTCTTTTGTGAAGTAATAGACCCCTTCAGTCTTTTTACCTTCATGTGAATGCCGTCCTACCTACACCGGCATGTAGATGAGGCCGACCAAGCTGTCAGTCACCCTCCTGGCACGTCGCATAGGTGTCCTGCAGAATTGCAACTCCCTGATTTGTGAAGTTTAGTGAATAAGCTGGTTGTAATCCTCGGCACACATCTGCCATATGCAGATAGCAATAAAAAATTCATCCGCACGATTCCCATAGACCATAACAAGTGCTCCTATTACTTATATTTGACGTTCCGATGTTCAGTTCAGAGCTGTGCATGAAAAATAAATGTATTTAATGGTGTCTCTTAGGGAGCGGGGCCATCCTTTTACTCTACATGTTATGAATTGGCACATTTATGCCCCGTCCATCGTTACAATGCCATATGCCATAATAAGGAATTAGTCGAGATGACATTTTTTTTTATTCATTTGGTTTTTCGGCTAAATCTGGCATGTTCACTTTACATCATCCGAAGCTCTGTTAACCCGAGATAGAAAGGGACGATGGAGGCGAGAGAGGAGAGAGTCACGAGGCGGATGCCAAGCGTAGTATTTCATGTGTACAGCCTGAGAGGCAGGGAAATCGTCTCCTTCTAAATCATCTTTATACCCTCCATCTGTATTCAGTGAAGAAATGTTACCTCGAACAACGAATGCATAAAACATATATGATGCCATATAGAAGTTATGAATATATTCCGTTCGGTTTAGTTACATTTAATGGACGGGGGTTAACCCCTTTATGGCTAGTAGTTCTGCACAAAAAATGTCTTGCAGTACAGAAGTATGTGCCGATACAGGGGCCCAATAAATCCTTCTATGAATAGTCTGTGTCTAACAGCTGAGGGTAGGGGTATGCACCAGGGGGTGACTTCACTGTTAAACAGCCCCCTGGCCGGCCATCGCTCTTCTAAATGATGATCACAATCTTCAGGAGAGCAATGCGTCATTGGTTACCGAACCCCACCGAGGGCGTCCATGATGGAAACGCTAATTGGTTGCCAGTTGGCCCAGGGAATGAGCCGTGAGTATGCCTCCTAGTACTCGCCACTCCTCACTCCTTCTTTGCATCGGGCATTGGTGTTGCTCTGTAGTGGAGTGGCTAGTCCTAAAAATGGTGCTCCTCATACTGTCTTGAGGCTGGGGGCATTATAATGTGTGGTGGCTGAACTGGGACATTCTACTGGGGGCCAGTGAGGGGGCATTATAATGTGTAGGGACTCTAAGGGACAATATACTGTGTGGAGGATGGGTGAATAATACTGTGAGAGCTGAGCTGGGGCATTATACTGTGTGGGGGCAGAACTGGGACATTCTACTGGGGGCCACTGAGGAGTCATTATAATATGTAGGGACTCTAGGGGACAATATATTGTGTGGAGGCTGGGCGAATTATACTATGTGAGAGCTGAGCTGGAACATTATACTATGTGGGGCCTGAACTGTGACATTGTACTGTATTGGGGCCACTGAGGGGACATTATAATGTGTAGGGGACAATATACTATGTGGAGGCGCTAAGGCAAGCATCCCACACATCCACCAACTTTTACCCATTGGTTCAACATCCAAACCCCCCTCAGTTCTCCACTTATTATACTCTGAGCACTTCCGATTCACGAAAATGGTGGATGAACCTCACAAATATTCACAAAACAAATCTTTTAAGGTATACCCATCTGCTATCAATGGGGTTTTTTAACTCTACGATCACTTCATAAGTGATGACCCAAGGTATCGTGTGTACCTTGTCAGATCACCAGTACAATTTTGGCTATGTTGTCTCAACCAATAATGTAAGAAGGTTGACTGTAGCCTGAAAAAGCATATTAATATTTTTTAGATCCATCATCAGAACTGCCACATGACACATCCATTCCTATCTTTGTTTACTGGTATTTCATAACTAACCTTGAAATTCTTCCATGAAGTAACGTACAACAGACATTGAAAGAGAAGCTTCATCGAGGTCATGAAAAATAACCTTTTTCTTATTTCAAAAAGGAGCATGTGAGGACTGAAGAAGTAGTGAGCATGAAATACATATAGAATAGCGGCAGATGACACAGTGTATCAAGGATGAAAGTTGTTGGCAGTCATTGCCTGCGAATACTTCTAAAGTGTTGATCGGAGCACGTATGCAAATGTGTCAACATGAAGTGCAATGAGCAAACAAGTCAAAGCCAGAGTCGAAAGTGTCACAGAAAGCAACTTCTTCTGTATAAATGATGAGTTTTTCATATGTCAACATGCTGTTCTATGTGTATAATACAACGTCAAACCCCTACGAATATCCAGCTGTCAATAAATGGATGTTAGGATTGCCTGGGCCATAAATAACCACCAAGACTATCACTATGTGCCTAGAATCAATGTATGGAGCCATGTAGGCTTCTTCCTGGTGGTCAGGGGTCTACTCATAGTTGGTTATTTGGTAGGTCGGTCATGGCTTTCAGTGGTCTACTGGCAATGGTCTTCTTTTACTCTACGATGATTCACTACAAAAGGAATGACCCAAGGTATCACGGTGTTGAATTAAGCATTTAGAGTCAACTTTTTACCTTCACATTTTTGATACCCTAATCTGAAGCATTCAACAACCCTAAATTCCTCTTATGAACATGTTTGACAAGAACATTTTAAGGGGTTACACAGGACTAGGAAGGCTTGGCTGCTTTTGTTCAACATCAGTGGCACACTGTCACATGGTGCCAACTCAGAGATCTTCTCCTGACACCTACTCTGTTTCTAGATCCTTTCACTTTGTTCGTGTTGAGCACATGCAAAATCTCCAATGGTCAGTGCTTCTTAGGAGCCTTTGACCATAAGTGATGCCAGTGTGCCCCAGCATTCTTAAGGACACTTCCAACAGGTCCATTAAGTTTCTGTACCTTCAAACGTGTTTGTTCCAGCTTCTTACATTACCGCTCAAATTGTTACTCGATTACATCTTTCCATCTGCTGCCTGTCCTGGTCTCCACCTGCCTACAAGTTGCGAACAGACTTTAGTCTGTTTCACTAGGACTCCCAACTGTTCTCCTGATACTATTTTAGACCTAAGCCAATCTTCCAGCCATTGCTTATTGAGACTACTTTGAGGGAGATTCTCCATGGGAATGTCCATATTGTTATATGGGGACTGAGGATGAAGAGCTCATGTATCCTTTAGATTCCTCTTTGGCTCAGTTACCTTCTTTGGACAAGACTGAATTACCAGATACAACCCAAAAAGGTTTGCTGGAGGTTTCAAAGAAAGTAGCCATGTTTTTCTAATCATGTACATCCCCTTTAAGCAAAACCATGCCTTCCATATACTTGGCCATTTTTCTAATGTTTCATCACAGAGTGGCTATGTCAGTTTGGGACAATGGAGTGCAATAGTCCAATGGTGGAATATAATATAATATAATATAATATAATATAATATATATAATATAAGTGGTACTTACCAATTGTTCCAGTACTGTGTACAGTATCTGATGCTCACCTCCAGTGTATGTTTCCTGACACATGTGACACATATCTTGGGCATGTTGGAATCCAACAGCTCAATCCCTCTTCATTGGGACCCTCCTGTACACATTACATAGTCATTGGGTTGCTGCTACTAACATAATGTTTATGGCTACCAAAGTCGAAATGAAGTTCCTTAGGCCCACCATATAAAATGATCCTGCACAACCCCTAGGAAATAGACCATAATACCCTTCAAATTTGGGTGTCTTCTGTTAGACCTTGGCCCATCTAAGGATCCTCTGGTACTCTAGTGGGCCATTCTTACTTTGATGGCCACCCGTAGTCTCATCTCCTCTGGTGGGTTCAAGTAGTCAAGTCCATGTAGATATCAAAACTCCTCTTCATCTTTTGTCATGGATGTCCATCATCTGTAGTTTAATAATCAATGTCCACTAAGGATAGATAGTAGGTACCTATTTGTTACATTGGGATTTATGTGTCCTATGCTGTTTTTAGGTCCACGAACTGCTGGCCAATCCCAGATTTGGGAACGTGCCTCGGAATGGCCAAAGCACAATTTCCATAAGGTAGTCTGAGAAGCTGGTGGCCATTGTAGATAAAAGGACCAGGAATCATCAGATTCATGAAAGAAACAGCATCAGACTGAGGTTCCTGGGTGCCACCAAATAAAATATCTACGGGCTATCCTTCCAACAACCCCTAGGAAATAGACCATTGTACCCTTCAAAGTTGGGTATCTTTTGCTAGACCATTATTGTATTAGAGCCTGGGATCTTCGAAGGATCCACCGGTACTCTGGTGGGTCAGTCCAATTCTCAGAATTCTCAGCAGGTCATTTTAATATGTTTCCATGTATATGGAACATATAAGATAACCACTAGGAGAAGAACATAAGCTCAATAATGAAATGTGATGCAGAATAAGACTTTCTGAACGTTACCATGCCGCGTCTTCTGCCGGCTAAGTGGCTTTCATCTCCCTACTACATTTTTTAAATATTGTGAATGGACTTGAATGGAAGTTAATGCTACATTAAATGTGCATTACCATACTGAACAGAGGAGCGTTGTGTTCACAATATGGTCCACGCTGATCTTTATATATCAGAGCCGTACTCATAAATTCACTGAGGCAAGGGAGCACTTAGAGCAAATTGTTTATATGATGGCTCTCCATTGTGCATGAGATTAATCCACCCTGGTGAGCAGATATGCAATAAATGTAGCTTAAAGGAAGGACTGGTGGAGAGCACTCCAGGAGATCTGGAGGATATTATCACATATCACTTCAAGGCACTGATGGCCTCCTTGGGTATATCATAGTCCATATTCATAAAAGAAGGGTTATGGTGGAACAGATGAAAAACAAACTTTAAAGGAGTTGAACAATGTAGAAGGGTTCCCAGATAGTAAACTGATTAAAGGGTTTCTGCTTAATGGGACTACAGGCAATTATGTGTAATCTATGGGGGAAAACCATCCTCAAGTATTTCATATCACTAGAGTCACCGCAGGAGAAATTAAAGGGATATCCCTGTAATAAATGAATCCCCTTCCACTGTACAGAAAAAAGCTGATAGATCGGAGGACCCTCACCATTCAAGATTGTGGGGGTCCTGGTCACCCATTTTGAAAGCGGTCATAGTCGCACACTCCATTCATAGGTTTGCCAAACAAAGGTCAAATACAGTTCTTGCCTATATCTAGTAATCCCATAAAAAGGAGAATTGCTGACCCCTATTCTCATGACTGGTGGACTGGTGGGTATTTAAGAGGTCAGACCTCATCGAACTCAGAGGCGGTATCCATCTAGTGGATGGGGATAGTTTGCTATTACTGGATTACCCCTTTAAGCACTATATGGTGGCTACAGATCTGTCCATGGACAGTCTTCCAGATTGAGATATACTCTTTGTAGGTTATTAGATGTAGACCCTCAACTGGGGCCCTGTGTCTATTAGCTCAGAGTTCCCTTATAGGTAATTAAAATATTGGCTTTCTAAGCCATACAATCCTTTTTGACTTTAGAGCACTTTAGAGAATAGTTAGGTGGTGGTTTGTAGGGGTTTTGCCCCAGGTTCTGGGCATCGAGGAAACAACCACCAAGCAGTTAACAACAAAATTTTATTTGGTGTACATACTCTTCGACTTCAGCAAAATAGTACAATACACCAGGTTGTACGCTGAAGGATTCTTCTTCAGTCTATACCGTAGCAGAGAAATCAACAATGAAAGTAGTTTCCAGTTTATTGATCACAACCAACCTCCAACCACACCAGTGTCATGTGCTTACATCCCACCAGATAGGACTTGACAAAGTCATGAAAGTCAGAAATTGACCATGATGAGCTATGGTGAGTTACATACATTTTTGGATGGAGTATACATAATCCCTTTTGCCTACCACTCTGCATGATAACCTTGTATACTTATCAAACAAACCCTTGGTAACTCCAGTGGTCTTCCTCCATTGAAAGCAGGGCCCATCGTGAATTTTCTTTTTCTTCTGCACCTATTGGATTATATCACTTTGCATTATGGCAGAGAGCAAAGTCTTGACCCAATGGAATTGGTGTTGGGACTCTTGCGATACAGAACCAGGGATGTGTATGTAATATTTGTAGGGAAGGGATACAAAATTGTCTTATAACCTTGGGTGAGGGAAAGCCTAGCATGTACAAATGACCAATATCCAAGTGTATCAATGACAATGATGATATTAGGAACCTGAAACCGGGGGCAATAAAAAAGCGGAGGTCTTAAAAAACCTCCGAGCCTCCATTAAGACGACTGCTCTAGAGCTAAATAATAGCCGTAATAACCATTGTGCCTGTAACCCAAATGATACTCAAAAAGTTTAATGAATAAAACCCGAAGAGCGGCCTGAGCTGTTCTAATATTTGTAACATTAATAAACCCAACTCCAAATCCCATCACAACGTCTCATTCCCTATCCTCATTTTTCCCCCTCCTCTCGAAAATGATAAGAAAATGAATAGGAAGGGACGCGAGGCTGGAGAAGAATATAGCGTCCGCTTGCAAGCCTTGCTGCTGTTGATTTGTATGGGAGTATTTTACAAATGACAGGAAATAAATCACTTCATTAAAACATCTCTGTGGGTTTCCTATAAGCCCTGCAATATTTAACAGATAGTGTCTCATTGTGAGTTGTATTCATGGCCAGGGCTGTTTGGCTCAGAGAGGAAGCTCCGAGATTCAGAACATTAGCGGCTTAATCTGCCTCTGAATGGTCTCGAGAACCTCAGTGCTATTTAGAAACCAGAAAAGGGATGGTGGCAGGGGAGCCAAATGCTGTCTGAATACCGTCTTTGTAGGATTCGGTGTCAGGTTATACATATGGCACAGTGATGCAACCACCATGTAGTACCCAGGAGCAAAATGATTGATGGTTGGAGGATAAATGGAGTAATTGCCTTTAAATTCATGTTTAATGGAACAAAAATTAAGTACCATGATATGGTGGATATAAAGTTACACTAAGATCTATCGAACTTGCCAATTTTTGGTGGGAAAGACCAACTATCTAATATGTATTTGATATCTGGCCAACTTTCATTTGGCCAACTCAAGGGGAAAAGGGTCAGGCAGATTCGGCCTGCTCAATTATTTGTTCCCAAATGACCTAAGCTTCTAGAAGAGTTTGGCAGAAGTTTACTCCACAGAGCCCATTGAGAACATATGTACAACCAACCAAACCAAGCGTATATGTTCAAGAGGAGGTCGGGAGGTCATTTGCCAAACTAGGATTTGGCCAACATGGTCACCTTTAGATACTCATGATCTTGGGAAAAATCCTCTTTGAGAGCAAAGAATTCACTGACCACAGTTATGGATTATGATAGTGGTGTCCAAGTATGCGTACCACTGCTCCATTCACATAGGGCACTTGGGGACGCTTCTACTGATCGATGGGGATCCTGACAATTGGACCCGCGGTGATCAAAAACTTATCCCCATTAAGTGAATAGAGGATCATTGTTACTAATAGAAAAAAAAACCTTTAAGGCTAGGGCCACATGTCAATTTTGGCTGCAACTCCCATTGTGCAACCAAAGATCGTTGGGTTGCCTTGCGCCTCTTACATTCATGATATTGAATGGAGTCATATTGCGACTCCAAGACCATGACTTTTAGTTGCAAGAAAATCAAGCCAATGCTTTTGTGACTGGAAGTTGTGACACCTTCAGGTTTCATGTGACTTCATTTACTAAGATGAGTGAAAGTTTTGCGGGTTGACCCAGCAATTTTTTCCCATGACGGGAGTCACAGGCAAGCTTGCTGTGTAACCCTAGCCTTGGCCTCTTTACAAGCACTTAGGGCCCATGCACATGGCCGATTGACACCCAAGTTGGGAGCTGATTTTATCATGGAATACAGTCAGATGCCATCCGAGTCCATTTCGCAATGCATTCACGTTTATGGGGCTTCCGGATCCATTCTGTTCCGATAACACGAATGATTATAGAGCAGGTCCTATTCTGCTTCGTGATCCAACTGCATTCCGTGATAAACTCGACCCCCATCTTGATGCACACTCGGTCGTGTGCATGGACCCTTAGAAGTGTAATAAAAACAGCACTTGGGGACCGTTGTTCAACTTATCAGTGGGATTACCAGGGAATGGACCCACAGCAGAAGTGCTAATGGTGGGAAAATCCTTTAACACAACATCCATGGAAGTCTATGAGACCATACTGCACCTCCACCATATGGCACCAATGTCATACAGAGTCATTGTGACTTTATGTGCCACCCTACAGACTCTGAGCACTCTGCTTGGCTCTGCTATGTGTATGAGTGCTACTGCTTATGATTAAAATTTTCCGCTATATTTGGAAGGACCATAGTTTAATATCACGCAGCCTTGGGTTGCCTAATTTCTCAATTTGTCGTTGCTATGCTTTTAGGACTTCTCTAATTTACTTTCAGTGATTATAGTTAATTGAACATAATTGGAATAAAAAAAAGAAAAATTCTAATCTTGTGTTATTATGGCCATGAAAATATAAGTTTTTCCTCACCAAGAAGAGGTTAATCCTTAATAACGTGTTGCTCTTTGTCCTCGGTTAAGGGGATTTGCGGATAAATATTTTCCAGTCTTAGCTGCAAACTTTTTATTAAAAGGGCCGGAAAGCAACAATTACGTCCATTTCAGTGAATTGCTAATTGTCTTCTTTCTATGAAAACACCAGAAAGACGTATTTAATAAGAGCCTGGAAATAGCCGACATGTGATAAAATCCATAGCAACCAATCGGACATTAAGCTTTTAAGTCATGGCCTCTCCGCATTTCCCTCGCCTTCTAATGATCTGATACAAAAATCTGCTGAATTTATTATGCACGTAGAGAATTACCAATTTCACCAATATGTTGGAGCGAGGCATTAAAAGCTTCCTATAATTGCGCCAAAATCAGACACTAATGATGTCTTCATTAAAAATCTAAAAGCTTTCTTGGGAATAATACATCCATTATGTGTCCATTATAATGATCAACAGAGTCCCTGGCATCACACATGTTCAGTCCCTCGAAGAGTTAGCCATTTTCCTTCCAGCCACACCTAGGACACCTTCTAGCACCCCCTTCAAGTTTCATATAAAAGCCTAATACCGTAATCTTGCCTTGTTTTTACTCATCCTGTAACAGGTAGTTGTCTTCAAGATCGCGTAGAAAGATGTGTTGGTTTTCTACCTTCTATCATCTCTGAAAATTGCTTAGTGACAACAATCGATCACAAGAAGCGAAGGAGATCTCTTTTAGTTACCGGCAGTTTCCTTGACCTTTGAGTCAATACAGCAATGTACATAGTTGTTAGAGGGGTCAAAAGCAAATATCAAAATGTACCACTGGGTTTGTCCATCCATATGTCCATCTTCCCATGACCATTGGGCCAGTTCCCATCTCCTTTTAGAGGGGAAAATCTGGAAAACAATAGCAAAAAGGAAGTGACCAGTTGGGATTGTATAGCAGTGTAATGTGTGTGGGGTTGGACACAAGAACATCAACTGGATTTTATTAAAATTTGTAACATAATTGAACAGTTTAAGGGATAGGAATAGGCAAATAAGTTCTGGAATACTCACTCTAGTGCCATGTTTTGGAAGGTAGCTTCCTTTAGATCAATGCCTGATTTTCTATGAAACCTAAAGACATTGTCTCGGAATAAAACCAAACGAGAACATCTCTTTCAAAAAAGAAGATGGACCCATCCACAAACAGCTGTTTTAGGGTTATTGCCCCTCATCAGTGTAAAGTAGGGTACTGG
This sequence comes from Leptodactylus fallax, assembly GCA_947044405.1. Classification (NCBI taxonomy): domain Eukaryota; kingdom Metazoa; phylum Chordata; class Amphibia; order Anura; family Leptodactylidae; genus Leptodactylus; species Leptodactylus fallax. Next base: position 140,087 of record CAMRHE010000804.1, read on the forward strand.
CAAGGTGATAGGTCATAGATGTAGATCAAAAGGAGCACTACGTTTCTTTAAGGAGATGTTGCAGGCCACCTTACATTGGATAGAGTCTTACAAACCATACCTGCTCTACTAGGAATTCTGGGAAAGGAGTATGCCAATAAGTTCTACATGATAGAAAAAGAATTGGAAATAGGGCAGTGATCTATAGGGGCTACCTGCCAAATGGTGGCGCTAGAGTGAGTTTTCCTCTTTTCATCAAGTAGAACTTATTTTCATATTCCTTTCCCAAATTTCCCATTAGAGCATGTATGATCTGTATGACTCTACAAATCATAAGATGGCCTGCAAAGTAGACGTCTTCCTAAGGAGACATAGTGCCCAATGTGAACAGTTTAACAAACAGAAAAAAATACTTAACAAATCCAAAGTGGGTTCTCAGTCTTTAACCAACTGGCCATTGTCTTCTTCTCCCTCACATAGAGCGTAATAATGAAGCCGACAACTCTGTCCTCCAGAGGTAGCTACTTACAACGCACTACTGTGGCTCCCTTTTTGGTCTCCACTCATTGGCTCCTAAGATGGCCACCTTCTGCTACCCATGCCATTGTGTCTGGGCCTGGTTTCTGGGCAAGAGCTTGGTCCTCTAACCCCGTCTTTGGGAGCTCGAACTAGGTCTACCTCCGGCATGACTCCCCAGCCATGCAGCACCTCCTTACTCTCTGTCTGTGCGTGAACTAGCTATGCACTTCCCCAGTGGTCACGTGGAGTCCTCCTCTGGCCTGTCCTGCCTGGGGCCCAGCACCTGCCCAATGTTTGACAAGTCTATAAGGCCCTCTACAGGACTGGGGGTGAGCCCTCTGCACCTCAGCTGCATGACATGTATTTTTGTTGTTGGGTACGTTGACTGTGGTGGATTCTCTGCGCCCTACCACCCACCAGTGAAAAATTATACATAGCTGCAAGTGCATTATTTTCTTTCTTTCTTACTTTTTATGATGATTTCTTCCTACGTGCAGCTCCCCACATAAAATATGAGCATGCAGTCACCTCATCATGGGAAGGGGGACGCTTCCATAAAAACAACACATAATACCTTTTCTTATCTATTAATTTAACACTATTCTGAGCACATTCTTCTCCGTCTTCTCTTCGAAAAGGGAAAAAAAAAAAAGATGTTTTTGCAACGGGAGGCTATCCAAGGAAGTGTGTCAAATTACGGAGGACAACAAATAAATCAAGTCGCCTGCAGACGTGTCATCTTTGAATAATAACTTTATTAACTGTGTTATATTGGAGGAGTTCTACTCTATCCTTTCCGTGTGGAAAGAAAATGAGTCTGAAAATTGTGAGTAACTCAACATATCAGCACAACCATCACTGCAATACGCATTTACCGCGCAGCCGATGAAGGTCTCCGGACTGTCACGTTTCTCATCTTGGAATTCCTTGTTCTTTGGGTAGAAAGGTTTGACCCTTTGTCGTGGAACGTGCGGTGCTTCTCGGCCCTGTAGGTCACATTGGACATGGCCATTGGCATTCCCCACCAGTAATGTTTGACCTATAGAACCTCCTAGGACAGGAATAAAACCATATGTAAATTAAGAGAAATATTAGGTCATGTTGTACCTTAAAGGCGCTCCTGTCACCCTTAATGAACATTTCAGATCCAGCCGCACGTGAAGAGGTGACTCTTTTATTATGTGCATGCGTTTCTAGGAAAAGTCTGACATTTTATATTACTTTTTTGCATTTAGAAGTTATACAGACAGATTTCTTTTGAGTAACATTGTATAAGTAAAATCCAAATATAATATATATTTTTAGTTTTGTCTCTCTTGACTTCTTTTTCTCATCATTTCCCTTTTAAAGACTTTCAGAAGCTCTTCAGTTGTCTTGGGTACTTTTTCCAAGACAACGGTAAGAATGAGATAACGGTTAAGAAGGAAGGGCTTGAGACACATTTGATGGAGTTGTCTGGATGGTATTTATTCACTTACCTGGTCCATCGAAATGCTTTGGATGGACCTGGGGGTTTCATCGACATCAGGACCCCCAGGTCATGCGATCCGAGGCTTCCCAGACCACTCTGCCACCCCACCTTCCCAGGTCTCACAGGTAATCAATTACCTGTGAGATAGGGGGAGGATTGGGCGGAGGGACCCGGGTGCAGAGCAGCTCAGGGATCCGAACGTTGTCTCCGATCACATGAATTGGGTGTCGTGATGTGAACATAGCCACCTGGTCCATCAAAAGCATTCGGCTGGATCAAATAAGTGAATAAATACCATCCAGACAACCCCTTTAAAGGGGACTTGTCATATCAAGTTAGTAGGCCCATTCAATAAATGATCTTTTGTGGTGTATATTAGGGGGCCAAAAAATGAATAGAGGAGCCAGAACTGCAGGCAAATGTGGCACTGTAGGCTCCTCAGGGGAGGGACATATATGAGAAATGACTTTCAAGGTCTCTGATTAGTGCTTTTTGAGGCTTTTGACTAAGCACCATTGCACCCAAAGAACATTTTAAATAAGCAATAATAAATGTAAAAGGTTAATAAATGTAAAAGGTCTTCTCCTATTAGAAAATTCTCTTTAAGTACTTTCTCATTGAACAGTCAGCTGGGAGAGTCCATTCACATGAACAATCAGTGTTGGACTGGCCCATCAGAGTGCATGGGGATCTTCTTTAACCCATTAATGGTCCAGTAGAAGACACCCAAATTTGAAGGGAACTGTGCTCTATTTCCTCTGGGTCCTTTTATCTTTTGGGCCCAATGAATTTCCGTCTGACACTGTGAACAAGCTTTCCTCCGAAAGTTCCAAAGCCATGTGACCACAAGGGATGGCACTTGGTGCTATAACCTCAACTTATTGCATTAAGACAACCCCTTGCCTCTCCCTCCCCAACTATATGGGTACAAGGGGCTAGAAATTTCCTCTGTTAAGTTCCTTGCAGTCACATAATTGTTGGCAAGTTAAGACGATTGGTAGAGATACACTGTGCCGATTGATCAAGCTGCAAAAGTTCCTGTACCAAGTGACTGAGGCTTATATGAAGTTTGGGGTATGTTTAATAAAGTAAGTGCACTTTTTTGGAAACTCCAAATGAATACAGGCACTTTGCAAGGTCCAGATTTCTGAGACTCGATTGAGGTCTTATCCTTAATTTTACAATCTTATACTTTTAAGATGGTAATTCCCTTTAAGGTGGAAAATCTCCTTTTAGTAGCAATTACCTATTATTAATCCAGTCCAAAGACTCAGAAAGAGCCTGCTTGGAAAAAAAAAATCATCTTGAGATGAAATGTTTACTTGAAGTATTGTACAGCTTCTGTGTCTTGTCGTTCCCCTCTCTTGGGTACCAGTCAGATGTACGTGCCGAGCCTCAGGCACTTTACACTGTGCTGTGAGCTGTGGCAGAAAAGGATTGTGTTTGTTATATTGAAACTCTATCCATGTCCCCAGGTAAAGGTGGCGAACACCGCTGCTACGAGGGGAGGAAATTAATCCGTCATTAAGGAAATTGTTCATACAGGTATATTAATAAAGAATAAGATCCCACTATGTATTCATTAGCACTTACATTGCCTGACTGTGATAGTAATATGTACCGTATACACATCATTACATGTTCAATTCTGCGCTGAATAATTTCTTAATATATCTTTATAGCCATTGGCATTCCAGTTTTTTGATACAGAGCGCCACCAGTAGAGGGAGATGACTGCATACATTGCACTTAATAATAAAACAGTAGGTAGTAAGTATAAAGCCAGATGGGCCAGAAAGTAAGGCAGGACTTGAATAATCAATGGTCATTTCCTATAGTACACTACATTATCTTCCACATGTGCATAGAAGTACCTAGCAGGGTAGTAGAAGTAGATATGGGACTCAACAACTAAGAGTTGGGGGTACATTTCCCTGTACTGTGACATCACGGGTTCATTATACCTGCAAGGTGATATCATTATGTTTTCTTTCCTGTTCTGTGATGTCACATTGCACATGGTTACTTTGTTTCTGTGTGTTATGTCTGTGCTGTAATATATGTTCAAGGTATCATAGCAAGCATGATCCTCGCACTATGACATGACAGTGTGCATTACCGTGTACTGTGACATCACTGTGTGTATTATCCCTGTACTGTGACATCACTGTGTGTATTATCCCTGTACTGTGACATCACTGTGTACATTATCCCACTATTGTGACATCACTGTGTGCATTATCATTGCACTGTGAGATCACTGCATACATCATTACTATGCTGTAACTTCACTGTGTACATTATTCCTATGCCATGACTTCACTGTGTACATAATCCCAGTACCATGACATCACTGTGTACATAATCCCAGTACCGTGACATCACTGTGTATATTATCCCAGTACTGTGACATCTCTGTGTGTATTATCCCTGTACTGTGACATCACTGTGTGTATTATCAGTGTGCTGTGACATCACTGTGTATATTATCCCAGTACTGTGACATCTCTGTGTGTATTATCCCTATACTGTGACATCACTGTGTGCATTATCTCTCTACTGTGACATTACTGAGTGCATTATTTCTATACTGTGACATCACTGTGTGCATTATCTCTGTGCTGTGACATCACTGTGTTCATTATTCATATACCATGAAATCACTGTGTGCATTATACCTCTACTGTGATGTTACTATGTGCATGATCTCTGTACTGTGACATCACTGTGTACATTATTCCTATACTGTGACATCATTGTGTATATTATCCCAGTACTCTGACATCACTGTGTACATTATCCTTGTACTATGACATCACTGTTTATTATCCCTGTACTATGATATCACTGTGTACATTATACCAGTACTGTGACATCACTGTGTATTATTCCTGTACTGTGACATCACTGTGTGTATTATCTCTGTAGTGTGACATCACTGTGTGTATTATCTCTGTACTGTGACATTACTGAGTGCATTCTTTCTATACTGTGACATCACTGTGTTTATTATCTTTGTACAGCGACATATACAAGTATATACAATACTGTTACATCATTATGTGCATTATCTCGATCTGACATCACTTTATTATCCTTGTATTGTGACATCACTGTGTGCATTATCTCTGTGCTGTGATATCACTGTGTTCATTACTCATATACCATGAAATCACTGTGTGCATTATACCTCTACTGTGATGTCACCATGTGCATGATCTCTGTACTGTGACATCACTGTGTACATTATTCCTATACTGTGACATCACTGTGTATATTATCCCAGTACTCTGACATCACTGTGTACATTATCCTTGTACTATGACATCACTGTTTATTATCCCTGTACTATGATATCACTGTGTACATTATACCAGTACTGTGACATCACTGTGTATTATTCCTGTACTGTGACATCACTGTGTATTATTCCAGTACTGTGACATCACTGTGTATTATCTCTGTACTGTGACATCACTGTGTGTCAATTATCTCTGTACTGTGTGTATTATCCCTGTACTGTGACATCACTGTTTGTATTATCCCTGTACTGTGACATCACTGTGTGTATTATCTCTGTACTGTGACATCACTTTATTATCCCTGTATTGTGACATCACTGTGTACATTAGCTCTGTACTGTGACATCACTATGTATTATCCCTGTACTGTGACATCAAAGTGTGTATTATCCCTGTACTGTGACATCACTGTGTGTATTATCCCTGTACTGTGACATCACAGTGTATTATCCCTGTACTGTGACATCACAGTGTATTATCCCATCACTGTGTGTATTATCCCTGTACTGTGACATCACTGTGTGTATTATCCCTGTACTGTGACATCACAGTGTATTATCCCTGTACTGTGACATCACAGTGTATTATCCCATCACTGTGTGTATTATCCCTGTACTGTGACATCACTGTGTGTATTATCTCTGTACTGTGACATCACTGTGTGTATTATCCCTGTACTGTGACATCACTGTTTATTATCCTTGCACTGTGACATTACTGTGTATATTATCCCAGTACTGTGACATCTCTGTGTGTATTATCCCTGTACTGTGACATCACTGTGTGTATTATCTCTGTAGTGTGACATCACTGTGTGTATTATCTCTGTACTGTGACATTACTGAGTGCATTCTTTCTATACTGTGACATCACTGTGTTTATTATCTTTGTACAGCGACATATACAAGTATATACAATACTGTTACATCATTATGTGCATTATCTCGATACTCTCACTCTCACTATGCACTTTATCGCACTATTGTGACATCACTGTGTGTATCATTCCTTTAAATTTGGGAAACCAAAATAATCATAAGTGTTTTATGTTCTGAACATCCTGCTGAAGATGTTCATGGTGGAGTGGGGCTCCTTTTCTATGGCACCCCATGGTTACTTGTAATGCCCCCGCACCTATGGGCACTTCTGCTGGTTGGGTTGTTGAATCTGACAGTATATCATTGCACTGCCTGCATCACTGCAGGCACACGACGGTACAAGGTTTCGCTGGCGGTGGACTCTCCTCCATAGATTGTAAGCAGCTGCTTCCAGCAATAATGGGGTTTTGTGAACAAGCTAAATCTCATTAACTGTTAAATCAGGTGAATCTTATGAACTATTTGTTTGTTCCCTATTTTCTGTGCAGATAACACAGGAGGTTGTCAGCGTATTTAGCTTCAAATTCGGTAGCATAGATAAGATATACTGTATGCAGCTTATCCTCTAGTTCTCCTTGGCTTATAATGGGGAAATGTTCTTTACAAGGATGGAAAATGCAGTCTTATAATCTAGCGGAAGGCGTGGACCGAGGAGATAAATAGAAATGTAGAATATGACGGATAATAATACACGTTCTCCTATAGAGTGAACAGGCTGCAAGCGGCGGTATTTATTATAGAACTAGTACGGTAGAAAGAGCGCGGCCCCATGATCTGCGCGTATCCTCGTATCCTAGTTATTTACAGCAACATTTCGGGACGTTAATTGGAAAGAGGCTGTAGGGGCCCCTCCAGGCTCGGCTCACCTTCCCCTACTCTGATCTACCCAAGGACAGGACAGCCGGGCTTCCCGCTCATACAATGTAATGATGTTGCGGCCAATAAATACGCTGTATCACACGGGCATGTTGTTATCAGCATTTACTGATGTAGATGATGTTCAGCACAACACAGGTTAAAGAGGTTGTCTGTGCTTATTTTGTTTTTTGGGCTATCCTCAGGATAGGCCATAAATATATGATTGATAGGGGGCAACACCCGGCCCCCGAGAGCCTGTGCACAATATGGGACCGGAAGGAGAACGCTCTGTCCATTGTCTATCAGTCCACTGCCTTTACTGCAGCTCTGAAGTCAGTATGAGGTGAGCTGCAGTAAAGGCGCCCGGCCGCCATACAGGGATCTATAAGGCTCCTTCCATTATGGGAAATTTAAAGTGTAACTACCACTCCCATTTTTTTTTTTTTGCTGTTGTGTCGGGAAGTGTTTGATGACCATTTTTTAAATATACTTTATTAACCTATCTAACTTTCTTTCTAATAGAAAACAGGCATCCTCCTTAGCAACCCTCTATCTGAGCTATTACTAGGGAAAGTCCGTACAAATTTGTATTCTGAATATGTAGAGTTGAAGCATTTACCAAAGGTGGGAATGGTCACTTCAATTGGCTGTATAGGCGTATCTCAATAAATTAGAATATCTTCGAAACGTTCATTCATTTCAGTAATTCAGTAATACAATCCATAATCAGCGTCTTCCATGATTGTGTGTCCTACTGAACCAGACTGAGGGACCATTTAAAGGCTTAGGAAACCTTGGCAGGTGACACTGAATTTACAAGACTGAACTGAACTTACAATATTCTAATTTTCTTAGATTTGGGTTTTCATTACCTGAAATCCATAATCAATATTTACAGAAATAAAACACTTGAAATAGAACACTCTGTGTGTGAAGAATCTAGAAAATATAGGAGGTCACTTTTTTAATTTAATTACTGAAAGAAATAAATGTTTCAAAGATATTCTAATTTATTGAGATGCACCTGTATCTTCGGTTTTATTACACCTAGAAAAATGGTATCACAAGAAAGCTGAGATTCTCAGCCTTCATATGCTGCCAAGATTGCAGCAGTACTAGCGATAATAGAACCTGGGAATTCATGCTGCATATAAAAATCACGTTGCCGACTGTGTTTTTAACTAGTTATATCTCTATTTCTTGTATAGCTAGTACTTCAGTCTTAGCTTTACAGTACAACAGAATGTCACTTTTCTTATGATACCAGAAACACTTTTCTACATGGTATAAAACCAGAGATACAGCCATTTGAAGTGACTAGAGATGAGCGAATCGATTCTGCAGAAGTGGAATTCGATTCGAATTTCAGGAAATCTTCAATTCGCCATGATTCCGGATTTCCTGATGCTTCGTGGTAACGAATATTTAGTAAGGACCTTTGTGACATCAGATGGTCACATGATGTTCTCTAGTGATGTGATTGGGTAGGCGTGTCTTTGCTTGTTAGCAGATCCTTCCACATAAATAAAAGTTGTCCGTGCTGAAGAGAGAGAGAGAGAGAGAGACATGACCGCGGCATCCAAGGGCTTCCGCCATTTTGACGCCCACCCCGGATCTCTGTGGCCTGGAAATAGCTGTTTATTCGCCGCAAAGTAATTCGGATCGAATCTAATTTTTTTGGAACTTCGAATCGAACTGCCGAATCGAACTTTTGAGAAATTCGCTCATCTCTAGAAGTGACCATTCCCCTCTCTGGTAAATCCTGCAGTTCTTCATGCTGCATTGAATATGGGTGTATGAACAGAGTCTCCCTGGTAATGCTTAGTTAGATTATTGCTCAGAGTAACTACAGCCTGTTTTCTATTAAGAGGAAGTTAGATAGGTTAATTAAGTATATTGCAAAAATGTTCAACAACCTCTGCCTGTATATCTTCCCCTGATCCAGTTCTGCCTGCCATACCTGTGTCACCTGCCCTAACCTATTGCCAGTTACCATTATGCACAAATTCTGCCTTTCCTCACCTCGGCTTGCCTGTTGAACAATTCTCTGCCTCTCCCCTTAGTGCCGCACACTGGTACCCTTGATCTGCCTGGGTTAGCTGCCACTGAACACTACTTCTATAGGTATCAATCTGGTGGTCTTATGAAGATCCCCATACAAGGGTTAAAGGGTAAATACAAAGGGACAATTTAGACAATGTTTTTAAGAGTATTTCTAAGTCAAATTCATTCAGTGGCACATCCGGTCCATGTCTGTAGCAATACACATACATAGTATTGAGGACAAGGCAAAAGTTACAATTAGGCCTCTTAAAAATGTGGGCCTATACTGCCACTTGCAATGCCAATTCAGTAGGGCCCCATGGTTGTTCACTTTCCCATGCTTTCTTAGGTTTTATGCACACAAATTTTGTATGAATTCTGCTAGTTTGAAATTGTAATAAGGTTATCATAGATCTTTATGGGGCTTGTACTGTACCATTGTATTGCTACATTCATGGTAATGTCCCTCGGATGCTATATGTGTGGCTATATTTGCCACCCGTAGAGTCTGTACCATGTCCGTACACATGATACACATGTAGGTTGATGATTGAACAACCATTACAGGAGCATTCGCTCCGAGGAAGCAACCATATGCATGTTAGTCCATATTGGCCATTCACTCGGAGAAGGACAAAGGATCTTGGGCAATGGGAGGCTGAGACCCCATCGCCTCAACCCTATAACTTTGACATTGTGTTACCGCTATGTGTGACTTTGATATATGTGACTTTGAGTCCAGTATGTTGAAATTTTAATTTTCTAGAAATGTTCTTGTGTTCTTTCTGTTGGGAAATTGGTCAGTTTTAGGGGGGGGTCTAGGAGCCCCTGGATTAAGAACCTTAATCCAGGGTCAATGTCAATACACAGTCAATATTGGCTGAGCATGTGGGGGGGGGGGGAGATTCAGGTAAGATAACATAGTTGTTGGCCAAATAAGTTCTTGACCTTCAACTACAGTATCTAAAGTGTATGACCACTTTAGTCTTGTTTTAGGGGGAGGTTTGAGGGTGCCAAAACAATGTAGTCAGACCATTCTTGTTGTCATTTCTTCTTCCATCTTCTTTTCTCCACTTTTTTTTTACATTTTTTATTTTGAACCAATAATTTATACATTTAACCCAAACATTCATAGTTTGAACCAATGCTCTTTCTTCAAGGTCTTTAGACACACATGGCCCTCCATTATCTTCACCCATTGATGGGCCCTAATCTCATATAACATATTACCCGTCTTGTTTTTGGTTACGCCGCATGTTCATACCTGAATTTGAAATTGAAATTTACTGTCCCATACGGTAGATCCCTTATATATTTTTTGCCTTGTTGTTCACATGATCGTATATTTTTCCCTCGCCTGAGAGGAGTGAGACTAGTATATAATTGTGCCATGTTCTCATTACATGACAGCTCTGGCAATTTTTTTGTTCTTGATTCTGAAATTATATTCACTTTTAGTCAATTATCTTCTGCAAAGTTATTAGCTGGAAAGCGGCGATGGGAGTGATCGATGGCTGGTTAGGTAAATGCTTTCACAACGTTGATTCCCAGCTCCGTTTTAAATGGGACTAATAGATAAAATGACCAAGATAAGAGATTTGCATGAAATTTGCATAATCAGCTTATGTTGTGTATTTTATTGTTACATCAAACATCAAAACATTTTCTATGAAGCTTATTTGTGGATAAGTCCAACGCTAATGGACAATAACATCTTATTCTTGCTTCGGCATGAAAGAAAATTGGTGTTTATCTAATTTTAGGTGTTGAAATGTAAGTTCTAACAGAATTGCAAAGCTTAGAGAATTAAACATTTGGAGACCGGCTGAGATTCATTTAACTAATGGCTTCAGAGGCTTTCAATAGGGAACATTCAATGAAGATAAAAGTTCTGTAGGAAATTAGGCAAAATTGTTGCCAGGAAATGATTGGCAGTTCACTTGAGATAGAGTAAGGGTGGCCATGAATGTTCGATGAAGGTCAGCCAAACTCTTCCACTATCTACGGTGTCTTAGACACTCGGCCAAAGTATGTTAGACCCGTATAAGAAGAAAAAAGCAAGGGGGCAAGTAAAGTTTTAACATGGCTTATCCTTTTTTTCTCTGGGAAGGGGAAACCTCTAGTAGCGGCTTGTTCTTCGCACATGCACACTCTTCCAAACTGAACGTGCTTGGTTATGGAGGGGTTGGAGACGAAATGGCTGTTGGGCAGTCATTAAAAGTGTATGGTCACCTTTTAAGTTGGGGCCCTTCAAAAATAAGCCTTCAGTAATGTTCATAGAAGATAAGAAGTCTCGTGGCAAATATAAAAATGAGGCCCCTCCACCAGAAACCTGACAACTACATGTTCAGTCCGTGGAGTTCATTTTCCACTTGGGCATGTTTAGCCCACAACCCACACAATTGCATGGGGCCCTGGAGATCAGGGGGGCCTCACAGCAGTGATTTGTGTTATGGCCCTCTTTTTTGTTAAAATGAATGTTACCTATTGGATTATTCCAAAATATAATGGCTGATATTGTACTCATCCCCGTTGCTGTCCAGGACCTCTCCACTTTGACCCCCAGGCAGTGCCATATCCTACCTTAGCGTCTGAACATAAAATCTTGATGTAGTACATGGTGACCACTGAGGGCTGAAGCAGGGGTAGTCCTGAATAGGAGCAGTGATGACAAAGTCAATGTCAGTATTACCTATTGGAATAATACAACGTTAGAGTCATAAAAGGGGGCATTATACCTTATGAGTATAAAAAGGGGCAATGCATCATGGGGGGGCATAAAAGGGGAAAAATTTACATTTTTATACTGTGTGGAGACCATAAAAGGGGCAGTGAACCATGTGGGGGGCAGTAAAGAGGACACTGTACTATGGGGGGCATAAAAGGGGATAGTTTGGGGGCCATAAAAGGGGACAATGTACTGTGTGTGGCCATAAAATGGGGTCTTATACTGTGTGGGGGCCACTTAAGAGGATGTTATACTGTGTGTGGGCCAGTAAATGGAGAATGTATGGGCTTTTAATGGGGGATTTTTTTGACCTGCAAATGGGTGGGCAGTGCCCCCAGACATAACTTTGTATGGGGCTCCCAAAATGACAACCCTGTCCCTCTTTTCATTTCCTTGCTTGCTACCATTGCAGCACCAATGGAGGCTACATCCTTGTACAGGCTCTTGCCACCTGTTAAGATAGGGACAAGACCAACTTGGAATGACCCTGGGTCCACGAGTAGCAACATAAGCGACACTGAGATTAGAAGTAGATTTTATGGAGTGAAATATCTTGAATATTACATACAATGTTCATTTAGCCTGAAAAACATATTGAACTTTTAGGAAACTTTGGATTTTGCTGAGTTTATGGTTTCACAATGTACTTGGAAATGTGGAAGTAATTATATAGAGTGTGTAAAAACAGGAGTAATTGGGAATTATGGGAGTCTGGGGAATTTCAACAAAGCTTTGATGGGTCTCATGGGCCGTTTTCAAGAACATGTTGAATCAAGTAACATACATAAGAGACATGTACTTGACAATGGGTTTGGATCACGTAAACATGTTGTGTTATTTTAATGGATATACTGTTTTTCCTTGAGAGGCTTATTGTTTAATAGGATTACTGAAAGGGCCATAAACTTTATTCACTTCTCCCTGGGCTTTTATCTCAACCCACAGCAGCTCCGGTCTTCTGTATACAGGTCCCCTGACTGACATCGCTAGTGATGTCCTGTTTGTGTTAGGTGACCGCATCTAATCCCAGTGGTGACCTCTACACAATCAGGCATGTCGAAATCCAATATCTCCAATCCTTGTTTTTCTTGACATCAACTGTTGGCTAAGGATAGGTTCACATCTGTGGATGTGCCCGGAGGACTCTTCCCTCCACTGGGTTCAGTATAAATCTGTCGGAAACTGACGGACACCTGGTGGACCACATTATAGTCTATGGGGTCTGCGGATGTCTACGGGTAACCGCTCTTTTAGTGGACAGGCTCTCCATCATTCGGGTCCACCAAGCCCGGCACAAGTGAACCTAGCCTAAGAGTCGGCACATACCTGCCTGTAAAAAGAGCAGGTTTGTCTGACTTTGCTGTTATGTATATGGGAGCCTTGAAGGTTCGAGGCAGTTGTGATGTTTACATTGAAGAGTGGTCATCTTTAGTTTTGTGTGTATCTCAGTTGATGTACAAAGGTGAGTTTTCGATCTAGAGACCTTTCTTTTGAGATTTACCACACCAATACCAATACCGATTCCCATATACATACCATAGAAGTAGTCAGTGCTTCTGATATAGGGACCATGGAACAACCTCAACACTGGTTTCTTCTATTTGCCTTCTGTATAATTGTTTCCAAGATGTAGGAACTAGCTTTATGGTCAAGCAACCTCCTACTTCTACAGAGGATTTTGGGCTCCTAAAAGTACCAGGCCCTCCTATGTCAGAATGGGAGGTGGTATAGTCCATATTGCTACTTTTTACAGTCTTTTAGACTGGTACACTCTTTATTTGGTTATGCCAAGGTCCATTTCAGTTCTCCATTACATTTGTTGCTAGCTAAAAATACCCCCATCCTCTAACATCCTGGAATACGTACATTACTCCATGTATAATGGCTTTGGCTGGGATATGGGTTGTAAAGTACAACTCAAAACTATTTTCAGATCTTTTAGATCTTCCTAAGAAACCCCAGATTGCCTTCAGAGCTTGGCACACTCTTGGCATAATGTCAACTAATTTTATAAGAGAGCCACCACTATTCTTTTGAAGAAGTTTCCATGTATACTGAGCATTTGTCTGAGCATGTTTTTCTTTATGGACAGAGACATCTCTCCTTGAGGAGAGCACCAGTGAGGGTGTGTAGAGTTTTAAATTGCCTTTCGCCCTCTACTAAGCATCTACATATCACAAGGCATTATGGGAAAGGAGCTGGGAGCTCATGCGCCCTCTGTTGGATGTAACAGATCCTCAATTTGCTTTTGACTCACCGAGTCTTGAGACAGCAAAAGGGATTTTAGCCAAGCCAATTTCATTTATCTGCATACAGCGCTGTTTCGGGATTTTTGATACATAGCTTGATGCATATTTAATTTTCTAGAGAGATAGCTGTGATCAGGAATCTTCCTGAGGTCTGGTATTATCCTATCTTTTATTTCCTTTTTTATTTTATGTATTGTATCATCGCATTTGCTTGTATGTTTATGCTTGATCGTATTAATATTGTATATTTCTGTATATGCTATTAATTAGTACCGACCCACTTGGGTTATTAAATACATAAAATTTATACCGCTTGTTTCATTCTATCCTATGACCCGGTCTACTCACGGTGTGTGAGTGGGAGGTTAAGAAAGAAGGTTGATCGCAGGTATGCCAAGAGGCTTGGCGAGGCGATATTCTTCACAGTGATAAATGAAATTGGCTTGGTTAAAATCCATTTTGCTGTCTCAAGACTCAGTGAGTCAAAAGCAAATTGAGGATCTGTTACATCCAACAGAGGGCGCATGAGCTCCTAGCTCCTTTCCCATAATGCCTTGTGACATGTTTTTCTTTGGCATTCTGGTCCAACTCATTCCAAATTGTCTACTGTTTATTGGATTTAGGTCAGAAGTTACAAAGGCCACATCACTTTTCTATTAAGTCAAGTAGCTGCTACAAAGCCTGTTATGTTTTCGGTCAAACTTATGGATTACCTGTCTAAGTTCACACCAGATAGAATGGCATGTTGCGTCAGTATGCTGTAGTTGCCATGTTGGGTAAGAGAGCCTACAGTTCTGTATAAACCAGCAAACCACCTCAATACCATAATGCCCTTCTCCACTCTTCATGGTGGGAACCACATTTCCAGATATTGTCCTTTTACCAACTCTGAATTTAACCAAGACAGGGATGTAAGAGCCAAAAATCTCAAATTTTGAGTAATCAGAGCATGGACAGATTCCTGCTGGTCTCATATCCTATGTTAGTAATCTGTAAAGAAGACCAGGAGACCAGACTGTAGTCCTATGAGATTTAACATGGACTTCTTGGTCTCGATTGACTAGGCATTGGCACGTCTGAAACTTTGTAGAAGAAAACATTATACACTTAGAATAAGTGCCCATTCACTTGCCCGACTTTGGACATATGTGCTGTCCATGATCCATAAAAATATAGTACTGACCTGATTCACCTATAGAGATAAATGGAACCATGAGAAAAAAAAACAGATCACCCACAGATCTGTGAAAAAAATCGCCCAAGAAAGAAGACCAGGAGACCATGCAATAGCCCTATGAGAAAAAAAATTATTGCACCATTCCTGGTGCTGAATGAATAGACATTAATGTTTCTAGATGTAGACATTTTTGTCTGGAGGTACGCTATAAAACAATTCCCAAAAGAAATATTTTAATGGGAGGACACGTACACTAGCTCAGTGACATGAACTGGGAGTGAACAAGAAACATGGAGAAAATACTTATGCAATCTTTCAGGTTTGTAAGTTGAGAAAGGAGACCGGGAGACCATGCGGTAGCCCTGTGAGAAAAAATTAGTGCACCATTCTTGGTGCTGAATCAATAGACATTAATGTATCTAGATGTAGAAAAAATTTTTTGTCATTTTATTGGGAGGGAACTTAACACTAACTCATGACATGAACAGGGAACACGGAGAAAATACTGATCTAATCATTCAGGCTTGTAAGTTGAGGAAGAAGACCGGGAGACCTTGCAGTAGCCCTTTGAGAAAAAATTTAAAGGTACCCCAATGCATGTTTTATACTGATGACCTATCCACAGGATAGGTCTTCAGTATCTGGTCTGTGGGAGTCTGATACCACCCAGATCCCATACAATGAGCTGTTCAGCCTCCGGCTGTTGAAAACTGCTGCGGCGAATGGGGCTGCAGCTCTGCTCCTGTTATCTGAATAGACTGCGCCCACTCCCCATCCACCGCAGAAGCTTCCGGCACACATTAGACTGCTAAAACATCTGATCTGTGCAGAGTCCGGTTGTCAGACCCCCATAGATCACATGCATCCTGTGGATAGATCACCGGTACGAAGCATGCATTGGGGACGGAAAACCCCTTTAACTCACAATTCCTGGTCTTTAACGCACAGACATTAATGTCTCTGGACATCATATATTTTTTACACATGTGCAATGCAAAATTTTCAAAAGAAATGTGAATGACAAATTCATCCTCTGTAACATGTAGGTGCCTTCCTATGTGGCAGAGAGGCCTGCTCGGGCTCTAGGACCCGGGTGTGACTGCCACGTCTTCGCCCCCTATAGCTCCTTCCCTGGTTCTGATCTTCAGTTGCTATTTCCATTTCAAGCCCTTCTTTATGCATATTACATAAGTACATTTTGTAATATTTTCATACCTACAGTCATTGTTTCTCGGCGCTACCTAAACCCATTGGTATTCCAAGCCAATACAAGACAACATCCTGCTATCAACCTTAATTATGCTGCTATAATGAAGTCACGCGCTCAGGTTGGCAATACAAATTAGACCCGACCCAGATGTAGTCAGATATGACGTGACCTCATCAGTGATCAAACATTCCCTTTATGAGCCCAACAGCCCTCAGGAAATAAATGCAAGTTTATCATACTCGCCAGTCCGTAAATCCCCATCCGTGTATTATCACCCCATCTATAGTTACATTTCACAGAAAATAATTCCAACTAATGCAGCCTATTTCACAGCACGCCATAAGATAACACATATTCCCGTGTGCTCTGAAATCTATTTTACAACAGGAACATCAACTTCCTTGAGTAAATCTGTTCACGGAAGAAAAAAAAAAAGTCTCTGTGCATTCTTGGGAGAAGTCGACTTATCAATGCCTTTTGCGGAGAGGATAAGCATGTCTGTTTTCCTATGGCAAAATACAATGTTTCTGTGAGTCGTTGATAACCACTCGGTGCTGTCTGCCAGATCGCAATCTTAGTCTCAGCGTCTTATATTGGCAAGCCGTGCAAATGCAAAATGTGTAAAATAAAAGGCTATTTATGAATGCAGAACCAATACAGTTCTGCAAAAATTCTGATATTCAAGACATTGGTGAATTTCATAATTATTGACTCGAAGAACTTTGTCCTTAAAGGATTGTCCAAGAGAAGAAAAAAAAACAGTGCCGCACTTGCCCGTGGGACATGTCTGGACACCCAACTGTATTAAAGTGATTGTTGAGCTGTAATTCCACACACAACCTGTGGACAGGTGTGGTGCTGTTTTTGGAAAAAGGTACTCATATTTGTCAAGTCTTGGGCTACCCTTTTAGAAAAATTGACCTGCAAGTAAGGGTATACAGTCGCATCTGAGTTGTCTTGTCTTCTTACTTAAAAAGGTTGTCCACGCCAAATAATATTTTCTAATTAAGCCGGGGAGGTGAAAAAAGTTAAAAAAAAAACATACTCACCTGTCTCTGATGCTCCGGTGTCCTCCCAGGGCGCTCCGGTTTGGTCGGCTGCCCTCTTGTTGATGAATTTCTCGCCGGCTGTGACGTTCCAAATCCCTTCCGTTGAGGTTGCTGATTGGCCTTAGCGGTCACGTGACTGCTGAGGCCAATCAGCAGCTCAGAGAAGGAGACAGGGACGTCACAGGTAGTGATTTCACCGATTCCCTTCTTGAGGTCACTGATTGGCCTTAGCGATCACATGCGTTGGGTACTTCTGTGGAAGACAACAACGGAGCTGCAGGACCGGATCACGCTCGGAGGTGCCGGAGCACTGGGGACAGGTGAGTATGGTTTTCTTTTATTTTTTTCACCTCCCCGGCCTAATTAATAGATAAAATTTTAGGCTGGACAATCCCGTTAAGTATTCAGGCACTAGCACTAAACATCTCAGATTTCTCACCAATGATAATACCAGCTTTCCAGACACTTCCTTTTTTTTTTTCATCCAAAAATATTTCCCTCATTGGACAAACCTTTTGTCTGAGACATTTTGTAACTTCTATATGTGCTACAAAAGGGTGACCGTCACTTCTTTAACTTTTTTCTATTCCAAAAATATTTTCCTAATTGGAAATGCCCTCTCAGTCTATCACTGACCACAGCAGTGACAATTTTTGGAGATTGGTAGGGTGACTGTCCCTTCTTTAATTTGTTTTTAATCGAAAAAAATTTTCCCCAATGGACAAACCCTGTAAAGTGGTTGATACATTTTTATCTTCTACAGATGCTGAAAATGGGTGAGGTGAGGTGACTGTAATTTCTTTAACTTTTTTTGCAATCCAAAAATATTTTCCTCGTTGGAAATGCCTTCTCAGTCAATCACTGGTCACAGAACGGACCTGGTTTTGGGTTTCGTTGCGGTGACTGTCACTTTTTTTTTTTTTTTTTTTTTTTTAATCCAAAAATATTTTCGTAGTTAGACAAACCCTTTAAGCTGAGGCCCCATGTTGCGGAAACACAACTTTTTTTGTTGCAGACTTTGCTGTGTTTTTTTGAGCCAAAGCCAGGAGTGGATTGAGCAGAAGGGAGAAATATAAGAACTTCCTATATATTTCTCATGCCTTTGGTAGCCATTCTTGGCTTTGGTTAAAAAAAACCACAGCAAAATCTGCAACAAAAAAATCTGCATTTCCGCAAAGTGGGGCCTCAGCCTAAAGTGGTTGTCTGAGACATTTTTTAGCTTCTATGGGTGCTGCAAATGGGTGAGGTGACTCAAATTTTTATTTTTTTAAATACAAAAATATTTTCACTATTGGACAAATCCTTTCAAGGGGTCTGCCCTTCTAACTTGTATAGGTTCTCCAAATGAGGCAGAAATTTAAAAAAATATATATATTCACCTCTCGCTGGTTCTCATTTTCCATCGGTGGTTGCTTTGTTTCGGTCCCCCTGATGACATCAGCAGTGACGTCCCATTTGTGTGAGGGGCAGCCAATCACAAGCTATGTTGACGTCATCCAGGGAACTTGTACAAAGCAACCACTACTGGAAACGGAGGACCAGGAAGAGGGGAGTCAATTTTTTAATATTTTTTCAACCCCATTTGCAGCAACACCTACAGAAGATAAAAAAAAAATGTCTCGGACAACCCTTTAACCTTTTTGAATGGCCATTAGAGACAATATTGTAAAAAAAAAAAACACTTTGCATTCTTGGGAGTGATTTTCCGGAGATGTGCTTATCTCTCCTGGATTTCTGTGTTTTTCCTATTACCTGTAGGATGGAGTAAACAATCAGATAAACTTGATCTGCTCTTTCTAATCTCGGTGTACTTTGTAGACACTTTGTGGCGATCATTAAAAATCCAATCCTCTGAAAACACATTTAGATCTAAGTTCATGTACGAGTGCAGCCGCGGTCCCACAAGCTTAGCACTTTTTATGTTCAAAAGTTCATAAAGATGAAGAAGTTATTGACTTTCCTCCAATCTCTAACCATCTCCAGTGTATAATTTAATACTTTTCGCTGGACTCCCGGTATCTCAAGAAGAAGAAGAAGTCGAAGAAGAAGGAGACTCATTTTTTTACCTTTTTTGTGCCCTTTGCAGGGTCAATAGTTAATGTAAATTGGGATATTCACCGTTGCCCATATTTCGAGCAAAATATTTTTTTGTTAACCCCTCAGGTGCCAGCCTCAAAGGAGGAGTTGCCTAAATTTCGAGTCCAGATTCGCACTCGTAGAAGGAGCAACTTTAGATATCTGTCAAGTCTATGGTATAATAGCTTCCATATTTAATGGTTATAGTAGTAACAGGAGTACTAGGGTGGGCATAGTTTGTCCGTTTGCATCTAAATGTAATTTTTGTGTAATATGTAACTGTTCTCAATTTTGCATATTGTATGCCATGGCTGTCATGTACTCAAGGTCACATCCAGAGCCAAATTTGGAATTATTCTGGTTACTACTTGGAATCAGTCAACACAATGTTGTCAGACACGCCCTAACTGCTGAGATAATATCCTGTAAAGCAGTGGACTCTGTTGCACTCCATTCTATGATACAGTAGTTTTTTCGTGTACCCTGGACTGTCTCCAATAACAGCTGTTTAACTCCTTAGTTCCACATCTAATGACATCTAAGTGGCTAAACAGAAAGGAGGTGTTCCCTGTAACATGCAGTAATACACAATGTTACAGGGACATTGCTTTGTACTAAAATATCGATCAGAGGATCACACATTCAAAGACCCATTGTGGAACAAAAAATAAGAAAATTGTAGTATTAAAAAATTAGTGAAACTAAAAAATATACATATTTGGAATCACCACATTTCTAGAGGTTTCTATGATCAAGTAAAATAAAAATCCAAAAAGAAATCCAAATATAATCCCAAAAACCCAATAAAAATTTCCCATTAACACCCCCCAAAATAAAAGTTAATGAGTGAGTTATATGTAACCTTCGTATGGCTACGATCATGAAAAAATGAAACTTATGGAATCAGAATGTGACAACGAAAAAAAAAAAAAAAAATCATGATGTCCTGAAGACAGCGATAGGGGCGCAAAATGGAAAAGGATATTTTGATCTTTGACATTTATGTCGCACACCCTAAAACCCTATTGATGGAGTAGGAGACGAGGTGGATGGGTGGTAAACATGTTTGGTTGGAATACCCCTATGACATTGTAACTAGTCCATTAAATCGTATGAACAGAAGACCATAGAACGCCCCAGTATCCAATAAATAGTATTTAAAGGGGTTGTGCAAGACCCCACATGTTTGGGATACTGATGACCTATCCACAGTATAAAACTCAGACCCTACACCAATCAGCTGATCCGGTTGCCCTGTATACATTGCTGAAAGTGGATTTGTTCCTATTCAAGTGAGCTGTTGTTCCATGACACCAGTTCCCCATAGGTGCCTTCTATAGGAAACTACTCTGTAAATGCCCTGTACTCTGTACTCTGTCAATGCCCAACCCATTAAACAGAATAGGGATATCATCCAAACTAAAGACACCCATTGGTAGACAGTTGTTTCATTAGTATAGAGCAAGATTCTGGCTTACTAGGTGTATAAACCTACATCAAGATATCTCCGCCATGACACATTGAGCTCTGCTGCATCTGTACACTACGACCTTCTCTGCACTCAATTAGACTCCTCCCGGTAATACTCTTCTTGTGTCACTCAAGCTTTAACTAACACCAATCCTACATCCATATATCTGAGGCATCATCAGCTTCTCTGTCTTCCCTTGGCTACACTTTTCCCCCAGAACTGGATTCCTATAATATATAGGAGCCTTTTTATTTTTTTGCCCAGTGATAGTCTTTAGTTAGACTAAATGGTTGTTGCTGCAACTAAGTGTCATGATAAGTATGAAAGCTTTTTTAACCTTGAAAGCATTAAAAGGGTGACCGCTGGAGGAACGGGAGGCTTTATACAATCTCTGTGACACATTTCTCGGACTATGTTGACTTGGAAAAGCTTTGTGATTCCATTACTAATATGACCTTTGGGAGCGAGCTGATTGAAAAAGGGGGTTGTAGCCTATATGCTTTTAGGAGAAAACGATAGGCTGATGACCTTTGACCTCTCATTCATCTCCTTGAAAGTTGGTTTCTGACGAAACTGGAAGTATTGATCCAGAGTCGTCGTCAAGTTAACAGTGAAAAAGGCCTCTTGTGCAGTGGATGATAAATTTTTACACATTGGCTTTGGCATGGTAGGGCTTTTCATCGAGGGACACGTGTCTAGTCAATCATTTTTCTTAACGCTAACCATCCATTTTATGTCCTCTTGACTGTCTATGACAGCCACCATTATGTCAAGATTATTGCTTAGTAAATAACAGGGCATATCGACCAGCTCTAGTGATAGTGTTTACTGAAGATGTTTGTTCAGAAGCACAGGATCCTGAAGGGCTGGTAAAGTGAGAGAAACCTCTAACCATTTCTGACACTTCAGAAATAAATGAAATTTTTTTGAAAATTTTTGTTTTTTTTTGTTTTTGTGACTTTTGAGATTTATGAGCTTAAAACACACCAGGAGCATTGAATAACTTTTAGCCAACTCCACCATAAACTTAGGTAAATAAGCCCTTCAGAGACCCTCATCGAAACAAATGGTTGAACATCGTGACGCCCAGAAACACGAGACTGGTTTTGGATTTGTTGGGTTTGGTCAACTTTTAGAAAAATTGTTCAGGTACATAAGCCTTGGTGGTTTGGGAATTTAGATTTTTTGAGGACTTTTTTATGTAGCTATTTATGTAATACAGCAAGTTTGGAAGTTATTAAAAAAAGCAATTGATAAATCATAGATAGAAAACCATGGTAGTGGCGTGTAGACTGTAATATTTTCCAATTTCTAATGTGAAAGGGTTATAGACCCTACATAAAGGTGACCGCCATTAACATTGATTTTATTTTACCATTCTTATGAATGATGTATATATTGTATTGTGTCTTGTTCATTGTATCGTATGTCAGTGTGTTTTCTGTCTATGCCAACTCAATCCACAATCTATGTCCCAGGATGTAGGTAATGACTTGGGTCCAGGATGTTAATTTAGTTGTAAACAGTCAAACTCATTTGTAGATAAATGCCAAGAGGCCAAATGGCTTTATGTGTGCAGGTGAAATATCCCAGCTAGATGGTTGGAGTCTTGTATGTCATAATTCATGTTTTATAATCACCTGGGTATAGAAGTATGATAGGGGAACCTAGACCTGTCCGTGACATCAAGTATGTGGATCAATAACCTTCCAAACCACCCCAAATCATGTATCTGCTGAAGGGATTATGATTATA
Organism: Leptodactylus fallax; assembly: GCA_947044405.1. NCBI lineage: Eukaryota > Metazoa > Chordata > Amphibia > Anura > Leptodactylidae > Leptodactylus > Leptodactylus fallax. The sequence goes on from CAMRHE010000804.1 coordinate 162,852, forward strand.
TCTTCATGTTTGGTATGCCTGGACTTATAAAAACATTTGGCATTACTTGCCGAGCATGTCATCCATATATGAGGTGCCCATACAGTGTTATGGCATGTACCCAGAATAAGTTATATTCCTGTGATTTTGGAGCATGTAATTAGCCAACCGGATGGAATGTTCCTAAAGGGATCCCTACAAAATGGTCATGGACAGGATACCCTTTGTCAGATACCTGCAGAAAGAACCGAGCTTGTAGTATGTTCAACCTCCTGGTGAGCTCCACAGTCAGGCTTAAAAAGAGGTCTGTTTCTCTAAGTTATTCCCTTATATTTTATTCTTTTATCTTTTTATTATATCCTTTTTCTTTAAGCACTGTACTTTTTTGTTTATATTAAATCTTAAAATTTAATATGATTGTTCTAGGCTCTAAAACGTCTCCACAATCTCAAAGAAGGAAAATACTGCTTAGCTTTGTTACTGTTTGTATACCAGTGTGCTAGAGGTTTACTGTATGTTTCAGATGGTGCAGGAGTAAGTCATCTCAGTATACTAGTGTCTTGTCTACTGTAAGTGACGGGTGGTGGCAGCTAGTTGTGTGGCTGTGCAGATGTTGGGGTCGCTACACTCCTTTGTAACCTAGAAGGATAGATGAGGGTCACATGTGATCGTGTGGCTTGTAGTGATTCAGGACCCTGACAATCATTATATGTGTTTGAGAGGCCCAAAGATTTATAAACTCTTACTGATTTATCTGAAGTGGGTGGGCAAAGAGTAGAGGTACCAGTTGGGCAGAAAGATGTACCTTGCTACTGCATTCAGGATGGACTTGAGAGGGGAAGAGTCTACAGTAGGATGATGCAGCAGATAGAGGAGGTTTTATCTCCAGCAGCAGTACCCTCCTCTTGGCAAACTTAATCTCAGCAATGTATAAATAATATAATCTTCTATCAATATAATTAATGCATGCAACAATTTTCTTCATCTGCGGTAGCACATTCCAGAGAACTGGTGCAGCTCAAGAAAAGACTTGAAGATGGAAGTGGCAGGTTCAGATTGTGGAGGATGTAAGTCTGAGATCGTAGGCAGATCAGAGGGCTTGAGTTAGATGGTAGATAGACTTGAGGGAGGAAACATAGGAAGGTGGCGCACAATATAGAGCATTTTTCGATAGTCATGATATAATTAAATTGTGGATGGACAACCAGTGGAGTGACTGACACAGGTTACAGAAGATAAAGATGAACCTAGATTCCAAATTTGGCTTGTACTGCAGAGGGGAGAGTCTATGCCATAGGTAGAGGAAGTTTAATCTTCAGCAGAAACACCTGCCTCTAGGCCACTTTACCCTTAGCAATATATGAATAACATAATCCTCATGCACCCAACAATTTTCTTCATCTGAGGTAGCGCATTCCAGAGAACTTGTGCTGCTTAAGAAAAGTCTCAAAGACAGAAGTAGGAGGTTCAGATTACAGAGGAAGTCTTAAATCATAGGCAGATCGGAGACCATGAGTTGGGTGGTAGAGATGACGGCAGAAGTATAGGAAGATGGAGCAATCTGGGGCCTGGAGGGCTTTGTGGGTGATTTTGTTTTGTTTTTTTTTTTTTTTATGGGATGGGAAACCAATGCTGTGAGTGGCACAGGGTAGAGGCATCAGAGTATCAACTGGACAGAAAGATGGGCCTTACTGCTGTATTCAGGATGGACTCGAGAGTGGAGAGTCTACGTAGGGCGTTGGGTGATGCAGTAGATGAAGAAGGTATAATCTTCCGCAGCAACGCCTTCCTCTTGACCACGTTACTCTCAGCCATATATGAATAATATAATCCTCTATCGATATAATTAATGCACCCGACCATTTTCTTCGGCTTTTTATGGCAGCACTTGAAAAGATCTTGAATTCTTGTAGATGAAAACAATCATTGTTTCTAGATTATGTGGTCCAATGTGACCTGAAACAAAAAAAAACCCCTCTGAGATGATAAGAAAAACTTTCGCTCTTCGCTCCAGGCTAATGACACCTTTGTAACGGGTAGAGCTTCAGCTTCTGCTGTCAACTTTTGTTATAATTTGCAATAGAGGCCATTAGATGTGCCTGTGACAGGTCATTTCAAGCTATACCTCGTCTGCATTGACAATTGACAACCTATAATTTCACAGCAGAAGAGTTTTATCTCGCAGAAAGTACATCAGTGCTTTGAAGGGTGCTTTTATCCTCTTTAAGTGTTACTTAAAAGACGGGGAGTCAACCAAAAGCAAAAAGGCACAAAAAGGGCCGGGGGTCATTGCATCTAATGCAGACACTCTTTTCAACCTTATCAGGTCTAGTAAATGCTTTCTTTAAGATATTGGTTTTATCTTTAGAGAGCCGCTGCCGGTATGTAGCACTATATACACATTTTTACCTGTCCTGGGCCCGAAGACAAAGCCTTTCCATCTCTTTTATGTCCACTGGTTTTAGTGGTCGTAAAAGCAGGTGCATTCACAGAATGAGATAATAAACAACAAACGATATTACTGAGCCCTTTTTTACGCACCTCTGCCAGTGTCTGTAAAGCGGTTTGAAGGTGTCTGAAGGCGGCATGGCGTTACCCAATGATGACTGATATATGGGCACATGCCATAGCAGTGATGTGACCCTATATTACAATGGAGGCAGCTAGTTTATTGATGAAGCATTGGTCATGGAGGTGTATTTTTAATACAAATGGCAAATAAAATGTCTGCTGGTGTTCTGTGTCTTTATAAGATACTCTTTGTATTTTCACCATTTGCAAGTTAAATTCTGAATTATCTTCCAGAGCTGCACTCACTATTCTGCTGGTGCAGTCACTGTGTACATACTTTACATTACTTATCCTGTACTGATCCTGAGTTACATCATGTATTATACTCCAGAGCTGCACTCACTATTCTGCTGGTACAATCACTGTGTACATACATTACATTACTTATCCTGTACTGATCCTGAGTTACACCCTGTATTATACTCCAGAGCTGCAGTCACTATTCTGCTGGTACAGTCACTGTGTACATATATTACATTACTTATCCTGTACTGATCCTGAGTTACATCCTGTATTATACTCCAGAGCTGCACTCACTATTCTGCTGGTGCAGTCACTGTGTACATACATTACATTACTTATCCTGTACTGATCCTGAGTTACATCCTGTATTATACTCCAGAGCTGCACTCACTATTCTGCTGGTGCTGTCACTGTGTACATACATTACATTACTTATCCTGTACTGATCCTGAGTTACATCCTGTATTATACTCCAGAGCTGCACTCACTATTCTGCTGGTGCAGTCACTGTGTACATACATTACATTACTTATCCTGTTCTGATCCTGAGTTACATCCTGTATTATACTCCAGAGCTGCACTCACTATTCTGCTGGTGCAGTCACTGTGTACATACATTACATTACTTATCCTGTACTGATCCTGAGTTACATCCTGTATTATACTCCAGAGCTGCACTCACTATTCTGCTGGTGCAGTCACTGCGTACATACATTACATTACTTATCCTGTACTGATCCTGAGTTACATCCTGTATTATACTCCAGAGCTGCACTCACTATTCTGCTGGTGCAGTCACTGTGTACATACATTACATTACTTATCCTGTACTGATCCTGAGTTATATCCTGTATTATACTCCAGAGCTGTACTCACTATTCTGCTGGTGCAGTCACTGTGTACATACATTACATTACTTATCCTGTACTGATCATGAGTTACATCCTGTATTATACTCCAGAGCTGCACTCACTATTCTGCTGGTGCAGTCACTGTGTACATACATTACATTACTTATCCTGTACTGATCCTGAGTTACATCCTGTATTATACTCCAGAGCTGCACTCACTATTCTGCTGGTACAGTCACTGTGTACATACATTACATTACTTATCCTGCGTTACATCCTGTATTATACTCCAGAGCTGCGCTCACTATTCTGCTGGTACAGTCACTGTGTACATACATTACATTACTTATCCTGTACTGATCCTGAGTTACATCCTGTATTATACTCCAGAGCTGCACTCACTATTCTGCTGGTGCAGTCACTGTGTACATACATTACATTACTTATCCTGTACTGATCCTGAGTTACATCCTGTATTATACTCCAGAGCTGCGCCCACTATTCTGCTGGTACAGTCACTGTGTACATACATTACATTACTTATCCTGTACTGATCCTGAGTTACATCCTGTATTATACTCCAGAGCTGCACTCACTATTCTGCTGGTACAGTCACTGTGTACATACATTACATTACTTATCCTGTACTGATCCTGAGTTACATCCTGTATTATACTCCAGAGCTGCACTCACTATTCTGCTGGTGTAGTCACTGTGTACATACATTCCATTACTTATCCTGTACTGATCCTGAGTTACATCCTGTATTATAATCCAGAGCTGCACTCACTGTTCGCGGTGCAGCTGTGTACATACATTACATTACTTATCCTGTACTGTTCCTGTGTTACATCCTGTTTTTTACTCCAGAGCTGCACTCACTATTCTGCTGGTGCAGTCACTGTGTACATACATTCCATTACTTATCCTGTACTGATCCTGAGTTACATCCTGTATTATACTCCAGAGCTGCACTCACTATTCTGCTGGTGCAGTCACTGTGTACATACATTACTTATCCTGTACTGATCCTGAGTTACATCCTGTATTATACTCCAGAGCTGCACTCACTATTCTGCTGGTACAGTCACTGTGTACATACATTACATTACTTATCCTGTACTGATCCTGAGTTACATCCTGTATTATACTCCAGAGCTGCACTCACTATTCTGCTGGTGCAGTCACTGTGTACATACATTACACTGAGTGCAAAACACCCTAGTTCTCAATATTTATGAGGGCTCCAGCAGTGGGAGACCTACTGATGAGCAAGTTACCCCCAATCCTGTGGATTAGGGCAATTTATTGTGGCTGGACAACCCCTTTAAGCCAGGTCAGGGTTGATCAGCTGTACCATGGAATGACCTCCCGTATTCCATATGGGCATTGATCACAATATAGGGCATCCTCTCCCCTTCTTTATCTATGTATATGTACATTGCAGGTTTAATAGTCCAGTACAATGGTAGGGATCACATTTTTGTGATCTCTGCCATAAAAGTGTACTCCTGCTGGCATTACAGCGCCCCTAGTGGTTGTCCTCCAGTTTTTGTAGACCCTGAATAGCCTATATTTTTATATTTTGTACCAACTAACCCCCCTTAAAATGCAGTTTTATATATTACTGAGAGTCTGCTGAGAGTTGTCGACAAGCCCTAGAACCACTATAATGGTGACCATAAGTTGATTTTATATGGTTATCTATCTCCGAAATATCTAAACAAGTTATTACAAGTCTTCACAGAGGACGACTCAGGGACTTCTCCAGGTCATCCTTCTATTTTAGGAAGAGAAGCTCTTTAGTTTTATCACCACGTCTTAGTCTAGTCTCCAGTCGCCAGACATCAGTCCACAGCCAATGTCTTCTGCAGCCGACAGCCCCGCTCTGCACAGTCCAATCTCTTTCACTTCTTTACGGGAATAGCCTCATATGTTTCGCAGGTTCTGTCATTGCTCAGCTCACCTCCGAGCTACGCTGATGTGTTTCAGAAATCTATAGCCCTATAAAAAAAATCACATTAAGTGTTTGGGTAACTTTGTACCATTCTCTGCCTGCGGGGCCCTATTTTATGTTCTTGGCTAGAACTCTATCATGTAATTAAATGACTTTTCTATGAAGCTTCACGTTTGATGGAGAATGAAAACCAAACAGGAGTAGCGTTTCCTCAACATGCGTTTATGACCTCCAGCCATGGCGGTGACAGACGTAGCCGTGGAAGGATTCATTGCTAATGCAATAAAAGATTTAAGAGCGCGAGTCCTTCTGATACATGTCTTTTAAGAGTCGCTGAACAAAGATTACAAAGAAGGACACCTTGTAAAATTCACCTACACACGGGCTATATATATCGACATGGCCAAAAGTGTGTGACCTCCACTTCTAATTTATGATTTTAATCTTTGCAGCCACACTCAGGTGCATAAAGAGTAGCGTATACCCCTAGGCAATGGTTGACAGTAGAATGGATGTTACCGAAGTCCTCAATGACCTTCAACATGATATCAGTCAGTTCAGAGTTGTAGCTAGGCTCTCCTTTACCCAGGTCAAAAATTTATTTCTCCGCTTCTAGTCATTTACCATAATATACTGGCCAAGGAAGATTGGCTTCTCCGCACCTGACAGCCAGTGCAAGTACCCTCAGCTTGTCAGTTTCCTAAATTTCCTGCCTTAAGAACCTGCAAAATATAAGATCACATAAACCCAAACTGAAGAATATAACATTTGGTTGTAGAACTTGTGGGACTTCTTAGTTCCAGACCACCTCTTGATCATCAGTGGAAGAACTATTCATCGGAAGCTTCTTACGTTGAGCTTGTATGGGTTACATATGCCTGAGATCACCACATACAATGCCTCAGCCGAAGTGGTGTAAAGGAGACCACTGTGAAATTTAGTGGAAAGTTGTTCTATTGAGTGATGACTCTCTCTAAACATCTGGAAGGGTAATGGAACTTTTGTGGTTTGGGTTAAACCACAATATCTTCAACCATGGGTTCACCTTAGAACACCATGTCCTGTTTATATCTAGATCTTCATAAAAAAAGTGATCACCTTACCTTCATTGTTCCTAAGAGATGACTGTAAATACAAGATTTTTGGGTTCACTACCCACGAATCATTATTATATTCAGTGTCTCTTCAGACCCAAGATTATAATAATCAAAGTAGGTGTGGACAAAATAAAAAAAACATTGATACTCATCGCCCCGACTGGTGATGTCAGCATCTCAGAGGGATAACTGAAGATTGCAATTGGGCCACAGTGGTCACATGGGTTGTGTCAACACAATGACACAAACTTCATGACGTCAACATGCCCCATGTGACTGCTGAGGCCCAATCACAGATCTCACTATTCCCTCAGGCCATTGACATCACCCTGGAGTCCATAACAGGACCAAAGACAACCACAAAGGCACAAAAGAAAACGCAAGGAAACTCAGGAGAGGTATGGAAAGGTAAATATCAGTATTTATTTTTCTGCACCTCCGACAGGCCACTGCTATTATACAGGCGAGTGAATCTCGCCAACATTCAGGGAAAATCTTGGGAGATTCACCCATCTCTATTCGTATATTATAACTGTTCTCACCCACAGCTACATTTACAATTTTTCATGGTCTCAAATAGATATGAGCTAACTGCTGTGGATTGAACCATATTTGATCTGAATATTCCAAAAGTTTCAGGTTTGGCCAAACCAAAAATTTTTGGGTTGGTGACCCATGAAACAGAAGTGAAATTATCATATTTTAGGGTTTCTTGAGACCTCAGAGTATAATAGGTGGAGACCCGGGGGAGATGTAAAAAATATAACAGTTATACACACCTTCCCTCACCTCTTCTGCTCCTTAGATTTAAGGGTTGTTTTAGAGGAACTTTTACCACCTCCACCATCTCTTTGTATCCTCCAATAGATGGTGGTCCACTGAATCTGGAGCCGTTGGAAATTTTTCTCTAGCCCTACCATTCCTAAGAAAATCAGTACTATTATTTTCAGCACCTGATATGCTAACTTTGCTGTCTACTGTCAGGTGGGTAGTCCTAGGCTGGAGAAGACCGCCCAGGACCCGCCACCTGACTCTAGAGAACATAATTGTGTTGAAACTAACAGAAATAATTGCTTGGGAATGCTGGAGGCCGGACCAATTGAAGCATGCAAAGAGTTGGAGTTTGTGGTAGTGGTGAAAGGTCCTCTTTAAGGAAGATTGTTGGAATACTTAATGTATAAAATTAGGAAGGGAAAAGGAAGGAAGCTTAAAAAAGGGTCGAGACTGGGGCAAAGGTCTACAAAGTGTGTGTCCCAGGTGCTGGGTGCCAGGGGGTGCCAATAGGCCACTTTTCCTTGCCAAGAGTAAATGCATATAGAGCTAAGGCAGTGGTAATGGACCTTTGATGGAAAGCCTAACCATGACTCTAGTTATAGAGGAAGGAAAGAATGAAGAAAAAAAAAAAAGAAAAAAATGCATTAAGGAAGGAAAAATAATGAAGGGAATGGGAAGAGAGAAGAAAGGAAGGAGGGAAGAAGGAAGGGAAGGAAGCAAGGAGGAAGGGAGGAGGCAAGGGAGGGAAGGAGGGAGGAACAAAGGAAGGAAGGGGAGAGGAAGCAAGGAGGATGGAAGGGGAGGAAGCAAGGGAGGGAGGAGCAAAGGAAGGAAGGGAAGGGGAGAAGAAGAGAGAGAAAGCAAGGAGGATGGAAGGGAAGGAAGCAAGGGAGGGAGGAGCAAAGGAAGGAAGGGAAGGGGAGAGGAAGAGAGAGGAAGCAAGGAGGATGGAAGGGAAGGAAGCAAGGGAGGGAGGAACAAAGGAAGGAAGGGAAGGGGGGAGAAGGAACGAGGAAGCAAGGAGGAAGGAAGGGGAGGAAGCAAGGGCGGGAATGAGGGAGGAATTAAGAAAGGAAGGAAAGGAGGGAGGAAAGAAGAGGAAGATAGAGGAAGGAAGGGGGAAGAAGGAAAGAAGCAAGGAGGGAAGAAAGGAGGAAGGGAAGAAGGAAAGAAGGGTGGGAGGAAAGAAGGAAGAAAATAAAAAAAGAAAAACTAAAAATGGAAAAAAGAAAAAGATAGAAAGGGAGAGGAAAACTAAGGAATAGAAAGGAGAAAGTTTGAAGCTTGAGAAGACTATGTGACCTGCCATAAATGAAGCTGACGTGGTAGTGATAAGTCGCCATTATCAGACTCTTGCCACTTGATTCTTCTCAATATCTTCATGCTGATGACGTAAATGGTTAACCTTACACATAGCTGCGTTACATAAAAACGACTACTTTATACCTCTTGTCTCCCATCCAGGAGCTTTCTCAGCAGATGTCCAAACCACGCTGCTTTCTTGATTTATACGGCTACATTAAGATTAAATCAGGGTCTTAAGTGGATGTGATTACAGCTTGTCCGCACATAAAGACACCTCGGATGGCCCAGCAAAGCCTGGAAAAACACACCAAAAAAACTGCCGCAGTAAATAGCCACCCAATCTGGTCCATTAATTGAGATGGAGATTTATAAGGTTGACCCGCATGTCCTCCTGCTTGTAAATACTGATCTAACACGGGGTGGCGGCTATGCTCACTGCTCATTAGCACATGGACAGCGCTCTTATGCTAATGTGACATTATAAGGCAGATTATTTCTTTTTGGATATTGCATTTCCACAATGAGAGGCGACCACAACATTAAATGTGTTAATGGACGGTCTACACATGGGTTCTCCATGTGCTTTTTTAAATAATGTAGTTTATTGTAACAGAAATATCAGATGTTTGAGAATTTTTTTAATGATTTCAGCAAAAATTTGAAACACATTAGTTATCCCCGCATCTGAAAATGCCCGAACCATAAAAAAATAAAAATATTTAGCCCATGGTGAGCCCTACACATTCCCAAAAATGGTATAAATAAAACCTACAAGACGCCTTACCTAGCTCCCTATGTGGAAATTTACAGGTGTTAGAATATGGTGACTCAAAGAATTGGTTGTATTTTTAAAAGTTTTGGATTTTTGTAAAGGTATAAAAACATAACAAAAACTATATTATTATTACAAAAAACTATCACAGTTTACCATATAGTGAACCTGTGAGAAAATGACAGGGGGTTAATAAGGGGTTGTTCACACATAGGAATTTGATGCTGAATTTGCTGTGGAATCCGCCTGAAATCCATTTCAATTCAATGGCAGAAACAATAAGTGTCCTGCTGGCCCTTCAGGTGGATTCCTCCTGAGAACTGCCATTGAAATCAATGGGAGGTGGAAAATACACCTTTTCCGTTGGCACAGAAATTTGTCAAAATCCACTTGCGGAATTTGGAATTTGGCACTCTTCTACAGTGGGCGCCACTGCGTCTCGTGTCAAAGTCTGCTTCAAATTCAGCATCAAAATCTGCGTGGGTTTTTGTCAAGCAGAAAAAACCTACTTCAAATTCCTGGAGCAGAAATTTTCTGTTTCACAAAATTCAGTGTCAAATTCCAACGTGTGAACACCCTCTTAGGCTATGTTCACAATACCGTTGTTAATGTCCGTTGCTGTCTTTTACATTGGGGTGAATGTATACAGACACCCAACAGAGGGGACTCATCTGCTTCTGTCATTTAATGTCCCCTGTGATGGATGAGAGCAACAGACATTACATAACGGTAGTGTGAACCTACCCTAAGTCTTCTGATCGTGCATTAGGATAACTGCCCTATTTTTTGATGCACAAGGGGGCCCATCTATGTAAATACCATCTACTACTCTTGTGCCATCACTTCTGCAGCCGTCTTTCTCATCATGAAGGGCCATTTTGTGGCATCACTCTGCAGATACGTCTGTTGTTATGGGATCTTTTTCTTCTTGCGGCAGCGACACTTTGCATTCGCATGTGAGGAGACGTTTGATACACAATAATCCCTTTGATAGCTGTATTCTTCCAGCAGATAAGACGTGGGATACCAGATACTACAACAAAATGGCATGGGCAAAATCAACATGGTGTCCTTCTAGTCTTTGCACAGTCTTGTATTATTGGAGATAATTGAAATTGGCTCATACTGTCTCAAGACGCCATGAACATCAAGTGGTCCTACGCTGGACTTCGCCAAGATGGTGATGCCCCTCCAGTTTTTGCAATAGAAGTTGGCAGGCTACGACAAGATGGTGCCTTCTGCCTTAGGTTAGTTAGTTCTATAGTGATTCAGAGCATTTAGTAGTCAAACATTTATCTTTCTTCCCACTTATTTGTGTCATTAGCACCTCGTAACTACAGCAGAACCTGTCACCGGGTGACTAAGAGAAGGTCCTATTATGCCAAACCATGAAAGGGTAAAATGTTCCACAGATGAAAAATACAAGGCTTCACGCTATGTTATTCTGTGCGGCTGATTCATCAAACTGTCGGAAAATCTCAATGTTTGATGAATCAGCTGGAAAGAAAAACATTAATTTCATTTGGCCGAGAGAATATTCTGCCGGAGACGGATGGACTGCAGAGCGTGTCCATTGTAGGCCCGGACTGGTATGCATAGCTACTAACTGTCCTGAATTTGTAGAGACTGTCCTCAATAAATTTGGGTATGCAAAAAAATAGTGTGGCTTGCAATATCATACCCAAAATAGGTGATCTTGTCTGGAGTGGTCCAGATTTATCAACCTAATTGTTGGTAAGTATGCAACATGGGTCACAGAAATAGCTGTCCCATCTGTCCTCTACAGAGAGTAGAGGAGGTTTTTTTGTATGCAATGATCTAGCCCACCTGAGTACCAAAGGACCCTCTAAAGGACTCCAAATCTGAGACCATATTGGGCCTTGAAGGTCAAACAGTGGACTGCTTGGAGCAGACTTTGGAGCCTAATACATGGCACTTGTGTAAAGGTTTTGCTCATGGTAGATGGGAGGTGGGCCACCCAAAAGTGGGATGTCCTGTCCAGTTTGGAGCCATTCTCGGGGTCAGTCTGTCTGCAGTATGGTGTATGGAAACCTTTGTCACACCTGTCCACTACAGAGATTGGTTTTTTTGTTGGATGGATCCAGAGTCAGATTAGCCCACCCGAGTACCAAATAATCCTATAGTGGGCCCCGACTCTGACACAATATTAAGCCCCAAAGGTCCAGCTATTGACGACAACATTTTTAGGCAATCACTTGCGACTTGTTTACAGGCTCTGGATATAGTAGATGGCAGGTGGACCATTTAGGTTTGGTCCAAGGTGCCCAAGTCCTTCACCAAATGGCCCCTTATCTGTTAACTCCTCATGAACATTCTCAGTGGCTCTTTCTAATATACTTTGCGTTGCATTGTTTTCAGAATATCTGGTTGCTGTAAGTTAATAGGAATATATTGATGTGTAGGCTATGTTCACACTGTTGTCAAGGCTTCTGTCAGATCAAGACTCTGTGCTGGATCATTATATACGGTGAATGCGAATGGACATAGAGTGGGGATTCTGTCAACAATTTGGTCATTTTGATGGCAAAAATATCACTGCATCTACTGCCGTGGACAGTAACAGAACCCCCAACAGAGTCCAAACACAAGCTTTACGAGCAGAATAATGACCTGACCTAGAGCTGCTGACACAGCTGAGGGTTTGTTACCATGTACAGTATCATATGAAGACATGATTACATGTTCTGCACCAAACAACACATTCATTCCACCTTCAATGGTCCTCAGTTCATATACTGCAGATTTTTTCATGTGCAAATTTGAAATTCATGTCACAGACAAAAAGAATTCACATGTCAATTATTAAAGCAGATTTCCAGCAGATACCGGAGCAGGTGGATTGCAGATCCATAGCAATGCAAACTACTATTCTGCAGCAGAAATCCAGGCCATGGATTCATGCTGCAGAATTTCTTTCAAATCTGGTGTTGTCTCATCAGAGACATCCCCTTTAATTATGATCTGATATAATATAATGCAATTAAAGGGGACATTTCACCATATCTACCAACTCCAACTATTTGCATCCTTCAGTAGGCGCTGTTCCGTAGATTCCGATGCAGTTGGAATTTTTTCTCTAGCCCCCACCTTTCCTGAGCAATCATTTTCTTAGTTTCAGCACCAAATAAGCTAACATGGCTTAGGTGGGCGGTCCTTGGCTCAAGTAGATAGTCTGGGACCGCCCAGATTTGAATGAGCATGTTAGGTGCTGAAACTGTCAGAAATGATTGCTCAGGAATGGTGGGGGCTAGAGAAAAATTCCAACTGTGCCAGAATCAGTGAAGCGGCGCCTATTAAAGAGTGCAAAGAGTTGGAGGAGGTGGTGAAAGGTTCTTTTCAACTCTTGTAACCAGAATGAAGATGAAGTTTAACTTAAGCTTTGTATGTGAATAGAGAAGAAAGTTCTGCTGTGAGGAAACCAACAGAATGGAGAACAAAGCATTACATAATATAAAATGATCGCAATGTGTGCAACACAATATATCTTTGAGTGTGAAGGGTTAAGAAACTCAAATTTACTGCAATGTGCAAAACTCACACATCGGATGTGAATGGAGAAGAAGCAGAGCAAAGCATTTACCAGACCGTGAGTCTTGCCCATGTTTTTAGCTTTCTATATACAATCCCCCATACCTTGTCGCTGCACAGCGGGGCGATGACTATCAGACCTTGGCTCCTTGTCAATGTTTCCGCCTTTTTGCGAATGACACATGAACAAACAAACATTCACCCCGGAGCTTTCTGCTTCCTGATTAATTCATCAACTCGTTGCACTAATTCTCAGCCGGCTGGTAATTAAATACTGTAAGCATGTGGGCAGTGAACCATATGGAGCGCCCCCACCAGTTGTGGTGCCACACCTTCTCTATAGAGCAAGCTAATTATACAGCCAGTTCAGTTACCTCTGTCCCCCAATAGTAGCTTGACATTCGTTATTATATCACAGGCAGATAAAGGGTTAAATTATTCTGATTAACTCCTCCTAGGCGAGGCCACTTTATGAGCGTGACAGTATGGAACACCATAAATTTTAAAGGGGTGGTCCAAGATCTGAAGCTAATTGTTACTGATGACTTATACACAGGGTATATAATCAGTATCAGATCAGTCGGACTCCAACAACTGGACCCCGCACCAATCAGGTGATGTGTTTGCTGGAAACTGTATGTAAGGTATACAGCTGGAAGCAGCCCTGCTTCTATTCAAGTGAATGGGAGCTGAGCTGCAGTTCTGGGCGCCACCACTACAGTGTACGGACTGGAAGCTGTATACAGTGTACAAAGCTCTGTATATTTAGTGGTGGCGCCTGGAACTGCAGCTCTGCTTCCATTCACTTAAATAGGAACAGGGCTGTGGTCACATCAACTTATCAGTGTGGGGCCCAGGAGTCAGACCCCTACCGATCTGATACTGATGACCTGTCTGGTAGATAGGTTATCAGTATCAGTTATCTTCAGATCCTGGGCAACCCCTTTAATGGGTTTCCCATCTCATATATAGTGATAGTATTTCTAGGATATGGAACGAATCCTTAATAATATGTATAGCACCCATTCATTTCTATGGCCCCATACACATGACCTTCTTATGGGGGCCATAGGACCAACCAACATAATATGGTGCAGGTCCTATTCCTGTCCGCTTTTGCAGCTCAGTCTTGTCTATTTTATTGATACGGTCAGTGGAAAACACAGATCGCACATGTTTTTTAGGCGTGTGTCATCCATTCCATTTTCCACAGGCCCACACATGACTACGACTACAATTGTTCAGGCAAGCCAATCAGTGAGCTAAGTGTCAACATCTTTAGGCTTGCTACAGTGTATCAGTCTAGAGTTCAGGCTGTGTTTGCTACAGTGTATCAGTCTAGAGTTCAGGCTGTGTTTGCTACAATGTATCAGTCTAGAGTTTAGGCTGTGTTTGCTACAATGTATCAGTCTAGAGTTTAGGCTATGTAGGTCACAGAGAATTGTTAGATCAGCTGCAAATGTAGCAAACCCTCTGCTGTGATCTGCGTAGTATTACATCTTTCAGTCTAAAAAAAAAAGTTACCCGATTTTCCAGTATCCTTCTTGTTTTAATGTCTACCTTTGCTGTAAATGAGATGTAATAATTCTTGTATCCTTAAAAATTTGTACAGGTCCAATATTTCCAACAGCTGAGAGTTTGCTACAATTGCATCATCAGCACAAACCTTGGTGTCCAGACTGTTTTGTTCACAGACAAGTACAACTGAAACAATTGAAACAACCCCTCAGCTGTGAGAAGTATTAAGTCTGTGCCAGGTATTTTGCCTCTGAATGTATACAGGAATGTTCCCCTTCACAGACAAGAAGCAGAGATCTTAAAAATGGTGTCACAACGTATAGCAAAGAGTTGCAAAACTTTTCACTAGACTCTAAATCCCATTTACTTCTCACAGCGGAGGGTTTGTTACAGTTGATAGTCTGCTCTGTCTCTGAATAGGTTCTTCCTTGCAGAGCCAGATGGGAATATACACTGTATTCTTATTATGATATTATGTTACAATTTTCTGCTCATTTCATGTAAACGATAATTTGTGATAATTTGCAATATGCGAGTGTTAAAATAAGCCCAGACCGCACACAGTGGCGACAAATACGGCAAATACGCCTAATAAACAGTGCAATATTTATTACGCCTTATGCAGCAGCTTTGTGTCAGTTTTATCGCTGGGGATGAAAGCTTCACTTCACACAATGACGAGACGTATCATTAGCCGGGTGGCACATCTGCTCTATTCTGGTACTGAACACGCGTGTGGCTGGTACAGATGTCCTGAGATACAACGTGTCAGTGAGCTATATCTACCCCCAGATGCTATGCAGAATGGGCCATAATGGGGGCCAGCGGTACAAGTTAAAGGGCTTGTCCAGTTTCAGCAAATAAATGTTACTGTTTGTATAATGAAAAGTTCTACAATATTCTTTTTGTATCAACTGCTCAGAATTTTCTAGAGTTACGAGATCTCTGCTTGCTGTCATTGATTCTGTTTATTTCCAGTTCATGCTCATGTGATGGATAGTCCATGGTCATATGATAAGAAGAAGATAGATAGATAGATAGATAGATAGATAGATAGAGTCCATGGTCATGTGATATACAGTCCTTTGTCATGTGATGGATTGCCCATGGTCATGTGATATAATGTCCACGGTTATGTGATGTATGGTCCATGGTCGTGTGATAGATAGAGTCCATGATCATGTGATGGTACAGTCCTTTGTCATGTGATGGATAGTCCATGGTCATGTGATATACACTCCATGGTCATATGATATATACTGTCCATGGTTATGTGATGTATGGTCCATGGTCATGTGATGTACAGTCCTTTGTCATGTGATATACCATCCATGATCCTGTGATGCACAGTCTGTGGGCATGAGATATATAGTCCATAGTCATGTGATGTATGGTTCACAGTCATATAATATACAGTCCATAGTCATGATATATATATATATATATATATATATATATATATATTCCATAGTCATATGATGTACAGTCCATTGTCGTGTGATATAACATCCATGATCTTGTGATGGACAGTCTATGGTCATGTGATATACAGTGCATGGTTACAATTCATGGCCACCCAGGTAAGTCCATGGTTTTGTGATGTACAGTCATTGGTCATGTGATATACATTTCATGATCATATGGGCACACACAGAAGTGGCATTGCAAAGAGTAGCATAGTAAACTTGGGCACAAAAAAATCATATGTATTCCCAGTGCTTTGCTGTATAATTGCAGTCTCCTTTCCTTTTCGTGCCTGGACTCACATGACCGCTGAGACCAATCAGTGGCCTCAGTAGTCCCTGGTAAGGAACTAGTGACACATGTGAGTGACATCACTAGACCATCTCCAGCAACCGCTCAGACCAGTGATTGGGCTCAGCAGTCATGTGAGCTTCTTCACTTCCTGCCTGGCAAGGAAAGGGGACCAGGACTGTACAACTGGGCATCGGGAGTATTTTTTTTTCCACCCAACCTGGCTGCCCCAGAGTTTTCTATAATTCATATACCACCCCTTTAAGCTACACTGTGTTTGGCTGGGAGGTGGCTTGCGGCAGCAGAAACCTCACCTCACTTCTGATTCCCCAGCAGAGAGTAGGGAGAGCTCCAGAACTTCCCTTTATTGCCTTTGTACTATAAGCAGAGTCCTTGCACTTTTTGTTTTCATTGTTTTCATACTTTTTTGATGTTTTTTATATATCATCCTCCATTGTGATTTATTACTTACAGTTACTGTGCGGGCCCCCATTCATCATCGTGATAGGGCGGACATATATTTGCAAGTTATTTTTAGTTCCATTAGGTAGGATTGCAGAATTTAGCAGCCGTATTGAACCTAGCATGCTCAGCCTTGCATTTTCCACACCATGGGTAACATTTAGAGGTCCCAATATTGGCTTGTTGTCCCACAATTAGCTGAAAGACGAGGCTGCGGTCAATAGCGTCTGGCAGGTTGGATGTCTATTGATTATCAACATGCATGCTAATTTTTTGCAGCAAATCTGGCTCCATTCTTGGCGGCCTCACTAATGAACATGTTTAGGAGAGGGGAATGGGATCGCTTACTGGAAGCGTCTTATAGAGAAAGCTCCTACAGGTATATCAGAAATGATACCAAGTATATGGAGTGTACTGCCCTATACCTAACTCAGAATAGCTGGACCAAAGCCCTCCTGGCACCGGGCGCCTGGGCACACTGTGTCTATACCATTTGCCATGGCTACATTGTTCTGTATTTTGGGGTCTGCAGTCTGTATTTAGGGACTCTGGTCTGCAGTCTGTATTTAGGGACCCTGGTCTGGGCTCTGCATTTTGGGACTCTGGTCTGGGCTCTGTATTTAGGGCTCTGTATTTAGGGACTCTGGTCTGGGCTCTGTATTTAGGGACTCTGGTCTGCAGTCTGTATTTAGGGACCCTGGTCTGGGCTCTGTATTTAGGGACTCTGGTCTGGGCTCTGTATTTAGGGACCCTGGTCTGGGCTCTGTATTTAGGGACTCTGGTCTGGGCTCTGTATTTAGGGACTCTGGTCTGCAGTCTGTATTTAGGGACCCTGGTCTGGGCTCTGTATTTTGGGACTCTGGTCTGGGCTCTGTATTTAGGGCTCTGTATTTAGGGACTCTGGTCTGCAGTCTGTATTTAGGGACTCTGGTCTGGGCTCTGTATTTAGGGACTCTGGCCTGGGCTCTGTATTTAGGGCTCTGTATTTAGGGACCCTGGTCTGCAGTCTGTATTTAGGGACTCTGGTCTGGGCTCTGTATTTTTGGGGACTCTGGCCTGGGCTCTGTATTTAGGGCTCTGTATTTAGGGACACTGGTCTGGGCTCTGTATTTAGGGACCCTGGTCTGCAGTCTGTATTTAGGGACCCTGGTCTGCAGTCTGTATTTAGGGACTCTGGTCTTGGCTCTGTATTTAGGGACCCTGGTCTTGGCTCTGTATTTAGGGACCCTGGTCTGCAGTCTGTATTTAGGGACTCTGGTCTGCAGTCTGTATTTAGGGACTCTGGTCTGGGCTCTGTATTTGGGGACCCTGGTCTGCAGTCTGTATTTAGGGACTCTGGTCTGGGCTCTGTATTTAGGGACCCTGGTCTGCAGTCTGTATTTAGGGACTCAGGTCTGGGCTCTGTATTTGGGGACTCTGGTCTGGGCCTGTTTTGGGGCTCTGGTCTGCAATCTGTATTTAGGGACTCTGGTCTGGGCTCTGTATTTAGGGACCCTGGTCTGCAGTCTGTATTTAGGGACCCTAGTCTGGGCTCTGTATTTAGGGACTCTGGTCTGCAATCTGTATTTAGGGACTTTGGTCTGGGCTCTGTATTTAGGGACTCTGGTCTGCAGTCTGTATTTAGGGACTCTGGTCTGCAGTCTGTATTTAGGGACTCAGGTCTGGGCTCTGTATTTAGGGACTCTGGTCTGGGCTCTGTATTTAGGGACTCTGGTCTGCAGTCTGTATTTAGGGACTCAGGTCTGGGCTCTGTATTTAGGGACTCAGGTCTGGGCTCTGTATTTAGGGACTCTGGTCTGGGCTCTGTATTTGGGGACCCTGGTCTGCAGTCTGTATTTAGGGACCCTGGTCTGGGCTCTGTATTTAGGGACTCTGGTCTGCAATCTGTATTTAGGGACCCTGGTCTGCAGTCTGTATTTAGGGACTCAGGTCTGGGCTCTGTATTTAGGGACTCTGGTCTGCAGTCTGTATTTAGGGACTCAGGTCTGGGCTCTGTATTTAGGGACTCTGGTCTGGAGTCTGTATTTAGGGACTCTGGCCTGGACTCTGTTTTAGGGCTCTGGTCTGCAATCTGTATTTAGGGACTTTGGTCTGGGCTCTGTATTTAGGGACTCTGGTCTGCAGTCTGTATTTAGGGACTCTGGTCTGCAGTCTGTTTTAGGGCCAGGTCTGGGCTCTGTATTTAGGGACTCAGGTCTGGGCTCTGTATTTAGGGACTCTGGTCTGCAGTCTGTATTTAGGGCTCAGGTCTGGGCTCTGTATTTAGGGACTCAGGTCTGGGCTCTGTATTTGGGACTCTGGCTGGGCTCTTTGGGGCCCTGGTCTGCAGTCTGTATTTAGGGCCCTGGTCTGGGCTCTGTTTTAGGGACTCTGGTCTGCAATCTGTATTTAGGGCCCCTGGTCTGCGTCTGTATTTAGGGACTCAGGTCTGGGCTCTGTATTTAGGGACTCTGGTCTGCAGTCTGTATTTAGGGACTCAGGTCTGGGCTCTGTATTTAGGGACTCTGGTCTGGGCTCTGTATTTAGGGACTCTGGTCTGGGCTCTGTATTTGGGGACCCTGGTCTGCAGTCTGTATTTAGGGACCCTGGTCTGGGCTCTGTATTTAGGGACTCTGGTCTGCAATCTGTATTTAGGGACCCTGGTCTGCAGTCTGTATTTAGGGACTCAGGTCTGGGCTCTGTATTTAGGGACTCTGGTCTGCATCTGTTTTGGGACCCTGGTCTGCAGTCTGTTTTAGGGACTCAGGTCTGGGCTCTGTATTTGGGACTCTGGTCTGCAGTCTGTTTTGGGACTCAGGTCTGGGCTCTGTATTTAGGGACTCTGGTCTGCAGTCTGTATTTAGGGACTCTGGCCTGGACTCTATATCTTGGGACCCTGGTCTGGGCTCTGTATTTAGGGATTCTGGTCTGCAGTCTGTATTTTTTAGCCATTTGGGCCTAGGGTCTGTACTTTTTAAAGTGGTTTGGTCCAAGGTCTGTATTTTTGGGGTTCTGATCTGTATTAGTTTAGGAGTCTGGTATGGGGTCTGTATTTAGGGACTTGGTCCGAGTCTATTTTTCAGGGCTCTTGCTTCTGGTTCGAGATCTATGTGTTTTAAGTTTTTGGTCTGTATTGTTTAGGGGTCTGGTTGGGGGTCTATATATAAAGGATTTGATCTGCTACCTCTTTTTTGGGTTTCTATTGGGTTCTGTATGTTTTTTTTTAAGGGTCTGGTCTGGAGTCTGTATTTTTAGGGTGACTTAATACGTCTTGTCAGAGGTTTATATTTCTTTAGGGTTTCTAGTCTGTTGTAGTTTAGAGGGTGTTGTCTGGGGTCTGTATTTAGGAAGTGTGGTCTATTGTCTGTATTTTTAGGGGGTCTGGTCTTGGGTCTGTATTTCTTTAGGGGTTATGGTCTGTATTAGTTTACGTCATCTGGCCTGGGGTTGGTATTTAGGAAGTCTGGTCTGTTCTTTCTATTTTTTGAGGGGGTCTTGTCTGGGGTCTGTATTACTTTAATGGGTCTGGTCTGGGGTCTGACCTACTATCTCTATTTTAGGGGGTTTGATTGGGGGTCTGTGGTCTGTATTTAGCGAGTGATCTGAAGTCTGTATTTTTAGGGTGTATTAAGATGTCTTGTCTGAGGTCTGTATTTCTTTAGGATTTCTGGTCTGTATTAGTTTAGGCGGTCTGGTCTGCAATTTTTTGGGGGCGTCTTAAAAAGGCCTAGTTAGAGGTCTATATTTCTTTAGGGTTTCTAATTTGTATTAGTTTGTTGGGGGTCATGTCTGGGGTTTGTATTTAGAGAGCGTGGTCTGGAGTCTGCATTTTTAGGGCATTTTAAGAGGTCTGTTGGGTCAGACGTCTGTATTTCTTTGGGGGTTCTGTTCTATATTCTGTGGGTCAGCGTTGATTTTGGGGTGTGATGAAAGGGTAGGTTAGGGAAGAAGTCAACAAAATGTTGTCCCTCAAAACACCACTTTTTAGAATTTCCCTGATTCTGGAAAGTTGTCTAGTATACTGACAGCCAAGCTGAACATGGAGGAGTGAGGACATTGACTACAACTATGTAATCTACAGTATATGTGCAAGAGACATCAGCTGAATGACACATTTAGCTCTGCTACATATGGATCTAGAAATGGATATACTATGCACAACGCCTAGTATGATAAAGTGTGTATAAGCAGAAGTTTAATACACAGACAGAGATTGTTACAGACACAACCCGAGCCAAGCGCCTGTCAGACAACAAACCAGCTCTACCATCCACTAACAGGGCGAATCCCAGGGGTCAAGAAATGCTGGAAAAGAGGATACAGTGATGGAAAATATATCATTTCGTGAACAACAAAGTCTCATATTCTCTGTAATATCACTCCGGAACAAAGTCTGAGCAAAGCTCCACTTATTACCTATCACAGGCTGATATTGTTGGGGGTTTCTTACAGAATATTTTTATTGTAGTACATTTTATACATTTATATAGTTTTATATTGTGGTTTATTTAATACATCTTTTATATATTTTTATATTGTAGTATATTTTAAACATAGACAGTATATAGTTATACTGTAGTATATTTTATATATCTTTTAGATATTATATATTGTAGTATATTTATACATTTATGTTATATTTTAGTATATTTTTATATTTTATACATTTATATCGTTTTATCTTGTAGTATATTTTAAAGGTTTGTTTTAGGTATTTTATATTATAGTATATTTTTTAGATTTTTTAGGTATTTTATATTGTGGTATATTTTATATCTTTTAGATTTTATATGTTGTAGTATATTTATACATTTATGTTATATTTTAGTATATTTTTATATTTTATACATTTATATGGTTTTATATTGTAGTATATTTTATTGATTTTTTTTTAGATATTTTATATTATAGTATATTTTATTGATTTTTTAGGTATTTTATATTGTGGTATACTTTAGATATATTTTTTTTACATATCTAGTAATGTAGTTTAGATTTTAGACACTTTTAGATTTTTTTTAGATTCATTTTTGCATTTTTTGGGAAATATTTTACTAGTATTGTTTTGGATTTTTTTAATGGTTTTTATAGTTATTCTTTTAATTTCTGCTCCATTTTTGCAAGGGAGTGAAATTCCCCAGTGTGTAAAGATTTCTGACCCGATGGGATGGGCCTGAGGTGGTAAGGGTGGGGGTCCTTGTTGGAAACTAACCCTTTTCAGAGATGGGATTCCAAAATTTGCAACAGACCCCACGGCACCATATGCCATTTATAATATTGTGTCTTTATATGAAGAGTGGTTCTGTAGAGTTGCTACACGACTCATGGCCCTCACAGTTTTTGAAAGAAAGCAGCCATGTTTTGACAATCCTGGACAAACCCTTTAAAGAGGACTTTTCACTACCTACAACAACTACAACTCTTTTAATAGGCATCGCTCCACTGATTCCGACGCAGTTGGAATTTTTTCTCTAGCCCCCACCATTCCAGAGCAATTGATACTGTTAGTTTTGGCACCCAATAAACTAATTAGGTTCTATGTCAGATCCCGCTCCACCCACCTGACAGTAGAGAACCTAATTAACATATTGGGTGCTAAAACTAATAATAATGATTGCTCGGGAACGGTGGGGGCTAAAAGAAAATTCCAACTGCGTCGGAATCAGTGGAACGGCACCTATTAAAGAACTGGAGTTGGTGGAGGTGGTGATAGGTCTTCTTTAAGTAAAAGCCCCCCTCCCCATATAATATATGATCACATCTTATTTCTATTAGTCATGAGAAGATAAATACCATATATTAAGGCTAGAGAACCGCTCTGTTTCTCGCTTAGACCCCTTCCCCCAGTCCCCGCTGTCTTCACATCCACATGCCGTCTGGCCTTTACGTCACGTTTAGGCTCGCAGATGATCCCATCTCCATATTTCCATGTGGTAAATGAGTTGATCTGCAGTTTTATTTTTGTCCCTATCCAGAGAAGTCACGCAGCTATTTAAGATTCCCATTTCGCTGCCGCATTTTTAAATTTAGCTGTTCAGAAACCCCATTTTGTGAATTGCGTTCTGTGAAAACGTGCGATCTGTTCAATATGTATAATCCTTAAATCACGCCGCTGATTATATTTACTGGAGAATGGCTACGATGGCGTAATAAATGAGACTAATGTTTTCAGAGAGCAGACAGAGCCACCAAAGTGACTTATCCTGTCCTCACTTAACCCCTTCATCGTGACACCCCGTCACTATGGCAACCCGTCCTACAAAGGACAATATAGCAGTCAGATTTGTTAGTGTAGATTTCAGAATAGTTGTTGTAGGACTCATAGTCATAGACATAACCTGAAGCTCATGGGCCCCGAGGCAGAATCGGTATCAGAGGCTGGATTGATCTCTGTAGGATTTGCATGAGTTGTCACTCCAAAATTCTTCCAAAATATCTGTATATTTCACAATCTGATGTCCCATTGGCTTCCATTCCAAGGCTTACCAGATCCCCGTTGGGCTCCACGTCCTGGTCCTATCTCAGCACGCAAGAAGTGACAGGAAATTCCAATTCAGCAATCCCATGTGATGTCATAAGTGGGCGCTGTGGAGCAATGGCTCAGTTCCTCATGTTGGGGGAGGAGCTTAGTCCATATATGGCTGTATTTTGGTGCCACAGTTAGGGTTATAGTTAGGGGGTTAGGCTTACATCTAGGAGTTAGTAGGGTCAGGTTTAGGGTAAGCAACATCCCAGGGCTGAGCAGTGTGGAAATGGTAAAGAGAGGCCCAAGATGGCGGCTACTCTGGTCACGGTGACTTCGGCACCAAATCCTCTTATAGGCTGTAGTGATGAGTGTGTCGTACGGAGGTGATGGGTCCTCAGGGTTACTCCCTGATTCTTGTCTCCCATGTGTTGGTGTTTCAGGTGCCCTTGGTGTTAGGTGTGAATGAAGACACAGGAGACAAGATGGCCGTAGGAACAGGCACAGCATATGACTCAGTTACAGAACATCATGGGGGCGCACTTCGCTTACTTACAGGTTCCACACATATGGCACTTTACATACATGGACAGGTGTGGCGTCTTCTTAGGCTTAGATACACAGGCTTAGATACACTAGATACAATGAACAGTATTATGTATGGGAGCCTTAGATACAAGATGTCAGTGACACATCAGACATGATTGGATTAGATACACCAGTTCACCAATAAGTATTACACATGATAGGTTTAGATACTGTAGTTCAGGTGACAGTATCACAAAGGATAAAGTTAGGTACACTGGGCACTGAAACAGATGATAGGGTTAGATACTTAGCTTAGATACACCGCCTCAGTAGCCAGTATTATCCATAACAGAGCTGGTCCGGACTTGCCATGACACTTCCTTGCACTTTCTAGATACGTCTCAGGTTGCGGCACTTTCTGCCTCATCGGAGAGTTCATGAACCATCGGCGGTATTTCTAGGGTAATGGACATATTGGCGTTACCATTGATGTGAAGGGGTTAATGGGTTACTAGTATTACACTGCTTATTGCCCTTGGCTCATGTATTATGGATACGGCCATTATAATGGATCGCTGCGGTGGGTCATCATTCCAGAAAATTGGTTTAAATGGACAGGCAATATAACCTGCATTAATAATGGAGGATCCTGTAAGCCGAGGGCCCAGATATTGTGTATTGTGGCGGCTATGGAGTGTTCCTCTAAATACAGCAGGGGGGTCCTACAGGTCACACTACAAGGTACAGCTTCGGCACTTTTATATAATAGTTTTGGAGGCAGTAATTTAATAGCAGTGACCTCTGCTATACTGATCCTCACTTCTCTAAAAGTGTCAGTCTTAACTGAGGTTATTGAATTCTATTCATGAAATAGAAAGAAGTGGGTACACAGTGATATCAGTCCTAACCAAATAAGTGCACAGAGCTGGAATTTTTGTAGGATGAATGCAAAAGTCTTACTTAACTCCGCAGTTGGAAAACATGTGGTTTGGAGAGAAATCTCTGATGAAAAAAGAAAAATAATTGTGCTATTTCTATTGTTTCTCATCATTTTAGACACTGTCACAAAATGTATTCTTATATCAGTTTGTCCTGGATTTCTTGATTCATGAATAGAATGTGAAATGTGCAGTAAAGACTGACACAGAGAGAGTAGGAGGAGAAAGCAGTGAGGTGTAACCTTTATACAGTGCTAATGTCTATATCATTCATAGCAGCCATCTATGATTGTCCCTCTGGTGACCAGGATGGGTGAGGGGAGTTAGTTGGGGGGCTCCATTTATGGGTTTTATTTTGGGCCCCTATACATCCTAGACTTCATGACTGACGTGTACCTTGGTGCTCCCAATATACAATCTATACCAGGAGTTCCACCCACACTGTACCCAAAGTGACGCTCATAGCAGAAATTCACAGTTGATAATTTTGTTTGGGTGTCATTATGACCCCCACCCGCGGTTGCCCTCTCCTTCTTATCCCCTCTTATCTTGTACTGTATGAGCTCCCTCTATTAGATAAGCCTGAGCGCTTCCAGTTTGGCTTCTCCTCACCAGATATTGTACCCAATTCCCAGCGTTAACAATTAGGGCTTCATTTACATACAAGTTATCATTCATTATATCTTGGCGTGACTCGTCTATAACATGATTACCCTGCGAGGAGCGGCGAGATGAATGAGCTGATGTTACTTTATGTGTATTCTCATTAAGCCGCACACAGCGCCATTACACCATCTTACTGGAGATACTGAGATAACTAAGTCATCAGTCCGGTCCTGGCCGAGAACCTAATAAAGAAAACTGGAGCGCGGGACAGGAAAAAAGGCAAAAACAAAATAATGCCAAGAATATGAATATGCAAATATCTGTTTGTGTCATCAACGTTACTGTACATATCACCTTCCTGCTGGTACAGTCACTGTATACTGATCCTGAGTTACATCCCGTATTATACCCAGAGCGCACTCACATCTGCTGGTGCAGCACTGTATACATACAACTTACCCTGTACTGACCTGAGTTACATCCTGTATATACTCCAGAGCTGAGCTCACTATTCTGCTGGTGCAGTCACTGTATACAACATTACATTACTATCCTGTACTGATCCTGAGTTACATCCTGTATTATACTCCAGATCTGCACTCACTATTCTGCTGGTGCAGTCACTGTGTACATACATTACATTACTTATCCTGTACTGATCCTGAGTTACATCCTGTATTATACTCCAGAGCTGCACTCACTATTCTGCTGGTGCAGTCACTGTGTACATACATTACATTACTTATCCTGTACTGATCCTGAGTTACATCCTGTATTATACTCCAGAGCTGCACTCACTATTCTGCTGGTGCAGTCACTGTGTACATACATTACATTACTTATCCTGTACTGATCCTGAGTTACATCCTGTATTATACTCCAGAGCTGCACTCACTATTCTGCTGGTGCAGTCACTGTGTACATACAACAACTTACCCGACTGATCCTGAGTTACATCCTGTATTATACCCAGAGCTGCACCACTACTGCTGGTACAGTTACTGTGTACATACATTACATTACTTATCCTGTACGACCGAGTTACACCGTATTATACCCAGAGCGCACTCACCATCTGCTGGTGCAGTCACTGTGTACATACATTACATTACTTATCCTGTACTGATCCTGAGTTA
Organism: Leptodactylus fallax; assembly: GCA_947044405.1. Classification (NCBI taxonomy): domain Eukaryota; kingdom Metazoa; phylum Chordata; class Amphibia; order Anura; family Leptodactylidae; genus Leptodactylus; species Leptodactylus fallax. The sequence goes on from CAMRHE010000804.1 coordinate 189,335, forward strand.
CATCCGTATTATACTCCAGAGCTGCACTCACTATTCTGCTGGTGCAGTCACTGTAACTGATCCTGAGTTACATCCTGTATTATACTCCAGAGCTGCACTCACTATCTGCTGGTGCAGTCACTGTGTACATACATTACATTACTTATCCTGTACTGATCCTGAGTTACATCCTGTATTATACTCCAGAGCTGCACCACTGTGTACATACATTACATTACTTATCCTGTACTGATCCTGAGTTACATCCTGTATTATACTCCAGAGCTGCACTCACTATTCTGCTGGTGCAGTCACTGTGTACATACATTACATTAGTTATCCTGTACTGATCCTGAGTTACATCCTGTATTATACTCCAGAGCTGCACTCACTATTCTGCTGGTGCAGTCACTGTGTACATACATTACATTACTTATCCTGTACTGATCCTGAGTTACACCAGTATTAACCCAGAGCTGCACTCACTACCTGCTGGTGCAGTCACTGTGTACATACATTACATTACTTATCCTGTACTGATCCTGAGTTACACCCTGTATTATACTCCAGAGCTGCACTCACTATTCTGCTGGTGCAGTCACTGTGTACATACATTACATTACTTATCCTGTACTGATCCTGAGTTATATCCTGTATTATACTCCAGAGCTGAACTCACTATTCTGCTGGTGCAGTCACTGTGTACATACATTACATTACTTATCCTGTACTGATCCTGAGTTATACCCTGTATTATACTCCAGAGCTGAGCTCACTATTCTGCTGGTACAGTCACTGTGTACATACATTACATTACTTACCCTGTACTGATCCTGAGTTACATCCTGTATTATACTCCAGAGCTGCGCTCACTACTCTGCTGGTGCAGTCACTGTGTACATACATTACATTACTTATCCTGTACTGATCCTGAGTTACATCCTGTATTATACTCCAGAGCTGCACTCACTATTCTGCTGGTGCAGTCACTGTGTACAACATACATACTATCCTGTACTGATCCTGAGTTACATCCTGTATTATACTCCAGATCTGCACTCACTATTCTGCTGGTGCAGTCACTGTGTACATACATTACATTACTTATCCTGTACTGATCCTGAGTTACACCCTGTATTATACTCCAGAGCTGCACTCACTATTCTGCTGGTGCAGTCACTGTGTACATACATTACATTACTTATCCTGTACTGATCCTGAGTTACATCCTGTATTATACTCCAGAGCTGCACTCACTATTCTCTGTCATCACTGTGTACATACATTACATTACTTACCCTGTACTGATCCTGAGTTACATCCTGTATTATACTCCAGAGCTGAGCTCACTATTCTGCTGGTGCAGTCACTGTGTACATACATTACATTACTTACCCTGTACTGATCCTGAGTTACATCCTGTATTATACTCCAGAGCTGCACTCACTATTCTGCTGGTGCAGTCACTGTGTACATACATTACATTACTTATCCTTTACTGATCCTGAGTTACATCCTGTATTATACTCCAGAGCTGCACTCACTATTCTGCTGGTGCAGTCACTGTGTACATACATTACATTACTTATCCTGTACTGATCCTGAGTTACATCCTGTATTATACTCCAGAGCTGCACTCACTATTCTGCTGGTGCAGTCACTGTGTACATACATTACATTACTTATCCTATTCTGAGCCTGAGTTTCATCCTGTATTATACTCCAGAGCTGCATTCACTATTCTGCTGGTACAGTCACTGTGTACATACATTACATTACTTATCCTGTACTGATCCTGAGTTACATCCAGTATTATACTCCAGAGCTGCACTCACTATTCTGCTGGTGCAGTCACTGTGTACATACATTACATTACTTATCCTGTACTGATCCTGAGTTACATCCTGTATTATACTCCAGAGCTGCACTCACTATTCTGCTGGTGCAGTCACTGTGTACATACATTACATTACTTATCCTATTCTGAGCCTGAGTTTCATCCTGTATTATACTCCAGAGCTGCACTCACTATTCTGCTGGTACAGTCACTGTGTACATACATTACATTACTTATCCTGTACTGATCCTGAGTTACATCCAGTATTATACTCCAGAGCTGCACTCACTATTCTGCTGGTGCAGTCACTGTGTACATACATTACATTACTTATCCTGTACTGATCCTGAGTTACATCCTGTATTATACTCCAGAGCTGCACTCACTATTCTGCTGGTACAGTCACTGTGTACATACATTACATTACTTATCCTGTACTGATCCTGAGTTACATCCTGTATTATACTCCAGAGCTGCACTCACTATTCTGCTGGTGCAGTCACTGTGTACATACATTACATTACTTATCCTGTACTGATCCTGAGTTACATCCTGTATTATACTCCAGAGCTGCACTCACTATTCTGCTGGTGCAGTCACTGTGTACATACATTACATTACTTATCCTGTACTGATCCTGAGTTACATCCTGTATTATACTCCAGAGCTGCACTCACTATTCTGCCGGTGCAGTCACTGTGTACATACATTACATTACTTATCCTGTACTGATCCTGAGTTACATCCTGTATTATACTCCAGAGCTGCACTCACTATTCTGCTGGTGCAGTCACTGTGTACATACATTACATTACTTATCCAATACTCCAGAGCTGCACTCACTATTCTGCTGGTGCAGTCACTGTGTACATACATTACATTACTTATCCTGTACTGATCCTGAGTTACATCCTGTATTATACTCCAGAGCTGCACTCACTATTCTGCTGGTGCAGTCACTGTGTACATACATTACATTACTTATCCTGTACTGATCCTGAGTTACATCCTGTATTATACTCCAGAGCTGCACTCACTATTCTGCTGGTGCAGTCACTGTGTACATACATTACATTACTTATCCTGTACTGATCCTGAGTTACATCCTGTATTATACTCCAGAGCTGCACTCACTATTCTGCTGGTGCGGTCACTGTGTACATACATTACATTACTTATCCTGTACTGATCCTGAGTTATATCCTGTATTATACTCCAGAGCTGCACTCACTATTCTGCACTCACAAACTCCTAGCCCCACAATAGACCGATACTTCCTGTTCTGTAGAGATCACTTCTCAGCAGTCAGCTAATTATCATCACAGGCAGGAATACAATCTCTAGTAATATCTGTATATAGATAGCTCAGGATAACATAGGATCCACAATTCAGAATAGGTGATGGTCACAGGCTACAGCTCAGCTCCTTCCCCTCACTGCACAGGTCACAGAGCATGCCCACTACACTCTTCCATATAGGTCAGTAACTCCTCTTACAGAGAGATTAAAGAGTCATATGGTTGTTGTGGCTGCTGTAAAGTAAATCTCTGAATCCTGTTAACAACAGCTCTGGCAAGATGGCCGCCTCCATAGTCATGTCCAGAAAAAGGGATTATAAATCCTCAATCAAAAAAGAAACACAGATTAATAAAACAGAAAATTAGTTTTTATTAGTAACAATATATACGTGATACATTCCCTTTAAATGTGTCTGAGCTGCAATACCATAAACAGCCTCTAGACCGGAGTGGCGCTATTCTTTAATCTCATACATCCCCTTGTACTATAATTGACACTATAATAATAAGCTGCGGTGGTAAGTGACTTGTATACATAGGATATAACACGGTATCGCTCATCTGCGACTCCTCCATCTCTCCCATCTATAGATACACGGCTCTGACTTAGATTTGTTCGCCACGCTCCGGAGCACCTTCATAATACATCAAGGAGATAGCACGCTTGTTCCTCAGGAAATATGAGACATGATAGAGAAAAGATGGCTGGAGATATGGAGAACAGCTGGATCAAAACCTGGAAGAAAGTGTTTTCATCCCCCTGCGTTGCGATGACTGTAATATCAGCATGTTCTTCTGAGGAGTCAGCCATATTTGATCTCGGAAGCCATTTGTCACGCTGCAAAGATGAGGTTGCTGCTTCCAATCCTAGAAAAGCGATTGTGTCCTTCTTCCTCCGAGGGTCATCATACACCCCGCAGAAACGGGGATATTGATGATGAAGGATATTAGCCCGGCCACGGTGGCGTATGGCCATATATGCTGATATACTGCGGATATTTGTGTCAGGGAGGAAAAATGACATCTGGGGGCCGCGTCGCCCGTGTATTTTTCGTGAAGGACTTTCTGAAGCGAGATGTGAAATGACATAAATTGTTGTTTCTTTAAAGTCTGGCAAATTCACTTCAAAGGAGAGCTGAAACGCGTGCGCTACGTTGCTATCTCCTCCGTGGCACAGGTGGATGAGTCTATACCGCTGACTGTCACGCTCCGTTATTGGATTATATTGTGATTGGCATTCTACAAAAATATACATTTTTTAAATTTTTTTTTTGGTAGCTAAAATATTAAAAAATAATAAAATAAAAAATAAAATAGAATAATAGCTGCACTGCACACTGTACAAGCAACGGTATTATGGCGGTATATCCAGGGGTAATAGTACCGTGACTTTACTGTGTATCCGCAGTCCACCATAAAATATTAGACAAAGTGGGAGATACAGAGGTACTATGGGATTGGTAACTATTGCTGTGTGATGTAAAGACTGCAGGGGGTGCTGTTATGCATATTAATAGTCTATGTTTATAGTGTGTAGATCTGATATAGTGTGACATTATATATGGTGGGACTCTGCCCCTGTCCTCACTAACATGGTAACATGTGTGGATAGGTCACTGTCTCTCGTCAGAATCAGCACACTCTTCTCCTGAAATATCCAGTGCTGCTGGGAGACCCTTCTCACTCCTTTATATGACTCCCATTTTTTATCCCTACCTGTCACATGAAGCTTGTTCCTCACTAATATGTTCACATGAGTGGACAGGTCACTGCCTTCTACAAAATCAACACACTCCTCTCCTGTGCTGCTTGGAGACCCTTTATCTGCACTATATGATCCCCCATACCTTTCCTCACGTCATGACACTGCTCCTGTTACATGGATCATTTCCTCACTAATATAATGACATAAACTAATAGGTCACTTCCTCCTACAAAATCAGCACATTCCTCTGCCGAAATACACAGTACTGCTGGGAAACCCTACACTCTCCACTATATAATCCCCACTTTTCTTCCTACCCTTTCTCACACCATGACAATGTTCCTGTCACATGGAGCCCTTTCCTCACTAATATGTTTAGAACAGGTCGCTGCCTCTTACAAAATCAGCACTCTCCTCTGCTGCAATACTCTGTGCTGCTGGGAGACCCTGCTTCCTCCTCTATATGACTCCTAGATTTCTCCATACCCTTCTTCACATCATGACACTGCACCTGTCACATGGGGCCCTTTCCTCATTAATGTGTTCAGGGCAGGTCACTGTCTCTTACAAAATCAGCACCCTCCTCTGCTGAAATACTCTGTGCTCCTGGGAGAGCCTACTCCCTACTCTGTGTGACTTCTACTTTTCTCCATACCCTTCTTCACATCATGACACTGCACCTGTCACATGGAGCCCTTTCCTCACTAATATGTTCAGGACAGGTCACTGCCTCCTACAGGATCACCACACTCCACTTCTGCTGCTGTCATTATTCTCATACGCCTCTCAATCGAGTGCTCTGATGACCCAGTGGTGGGGGGGAGAGATGAAGAATGAAGTCAGTAGATGGGCCCCAGCTGTATAAAAGTGAAGGTGTGCCCGATATCGGTATACTCCACTTACCGCACAGCAGAACATTGTTATGTTACATCTGAGGGCCCCTCCTCACACTCTTACCCGTACCATCAAACAATCACCTCAAGTATTTGGATTGAAAGTCAAAATATTTTGTTCTCAACACTTTCATATTGTATCACGTAGTCAGCACCGCAAATTTATACGGTTATACAATTTGCTTTCACCCTGCTTGGTGTTTCTTGTGCAGCTGTTCGTACTCCGCAGATCTTCATCTGATCAGTTCCATTTTGGCCGGTGTCCAGCTAGACGGGACAAAAATGATCAAAAAGGGCGAAGCCTAGAAATTCTTTGTCCTGCTGCAGGCAAGGCAAAGGGGGGAGGCTCCTGCTGCAGCCACTTGTCTTAGAGCTTATCACATGGCAGGGCAGAGGAGGATAAGACATGTCTAAGACACTCAGGGAAAATTTCCTTATACATTTCTCAGATTTAATGGTAATATGAGACACAATGGGACCCAGAGAAATGAGGAAATTAATGGCGGAAATGCTTGGAATTTTTTTAAAATCTTTTTGTACTTTTTCTGTTTTAGTGTCCCTTAAAGAAGCAACCATAGACGGCCATTGTATAGACTGTGGGGCGGATTTATCAAGACTGGTATCTTCCATGCCAGTCTTGATAATCCCTGTCCTGCCGAATTTGCACCTAGTTCATGATGAGGTGCACATCTCACCACAAATTAGGGGGTCCGTGCACCTAAACTGAAAGCTACACCCGCTCCTTGCTAGCATATATTTCTGGCACCAAAAAATTGATGATAAATTTGATAGGGCCTGTCCACATCACACTTTGCCATGGGGTCGTGCAAAACTCAAAAGGTCACAATTTGTGCTAAAAAATTCTCACTTTTCCAAGGCTTACGTGCCGGTTTTCCTGATAAATCAGCCCCTATGTGCTGTTTCTTTGGTCACCTGACTTAGAGTTTCCCTTAATTTTAATGGGAGGACCTTACAGGAATAAAACATGTATGAAAACAGGAAGTAGCAACCACAGTTAGCCATTTTGGATGGTATGAAGTGTTGGCTTTGGTCACCCGGTCACTTATTCTTATTCTTTTTTCATTTCTTTTTTTACATTTTTTGTATATTGTCTTAGCCATGTTGGGACGCCTCCTGCCATGTCGAAGACGTGTCCACAGAATGTACCCCGCAAGACAAAAGTGCAAACTCCTTCTTTTAGGATTTCCACTCTTTTCGCCATCAGACAGATAGAGAAAGTCTATGATATAAGATATGACATTCGGATAAGGAACTGAACTAACAACTGCAGAGCTTGTGTGTAGACGGGAACATAAAGGGAGTGATTGTTGTTTCAGTCTTGTCTGACCCAGGAAGCGAGAGGGGAGCGTTGGGTTTTTGTCCGGTCCTCTTTGTCTGCCCACCAGCTGACATTGCATGAAAGGAGTTAATGAGTTGGTGTTACGGGTCTACCGGCTGGAGAAAATGACTTCCTCTGTGATGCTCGCGTACGCCACCACTACGTTTGATGACACATCGACTGTGACTTTTAGAAGAATGGCCTCCAGTACTGTATACAATACATAATTGGTGTCTGAGGGGGAGAAGATATATTTCATATGTTCCAGACGTCTTCTTGATTGTTTGGTGTCACCATGCTAAGGAAGGATAAATGAGAGATACAATGTGACAAATCGGATAAAGGAAAAGACTATTCATGTGCTGGATTTTATAGTTTATTTTGATACAATGTAGCAAAGATTACAGTTTTTCATTCAGGAAGGAGGTGGCGGAATGTCACACTGGGTTCTCATGCACCGTCCGCAAGGTCCTGCTCTAGGCATTACAGTGTATCAGATTTGCTTGGGGTCAAAAGCCCACCACACCATAGAAACAGACCAAGTCGGACCCATGGACGGTGGAGTCCTGGATTTGGGTGCTCTATGCTCTTTGATCCTGGAAGGTTTAGAACCTGTTCGAGACTCCTTGTACTAGAGAAGAGTTACTATCCAGAGAAGTGAACAGGGTGGAGGAATTGGCCAAAGGGTTTGTGAGAAATAAACAACTGGCCCTTCGGTCCTGGATGGCAAAACCCAGCACAAAATGGGTGCCCAGTTGGATCTTTGCTTTGGCACCCACCCGCTGTCCAGACCGTTTCATTTAGAGGGGCTGTCTTATAATACACAGCAGTGTCGGACTGGGATGTCTAGGGACTACCAGGACCCCTGCAGATCAGCTGTACCGAGACAGCACGGCTACAGGTATTCACAATGCCATACTGCTCATCCTCCATACAATGCACACCACTGCACTACATAAACAGCGTGGCTCCTGGATTTGTTACCACATTACCTGTAGCTGGACAGTCCTGGAAAAGCTGATCTGCAGGGGACCTGGCTGTCAGACCCCATCGATATTAAAAAGATGGATAAACCCTGTAAATATGTTGTCCAGGAATTGTAGAAACCCATATGGCGGGTGGGAGGTGTAAAAAAAAAGTGGACTATGTTCTGTGCCCTCATTGAGATAGTGTTCTGTAAACACTAAGCCAATTGTCTCTTATTATACTTTGTATCCACTAAGTCAATTCATTCTTATTATCCTTGGTAACCACTAAGCCAGTTGTCTCATGTTAGCCTTTGTAACCACTAAACCAGTTTTCTTTTATTAGTCTTTGTAACCACTACGACAGTTTTCTGCTATTATCTTTTGTAACCACTAAGCCAGTTGTCTCATATTACCCTTTGTAACCACTAAGCCAGTTGTCTCATATTACCCTTTGTAACCACTAAGCCAGTTGTCTCATATTACCCTTTGTTACCACTAAGGCAGTTTTCTCATGTTAGCCTTTGTAACCACTAAACCAGTTTTCTTTTATTAGTCTTTGTAACCACTAAGGCAGTTGTCTCATATTACCCTTTGTAACCACTAAGCCAGTTGTCTCATATTACCCTTTGTAACCACTAAGCCAGTTATCTCATATTACACTTTGTAACCACTAAGCCAGTTGTCTCATATTACCCTTTATAACCACTAAGCCAGTTGTCTCATATTACCCTTTGTAACCACTAAGCCAGTTGTCTCATATTACCCTTTGTAACCACTAAGCCAGTTCTCTCATATTACCCTTTGTTACCACTAAGGCAGTTTTCTCATGTTAGCCTTTGTAACCACTAAACCAGTTTTCTTTTATTAGTCTTTGTTACCACTAAGCCAGTTGTCTCATATTACCCTTTGTAACCATTAAGCCAGTTGTCTCATATTATCCTTTGTTACCACTAAGGCAGTTGTCTCATATTAACCTTTGTAACCATTAAGCCAGTTGTCTCATATTACCCTTTATAACCACTAAGCCAGTTGTCTCATATTACCCTGCCACAGCAGGAACCCGAACAACAAGCCAGGCCAAACCCTTTGTAAACACTAAGCCAGTTTTCTCATATTACCCTTTGTAACCACTAAGCCAGTTGTCTCATATTACCCTTTGTTACCACTAAGGCAGTTTTCTCATGTTAGCCTTTGTAACCACTAAACCAGTTTTCTTTTATTAGTCTTTGTAACCACTAAGGCAGTTGTCTCATATTACCCTTTGTAACCACTAAGCCAGTTGTCTCATATTACCCTTTGTAACCACTAAGCCAGTTATCTCATATTACACTTTGTAACCACTAAGCCAGTTGTCTCATATTACCCTTTGTAACCACTAAGCCAGTTATCTCATATTACCCTTTGTTACCACTAAGGCAGTTGTCTCATGTTAGCCTTTGTAACCACTAAACCAGTTTTCTTTTATTAGTCTTTGTAACCACAACGACAGTTTTCTGCTATTATCTTTTGTAACCACTAAGCCAGTTGTCTCATATTACCCTTTGTAACCATTAAGCCAGTTGTCTCATATTACCCTTTATAACCACTAAGCCAGTTGTCTCATATTACCCTTTGTTACCACTAAGGCAGTTTTCTCATGTTAGCCTTTGTAACCACTAAACCAGTTTTCTTTTATTAGTCTTTGTAACCACTAAGCCAGTTGTCTCATATTACCCTTTGTAACCACTAAGCCAGTTGTCTCATATTACCCTTTGTAACCACTAAGCCAGTTGTCTCATATTACCCTTTGTAACCATTAAGCCAGTTGTCTCATATTACCCTTTGTTACCACTAAGGCAGTTGTCTGTTATTAACGTTTGTAACCAATAAGGGGCGGGGCCAAAAAAGTGGGTCATATACTGAGTGGGGGCCAAAGAAAGGTGGTTGTGTACCATGTGGGGGCCAAAAAAAAAAGGGTTGTGTACCGTGTGTGTATCTTTTTTTGTGGGGGGGTGGGATTTCTATGGTTCGCCTGAGGAAGCAGAGAGGCAAGGTTCACCCCTGTTTGTAACCACTAAGTCAGTTGCCTCATGTTAGCCTTTGTAACCACTAAGACAACTATCTCTAGTGAGAGAGTTTGTTACCATTTTCCAGTAAAGTTTTGTTCATCTACTGTGCCCATCTCTGTGTTTGGCCCCAATTGTACAACTCAAAGGTCATTGGCCAATTACACATAGGACAGCAAGGCTTCAGGACATCACATCCCTGTCTGTACTGACTACGACTACATTCATCTGAGATGTGCCTCCAAAAAAAAAAAAAAGAGACTGATTTTATGCAAAAAAAAAAAAATAAAATCTTCTACGTGTGAATAGACTCTGAAAGACTGAATACTGTTAGACAATATTGTACAGCTAATGTAAAGGTGTGAATGAGCGGTAATTTTCATCTTTTCAGCATACAATACTGTGACGGTCTCCTTCTAGGACAAACTTAAAGACAGTATTGACCTTTATTTTTAATTGATTCTCCATGGAATAGACTGGAAAGTGCGGTTTACAGCGGCACAAGGCGAGATAAGTGCGGGCTCAGTCAGCGTACGTGAGCACTGGAATCTATAATGAGATGATAAGGACTTATGTTCTAAAATCCTAAGGAAATATTAATCTACATAATATGATAAGACGATAAGGTGCAATTGTTACACTAACAACAAGGCGCAAGGTTTAGCTTAGTTTCCTGGAACAGAAGACAAACTTTTTAATTAAATTATTTTTATCAATAATACTATTATTAAATGGAAACTAAGATATATTACTAAGGTAGGAGTCTAGATGGTCTGGATACTGGGTTACTTATACATCCTTATAGAGAGAGAGAGAGAGAGAGAGAGAGAGAGAGAGGGGAGAGATAGATAGATAGATAGATAGATAGATAGATAGATAGAAAGAAAGAAAGATAGATATGAGATGGATAAATAGCTAGATAGATAGATAAATATGAGACAGATAGTATGGGAGATGGGAGATAGATAGATAGATAGATAGATAGATAGATAGATAGATATGAGAGATAGATAGCTAGATAAATAGATAGATAGATAGATAGATAGATAGATAGATAGATAGATAGATAAATAGATATGAGATGGATAGATAGAGATATATATGAGACAGATAGATTAGATAGATAGAAAGATAGATAGATAGATAGATAGATAGATAGATAGATATGAGTTTCCTTCTTCCAATAAAGAAGTTACCATCTTTTTGCAAAATGCTGTCAGAATCAATTTTTCTTCATTGGTTTATTACCTGAAGCCTGAAGATGGGACAGTGCTGTGCATTTTGAAGGTAACAAGTATTCCCTATATTGCTAGTGCTGCCAAACCTTTGCATTGTTTTTATAGATAGATAGATAGATAGATAGATAGATAGATATGAGATAGATAGGTAGTAGATAGATAGATAGATAGATAGATAGATAGATATGAGATAGATAGATAGATAGATAGATAGATAGATAGATAGATAGATAGATATGGGATAGATAGATAGATATATAGATAGATATGAGATAGATAGATAGATAGATAGATAGATAGATAGATAGATAGATAGATAGATAGATAGATAGATACAGTAGATAGATAGATAGATAGATAGATATGAGATAGATAGATAGATAGATAGGTAGATAGATAGATAGATAGATAGATATGGATAGATAGATATGGAGATAGATATGAGATAGATAGATAGATAGATAGATAGATAGATAGATAGATAGATAGATAGATAGATAGATAGATAGATACAGTAGATAGATATGAGATGATACATAGAGCATATAGAGATCAGATAGATAAGAGATAAATAGATATTTTGAGGACCAGTGTATTGTGAGGGCGGGGGTTGCCATACACAAAGCCTGCTGAGTAGTATAAGAGTTGTAGTGGGCCAGAGTAGGTGGCAGAGGGTTGTATGTCAGTGACCAGCAGGGTGACACATAGTGATATTGTATCTTGGACCTGCAGACTTTATGAAACTCTCAGACTATGTTGGGTCTTGTAGTACTAGAGGTCTCCAGTCCTGATCGGGATTGTTTTCTGTTTTCTACAGAGCCTTCCCTGCCATGTTCATTGAGCCTTTGGGCCATAGGGTCAATGCTCCCCAACGTTCCCCTCGCTCCATTGGGCCCTGGATTCTGCCCAGGTCTTGTCTGTGGCTGCCCTTGGCCCTTGTTCTTACAGGGCCCCTGTCACCCCTTCCCTGCCACCAGCTCGGCTCCATCTCCTTGATTTACGAGACTGCACAACCTTCTGATGCTCTATAGAAAACTGAGCAGGACCAGGAATCAAAGGCCCCGGGATGGTAATGTCATCGGTAACCCTGAGACGCCTATTTAATCTGCCTTTATCCTTCCACTCCGGGAGAGTGAAGTGATTTTACGAGGCTGAGATGAAAGCGGACGGGTTTTAGGTGTGTCAAGTTGAAGTGGCGTCTTGAGATAACATTTGATTTTCGGGCTGCTTTGTTGTAGCGATGAGGAGCGAGGTGCCCAGACTTCATAGAGGAGCATCACAGGCAATGGCACAAGAAGAGAGTCCTCCTTGGGCGCTGTTTTATGTTGCCTTATAAACACATTGGACGAGGAGGGAAAGGGATTGAAATGGGCGTCAGGAGCCTCCAGCCCTTTATGGATCTTCTCCTTTCATGTATGATGCCAACCTGTGTCTGATAGGGAATAATGACAAGCATTAGGATGCAGGGGGAGTGCCACTAGGTGCAGCAATATCTGAAAAGTTCTATTCAGCTCTGATAGACGGCAATTTTACTACAAGTCGCTGCAGCCTTTTATCCGCTGTCTTTTGTTCGGGTTTTGGTGGCAAACAAGAGAGAATAACAGAGGATAATAGGCGGTGGGGAATGAGTTGACATTATAGAATAGGCCTGGACGTGTACAGACGGACAAATTGCGTGACCTATTTTCTATTTTTGACTTGTACCCATCATCTGGTGGCCACAATTTCTCGCTTAGGAGAGAATGGTCTTCTGAAAGGACGTAATCATCTTCTGCTAGAGGCTTTTATATTGTCACCAGGCTGAGCTTTAGAAAACCACCGGGTCTTTGGGTCAAAATCATCAGTAAAGTAGTCAAACTGTGCACTATGTTAAATCCCAAAAAAAAAGCAAAAAGTTTCCCTGAAAGGAAACTCGGTAGACGTGAGCTGGACTAGGTCCTGGAGGGACTCTATTCACTGACTGTTCGAGAGAATATTTTAAGATTGGTATTTTATACCCCAGTCTTAGGGTACATGCTTTTGACCGAGTGTAGTGTCCGAGCGGGCCTCCGATGATCCTATCCAGCTACGTGATATCGGAACGAGACAGAACCCCCATAGAAGTTAATGAATCATGCAAGGCACTCGGATGACATGTGATTGTGATCTGAGAACCCACTCGGCCTGCAGACTTTTTGACCCAGGTGCCCGTCCCCTGAAGACAAGTGCTTTTCTGCCGTATTGTTAGTTTGGTTATATCTGTGAAAACCGTATAAATAAAGAAAAAAATAGGAGGCTCACATTTTTTAGTAAATTTACTGGTTATTTTGGCAGTTTTGTGCCTAAAAACTGCCTCTATGCCAGCAATGACCAGGTGTAAACATGTCAGGCCGAGCAGCAGGAAATTAGAGAAAGTAGCACATTTTTGCTCAAAAAAATTATAACTTCTTAATGCTAAAAAGTGGCATAAATAGATTAAATTCCCCCAGTGTATCAGAGACTGACTGGTGGTGGTTATAATGTGGGCAGTTTGGTCGGCCGCCTGAATTTTATTTTGCAGCAGCAGAATGCCACTAAAATGTATTTGCAATGGTCCACAGAACCTGCAGAAGGACCTGCACACATCAGGTCACATGATCATGGGTGCGCAGGTCCAGTTACTATTGAAAAACCTGCACAGATAAGGTCACAAACAAGTTTTGGGATCAGCCCTTGGTCAACTTAAGCTGCCGCTGGGCCTGGTACTGTATTGATGAAATTCTTTAGCCGCTTTCTCCAACATATATCAGTGCCGTGTGCGCCCTGTTGGATTTGGCACATGCTGCTTTAGATGAGAGAGCTGCGCCTCCTATTTCATATGATGTACCAGTATAGATAAAGCTACCCATTGTATACTGGAAAGTTATAGGGGTTTTCTAGTGTTAAGGAAATATAACTTAAAGGGGTATTCCAGACAGATGATCTATCTATGATCATCTATCTATTTATCTATCTATCTCCTATCTATCTATCTATTTATCTATCTGTTTCAGATGTATCCATCTCACATCTATCTAGCAACGTATTTCTTTATGGATACAAAAGGGGATATGCTAAATCTATGATTATAGTAGCCTTCTAGCTAATAAAGTCCTCTAACTTTAACATATATATCACTAATATCTATCTATCTGTCTATGCCCCCCCCCCCCCCCCCCCCCCCCCCCCTATCCATCTCATATCTGTCTATCTCATATCTATCTATCTATCCAGCTATCTAACTCATAACAATCTATCTATCTATCTATCTATCTATCTATCTATCTATCTCATATCTATCTTATCTATCTATCTATCTCTATCTCTCTCATATATATCTATCCATCTATCTATCTATCTATCTATCTATCTAGCTATCTATCTATCTCATATCTATCTATCCATCTATCTATCTCATATCTATCTGTCCATCTATCTATCTCATCTATCTTATCTATCTATCATATCTATCTATCTATCTATCTCATATCTATCTATCCATATCTGTCTATCTCATATCTATCTATCTATCTATCTATCTATCTATCTATCTACCACTATCTAACTCATATCTATCTATCTATCCATCCACCTATCTCATATCTATCTATCTATCTCATATCTATCTCTCATATCTATCTATCCATCTATCTACATCTATCCATCTATCTATCTCATATCTATCTATCCATCTATCTATCTCATCTATCTATCTGTCCATCTATCTATCTCATCATATCTATCTATCTATTCATATCTATCTATCTCATATCTATCTATCTCATATCTATCTATCTCATATCTATCTATCTATCTATCTATCTAACTCATATCTATCTATCTCTATCTATCTATCTATCTATCTATCTATCCATCCATCTATCTCATATCTATCTATCTATCTCTATATCTATCTCATCTATCTATCTAGCTATCTATCTCTCTATCTATCTATCTCATATCTATCTATCTATCTATCTATCTATCTATCTTATCTATCTATCTATCTATCTATCTATCTATCTATCTATCTATCTATCTATCTCATATCTATCTATCTATATCTATCTACTATATCTATCTATCTATCTATCTCATATCTATCTATCTATCTATCTATCTATCTATCTATCTGTCCAAAGAATGACCGCACCAGCATGAGAAGGGTTCCAGCCTCAAAGTACAAGCAAGTCCCAGTGAGAGTGCCGCCTATTTTTGCTTTTTTATCTATTTTCTTTCTCATAGTATATTAGTAGGGATGCGACTAACTTGGTGGGGGGTTCACCCTGCATAGACAGCGCTATTTTCATTAGTGCCATAGACTTTAAATGGAGGGGCTGGGTGCATGTCCGGACCTCAGCTCCATTCTCTCCGAGATCTTATGGATTGTAAGCTCTTGCAAGCAGGGCCCTCAGTCCCAGTGTGTGAATTGACTATTTCTTTGTAATGTATCTTTTTTGTCTGTACTTGAACCCTACAAATTGTACAGTGCTGCGGAATATGTTGGTGCAATATAAATAAAATGTATTATTATTATTAGGGGACATAGGTCGGGTCGGGGACAGATATAAGAGTGTTTCCATTCACTGGCAGCAAGCAGAGACATGGAAATGGTGCAGAATTGAAACACAAAGTATATTAGACTATACTCATTGTATACAGTGATGTTGTCTAACCTTGGCATGTCAACTAATCCGAAAGCTTCCAGAAAATGAGCAATGTCAGTTTTACACAGGAAACCTTCTCCGAGGAGGCCAAGTCTAAACTTCAGGCGTAAGAGTGTGTGAGATAAGGATGTGTGGAGGCCGCCGGTACTCCTCCTATTGATCGGTACACTTGCTGGGGTGTATGTGAGCTCCTATCTGCTCTGTATTAGCTGATGCCCTTGTGCATTGCTGTAGTCAGCCGCCATACTCTCCATACACTCTGCTGAGCAACTCCAGCAAAGCAGCCGACAAGCAGAGGAAGCAAGATAAATGGAGGGGTTAATAAAATATATTAGCCTCCTGCTTCCAATTTCCTCTCCGCTTTACCTGTGCTGGATTGTTTTCCTAGCTGCATTCTCATACAATTTACTGAGAATATTGAGAAGAGTACAGAGAACAGAGCCGCCTGTGAGGTCAGCAGCGAAATCCTCCATATCTATGGGAAGATGGATGTACAGGGGGATAGGGGAAAAGGAAGCGCAGGACACATATGTAGGGTAAATGTGATGGAGGATAGATAGATAAATAGATAAATAGATAGATAGATAGATAGATAGATAGATAGATAGATAGATAGATATGTAGATAGATAGTATAGATAGATAGATAGATAGATAAATAGATAGATAGATATGAGATAGATAGATAGATAGATAGATATGTAGATAGATATATAGATAGATAGATAGATAGATGATAGATAAATAGATAGATATGTAGATAGATATGTAGATAGATAGATAGATTGATAGATATGAGATAGATATTAGATAGATAGATAGATAGATAGATAGATAGATAGATAGATAGATAGATGATAGATTATGAGATAGATAGATAGATAGATAGATATGGTAGATAGATATGAGATAGATAGATAGATAGATAGATATGAGATAGATAGATAGTTAGATAGATGATAGATTATAGATAGATATGTAGATAGATAGATAGATATGTAGATAGATATGATATGAGATAGATATTAGATAGATAGATAGATATAGAGATAGATAGATAGTTAGATAGATAGATAGATAGATAGATATGAGATAGATAGATAGATAGATAGATTAGATAGATAGATAGATAGATATTAGATAGATAGATAGATAGATAGATATGAGATAGAGAGATAGATAGATAGATAGATATGAGATAGATAGATAGATAGATAGATAGATATGAGATAGATAGATAGATATGAGATAGATAGATTTAGATAGATAGATAGATAGATAGATGATGGATAGATAGATAGATAATAGATAGATTAGATAGATAGGAGATAGATAGATAGATAGATAGATAGATATGAGATAGATAGATAGATAGATAGATATGAGATAGATATAGAGATAGATAGATAGATAGATAGATAGATAGATAGATAGGAGATAGATAGATAGATAGAGAGATAGATAAATAGATAGATAGATAGATAGATAGATAGATAGGAGATAGATAGATAAATAGATGATAGATAGATAGATAGATAGATGGATAGAAAGAGAAGAAAGGAAAAGCAGCATAGACAATAAAAAATAAAGTTCGGGTGCAAGTCCAACCAGAGGCTGGCAATACCTCCAACTTAGTTAATAAAGAAAAAATGGCAGAACTCCTTTAAGATGCAAAACTAGCGATTTTTAATCCAAGCCAAGTGCACTTTCTTGGATTAAAAGTCACTAGTTTTGCATCTTAAAGGAGTTCTGCCATTTTTTCTTTATTAGATAGGTAGATAGATAGATAGATAGATAGATATGAGATAGATAGATAGATAGATAGATAGATAGATAGATAGATAGATAGATGTGAAATATAAAGGTAAATAGATAGTTTCTTTGGTGGTCCTGGTGCACCCCCTTGAGTAGTAAGAGCGTTGTAGTAGGACAGACTGTATGGCAGAGGGTTGTACCTCAGTGACTTGCAGAGTATATAGTGATACAGTGGCGTAACTAGGAATGGCTGGGCCCCAAGGCGAACATTTGACATGGGGCCCCCCCCAAGCCGCCGCCCCCAACCCCCCCAAACCGCCGCCCCCAACCCCCCCCCCACACACAAACCGCATTCCTGCGCACACTATTATGCCCCATAGTGGCCCCTGCACACGGTATTATGCCCCATAGTGGCCCCTGCACATGGTATTATGCCCCATAGTGGCCCCTGGACACGGTATTATGCAGCATAGTGGCCCCTGCACACAATATTATGCCCCATAGTGGCCCCTGCACATAGTAAGTTTGCCCCATAGTGGCCCCAGCACACAGCAGTTTGCCCCATAGTGGCCCCGACACACAGTAGTTTGCCCCATAGTGGCCCCTGCACACAGTAGTTTGCCCCATAATGGCCCCTGCACACAGTAGTTTGCCCCATAGTGGCCCCTGCATGCAGTAGTTTGCCCCATAGTGGTGCCTGCACGCAGTAGTTTGCCCCATAGTGGCCCCTGCACACAATAGTTTGCCCCATAGTGGCCCCTGCACACAGTAGTTTGCCCCATAGTGGCCCCTGCACACAGTAGTTTGCCCCATAGTGGCCCCTGCACACAGTAGTTTGCCCCATAGTGGCCCCTGCACACAGTAGTTTGCCCCATAGTGGCCCCTGCACACAGTAGTTTGCCCCATAGTGGCCCCTGCACACAGTAGTTTGCCCCATAGTGGCCCCTGCACACAGTAGTTTGCCCCATAGTGGCCCCTGCACACAGTAGTTTGCCCCATAGTCTCTTTGTAAGTGATATATTATCTTGTATCATGGACGTATGTGTCTGCAGACTTAGTGGCGCTCTCGGACTTTGTTGGGTCCCTTGTAGTGCTAAAATTTATCTTTAACCCCTTCACTCCCTGTGGCCACCACAGAATTTACAATGAATCTATTTACTACCGTTGTCCATAAATTTTATTTTATTTTTTTTTAAGCTGTCTATAATGACAGATGTAAAGTGATGGGGGTGGGCCGGGGGCTGCTCTGCTTGTTGCTCAGGACGTTATATCCTGTAAAATTGGCCCTGCTGAATATAGTATGTGGCGCCATTTTTTCCCCATACCCATAGTCTGGTATTCTCCTCAGATCCACAGCCTATATGATACATGTTTGATAGGTTTGGGCTCCACCTCTGCGGCCTATAGCTGTGGTGAGAACGATGGCCTCCTGACCACTGCCCCGCTCGGTGAGGTGACCACCAGATTGGTGGTTTCCATAGTAGAGAATGGTGAGAGCCGCTCACACTGGATGGAGGACGGGCAGTGGTTGGACCTGTACTTATGAGTCAGGTGAAGGTCCTGGTGGCGGGACCTTCATCTGTCAGACATTTATGGCACGTCTTGTGGGAATACTCCTTCACGTTGACATGGAGAGAGGTCACAACAGTTGACTTTTGTCTTCTTGTCGTTTCTTGGGCTGGTGTCAGCCAAGTCCTGGCGGGTGAAGCTTCTCAACAGCTGAGGAGTCAAGTGCTTCCTTCCTCGCCTGCAGAGCAAAGAGCTTTCATTCTAGTGAAAGGAAATGATTGATTCACTGCAGACGAAACAAGAATTTCTCCAAGGCTCATTGAGCCGTGCTTCATTACCATGTGCTTCACTTGTGTTTGCTCTAGTTTCCGCGGGACCAGTGTAAGAGATAAATGGGAGGCATTGTAGCGCTGTTCTTACAAGATCTTGGCTGCAGACATTTATTGAGTGTGTAATCTTACATTGCGCCATAAATAATGGATTGATGTAGTGCCGATGCCGCCGCTTGATGAGGGCGCTATCTTGTTGATCAGCATCTCATGCACTATTAATTGGATTCATAAATACTGCGCGGCCGGGGAATTTGTTAGTGATCTCAGACATGTATGAAAAGCTTCATGTTACAGCGCCGGGGCCTCGAAGAACGTGGAGAGAAATGAATAAGAATGATCTGAGATACATATTAGAGGAAAGGAGACGCAGTAGGATGTCTGTCTCCACCAGAGCAATGAGGGGCCCCATAGTTGTCACCGAGGTGCAGCCGGGGGAGGTAGATTTAGTATATATAAAAATATACAGCTGGTATAAGGTATACATCTTCTTCTATATAGTGATATGGACCGTGCTGGTATAACCTGGGTATCTCCTGTATATAATTATATATGTACAGCCGGTATAAGTTATACATCTTCTTGTATATAGTGATATGGACCATGCTGGTATAACCTGGGTATCTCCTGTATATAATTATATATGTACAGCTGGTATAAGTTATATATCTTCTTGTATATAGTGATATGGACCATGCTGGTATAACCTGAGTATATCCTGTATATAATTATATATGTACAGCTGGTATAAGTTATACATCTTCTTGTATATAGTGATATGGACCATGCTGGTATAACCTGGGTATCTCCTGTATATAATTATATATGTACAGCCGGTATAAGTTATACAGCTTCTTGTATATAGTGATATGGACCATGCTGGTATAACCTGGGTATACACTGTATATAATTATATATGTACAGCTGGTATAAGTTATACATCTTCTTGTACATAGTGATATGGACCATGCTGGTATAACCTGGGTATCTCCTGTATATAATTATATATGTACAGCCGGTATAAGTTATACAGCTTCTTGTATATAGTGATATGGACCATGCTGGTATAACCTGGGTATCTCCTGTATATAATTATATATGTACAGCCGGTATAAGTTATACATCTTCTTGTATATAGTGATATGGACCATGCCGGTATAACCTGGGTATCTCCTGTATATAATTATATATGTACAGCCGGTATAAGTTATACATCTTCTTGTATATAGTGATATGGACCGTGCTGGTATAACCTGGGTATCTCCTGTATATAATTATATATGTACAGCTGGTATAAGTTATACATCTTCTTGTATATAGTGATATGGACCGTGCTGGTATAACCTGGGTATCTCCTGTATATAATTATATATGTACAGCCGGTATAAGTTATACATCTTCTTGTATATAGTGATATGGACCATGCTGGTATAACCTGGGTATCTCCTGTATATAATTATATATGTACAGCTGGTATAAGTTATACATCTTCTTGTATATAGTGATATGGACCATGCTGGTATAACCTGGGTATCTCCTGTATATAATTATATATGTACAGCCGGTATAAGTTATACATCTTCTTGTATATAGTGATATGGACCATGCTGATATAACCTGGGTATCTTCTGTATATAATTATATATGTACAGCTGGTATAAGTTATACATCTTCTTGTATATAGTGATATGGACCGTGCTGGTATAACCTGGGTATCTCCTGTATATAATTATATATGTACAGCCGGTATAAGTTATACATCTTCTTGTATATAGTGATATGGACCGTGCTGGTATAACCTGGGTATCTCCTGTATATAATTATATATGTACAGCCGGTATAAGTTATACATCTTCTTGTATATAGTGATATGGACCATGCTGGTATAACCTGGGTATCTCCTGTATATAATTATATATGTACAGCCGGTATAAGTTATACATCTTCTTGTATATAGTGATATGGACCGTGCTGGTATAACCTGGGTATGTCCTGTATATAATTATATATGTACAGCCGGTATAAGTTATACATCTTCTTGTATATAGTGATATGGACCGTGCTGGTATAACCTGGGTATGTCCTGTATATAATTATATATGTACAGCTGGTATAAGTTATACATCTTCTTGTATATAGTGATATGGACCGTGCTGGTATAACCTGGGTATGTCCTGTATATAATTATATATGTACAGCCGGTATAAGTTATACATCTTGTATATAGTGATATGGACCATGCTGGTATAACCTGGGTATCTCCTGTATATAATTATATATGTACAGCCGGTATAAGTTATACATCTTCTTGTATATAGTGATATGGACCGTGCTGGTATAACCTGGGTATGTCCTGTATATAATTATATATGTACAGCCGGTATAAGTTATACATCTTCTTGTATATAGTGATATGGACCGTGCTGGTATAACCTGGGTATGTCCTGTATATAATTATATATGTACAGCCGGTATAAGTTATACATCTTCTTGTATATAGTGATATGGACCATGCTGGTATAACCTGGGTATCTCCTGTATATAATTATATATGTACAGCTGGTATACGTTATACATCTTCTTGTATATAGTGATATGGACCATGCTGATATAACCTGGGTATCTCCTGTATATAATTATATATGTACAGCCGGTATAAGTTATACATTTTCTTGTATATAGTGATATGGACCATGCTGGTATAACCTGGGTATCTCCTGTATATAATTATATATGTACAGCCGGTATAAGTTATACATCTTCTTGTATATAGTGATATGGACCATGCTGGTATAACCTGGGTATCTCCTGTATATAATTATATATGTACAGCTGGTATAAGTTATACATCTTCTTGTATATAGTGATATGGACCATGCCGGTATAACCTGGGTATATCCTGTATATAGTTATATATGTACAGCTGGTATAAGTTATACATCTTCTTGTATATAGTGATATGGACCATGCTGGTATAACCTGGGTATCTCCTGTATATAATTATATATGTACAGCCGGTATAAGTTATACATCTTCTTGTATATAGTGATATGGACCATGCTGGTATAACCTGGGTATCTCCTGTATATAATTATATATGTACAGCTGGTATAAGTTATGCATCATCTTGTATATAGTGATATGGGCCATGCTGGTATAATCTAGGTATATATCTTCCTACATAATATGCCTACATAGTTTACAAAAAGAAACAGGGAGGCGGTGTTATTTGTATCTAAAAAGAGACAATGAGCACTATCTATACCTACATGACATAATGTATAGGGAGATGCAAGGAGGCAGAACTATCTCTATTTACATCATATACAGGGAGAGACGGGGAATTAGTACTATTTGTACCTACAGGAATTTACAGGGAAAGTTATGGAGTCTTACCTACATTACTATTACCTGTACCTGCATACTTTACAAAGAGACAGGGAGACAGCACTATCAGTACCTACAGAGAGAGACAAGGAGACAGTACTATCTTTACCTACAGAAAGAGACAGTGCTATCTGTACTTAGAGAAAGAGACAGGAAGAAAGCACTATTTGTACCTACAGAAAGAGACTGGGAGACAGTACTATCCAGTGGTGTAACTAGGAATGGCTGGGCTAACAGGCGAAAATTTGACATGGGGCCCCCCCCCCCCGAACCGCTGCCCCAGCCGCCCCCTCTAACCCCCCCAAAAATAACGCATTCCTGCGCACACTATTATGCCCCATAGTGGCCCCTGCACACATTATTCTTCCCCATAGTGGCCCCTGCACACAGTATTCTGCCCCATAGTCGCCCCTGCACACAGTATTATGCCCCATAGTGGCCCCTGCACACAGTATTCTGCCCCATAGTCGCCCCTGCACACAGTATTCTGCCCCCATAGTGGCCCCTGCACACAGTATTCTTCCCCATAGTGGCCCCAGCACACAGTATTATTCCCCATAGTGGCCCCTGCACACAGTATTATTCCCCATAGTGGCCCCTGCACACAGTATTATTCCCCATAGTGGCCCCTGCACACACTATTATGTTCCATTGTGGCCCACCCATGAACAATTATTATACTCTGGGGTCTTTTCAGACCCCAGAGTATAATGATCGGAGACCTAGGGGAGGATAGAAACATAAAAAAAAACCAATGCTACTTACCTGTTCCTCTCTCCGATCCACTCCGTGCTATTTCGGCCTTCTTCAATGTTGGATCAGGCCGGCGTCACGTGATGCGGGCCGGCGTTGCGACGCAAAATGACGTCCGCTGACGTCTGGGACTTCACCAAACAGGCCCAAAGCCTGGAGAATCGTAGTAGACGTAAGTACATTATTTTTTATGTTCCCTCACCAACTCTGGGCCTCCGATTATTATACTCCGGGGTCTGAAAAGACCCCGGAGTATAATGATAACAGTAATTGTGGGGATCGGCCCCCGGCCTTACCTACCGATCCCCGCTACTGCGCACAGGCACCTCCGCAGAATCGGAAGCTCAGGCGGGCGTGAGCATGAGCGGGGATTGGTAAGTATATAGGGCCCGTTACCTGCTGGGGTTACTCCAGCAGGTAATGGCCTATAAAAAAAAAAAAAAAAAAAAGCATTGGGGGGCCCGGTGGCCCCGTAATGTCCCGGGCCCTGTGGCAGCCGCTACCACTGCTACCCCGATAGTTACGCCCCTGGTACTATCTGTACATAGAGAAAGAGACAGGAAGACAGTACTATCTGTACCTACAGAAAGAGGAAGGGAGACAGCATTATCTGTACTTACAGAAAGAGAAAGGGAGACAGTACTATCTGTACATAGAGAAAGAGACAGGAAGACAGCACTATCTGTACCTACAGAAAGAGACAGGGAGACAGCACTATCTGTACCTACAGAAAGAGACAGGGAGACAGTACTATCTGTACCCATAGAAAGAGACAGGGAGACAGTACTATCTGTACATAGAGAAAGAGACAGGAAGACAGCACTATCTGTACCTACAGAAAAAGACAGGGAGACAGCACTATCTCTACTTACTTTATTTACAGAAAGAGGCAGGGAGAAAGCGCTATCATATGCACTGTCCAGGAATAGAAAAGACTGACCTGCTGTAGTACAGTCTACAAGTTTTAGGTAGAAAGAGTTAAGGCTGAAGCGACTTTGTCCACTTGTCAGCGCTCAGGCGTGACCTGATGTGCGCTAAAGAATAATGCTGAAATAAGGAATTACATTTTTTACTTGTGGCCATGTTCATTATAGAAATTGTGTTAATCAAGTGAGTTTTGTGACATTCTATCTGACACCTAGAAAAATCGCGAGCACAGATGTAAATTTTAACCTCCAGTTATGAAATGCATGACCTAAATCACGGGCAGGGAGCCGGGAGACTTAAGGATTTGTGTTGTGTATTTAGCTGCTTTATGCAGTTTGCGGGGAAGAAGAATTTCATATTCACGGAGATGAAAATCTGCTGAAGCCTGACCATTTTCTTGGCTTGGTTCGCCAATGGCATAAGTAACTATTACAATTTAGTTTTTACTAAATACTTGGTGCATGAGCAGAATGGAAATATGTGTGCAAAATAGCATCCATCTAGTAAATAGGTGAGCGGGGCACTTACCAAAGAGAAGACCACTGCAAATATTGTGGCGGCTAATGAGGGGGGCTCACATTGACTAATAAGTCACCACCTCCACCAACCGCAACTCTTTACATCCTTCCTTAGCCACCGCTCCACTTATTCCAGCACAGTTGAAATTTTTTTCTCTAGTCCCCGCCATTCCTGAGCCATCAGTACTGTTAGTGTCAGTACCTTGTATGCTAATTAGACTCATTACTGTCAGGTAGGTGATCCTGCGCTGGAGCAGATAGTCTAGGGCCACCCACATGACAGTACATAGCCTACTTACATTAAAATAAAAGAACCAATTGCTCAGGAACAGTGGGAGCTAGAGAAAAAATTCCAACTGTGCCAAAATCAATGGAGTAGAGGAGTGCAAAGAGTTGATATTGGTGGAATTGATGAAAGGTTCTCTTTAAGAGGGGTCTCACCTTATAGACAGTCTAATGTAGGGCTCATACCATACCATATAGGTAACCATTGTACAAATTATGAGACCATTGGAGAGGAGTGGCTCATATTAAATAAAAGGTGGATCAGTGGATTTATTAGAGTACTAGATATTTTGTTATTATGTATCTGCTCTTGCTCAAGTTTCAGAAAACCTCTTTAATAAATAAGCATTAGGGGGCTTAAAGGTGTTGTTCGGAACTAAGATACTGAGCTCCACTTACTCTTCTTAGGTCAGTGACATCACGTCCAATGGTCACATGACCATGCTGCATCTCAGTTCCTTTGAAATGAATGAGGATGAACTGCAACACCAAGCACAGCCACTATACAATGTACAGTGCTGTGCATGGTAAGTAGTGAAGAGTCCATAGCAATTAGTATCATAGTATCAGATCGTAGTAGCTCTTGCATTGTTGAAGTCATGTGATCGCTGATTTTTGCAATGTTGATGTCATGTGACCACTGGTTCTTTCTTGCATTGGCGAAGTGTTGTGACCACTAGCTCTATGGCTGCCACCAGAGTTGTGATTTGTGGGACCCCAGAGAGGGGTCAATCCATATAAAATATGTAAAAAATGTATTTTTTACAATTTTTATAAAATATAGGATTAGGCTTTTGGCAAAAATTTTTTATGGGCAAACCCCTTTAAATGGAAACTTATCACAGAGCCATCCATTAGCCCATAGAGTGGGGAATTCCAGGAATAACCTCTGTGTTTGTATAAAGCCTTAAGCAGCACATATATAATATATAAAATACATATAATCATCCAAATATTACAGTCAAACACATCACCGTCACCATGAAATCCTCCAAGGCCGGAAATTAAAGAACAGAAAAACTTACGCCTCATCAACTCAAAGCCTGCCGCCTCTGGGGGAGAAAGCGGCGATTTGATGTGTGTTTATCATAAGTAAATAAGCTTTTATTGATCTATTATGTATGCAGCCAGGGCCGGGGAGCTGTTTGTCAGACGCTGCTCCTTTCTTAGGTTTCGAGATCCTGAGCGGCTTCGTCAATGGATTCCTGCGGCTGAGACATCTCCACATTCCCAAAGTCACCTTCTATATTTATATGTTGGGGAAATGCTCTGTTTATAGAGTGGGGCTATTTCTAGATGTGGTCGACACCGCATGGGCGCAGAGCTTTGACTAAGTTGAAGTAGGTTACGTATTCAGTCTCCTCAAGACATGGAAGTGATATTGATTAAGTTTCTTATCTTATGGATTAAGTTGAGCGTAGATGTTGATCTTGGATTTTTTTGTGTATCTGGAATGCAGGTTTGTCTTACATACGTTTATTAGGAAATGGTTAAGTGGTCCGGAATAGAGATGAGAGAACTGGTTTGTAATGAGCTTGTTTGTTACAAATTTTCCCAAAAATTGGTTTTGCGAACCAGATTTTTGTGGTTTGCCACCCACAAATCATTATTATACTCTGGGTTCTCTTCTTACCCCAGAGTATAAAAAGTGGAGATGCGGAAAAATACTAAACAATGATACTCACCTTACCTTGTGGTGTCCGGTGCTCGATCTCAACCAACATTGGCCTTCTTCTGGCCTTATGGGTGACGTCAGCAGCCTCATGTGAGCCTCCGCAGTGATGTGGAGCACGTCAACATCATGATGTCCTCACCAAAGTCTTGGACTCCAGAGGGCCAGCAGGAAAAAAAACCAATGAGACCTCCTTGATGTGTAGAATGATAACAAAAAATATTATGATGCAATTCGAAGTGGACGTGATTTGGAGGGTGGTTCTCAGAATCATCTTCTCTGATGAACCTACCCATTAGATTCACAACTAAACTTGCCAATTTCAACAGGGCTGTCTGACTACCTGATGTATCTGGGGGTGCCTAAAATCTCGCCCAACAGATTTTGATGGTGGGGGTAAGAAGTCAGGCCATTTCAATTTAAGCACCCAATCACCTTATGTTTAAAAGGAAGATGAGCCTCCTACCTGATGTGTATCAAGGTGCCCCAAATCTTCCCGGACAGGTGATGTTGAGGGAAAGAAGAATCAGGCAAGTTGAATTTCAACACCCGATCCCCTCTTGTTCAGAGAAGGTATGCCACCATGAGTGGCGTATGACAGCAGTTTATACCCCTCATCCCATTGAGAACAAATGCATATTTAGCCCTACCAGTCTGCATGTATATGGGAGGGGAATGGAGATGAGGAGGAATATCTGTTGGCCAAACCAGTTATTGAAGGTATATCAGCAGCATAAGGATCCCCAGTCCAAGGTAGACCTAAAATTTGCTCCGAGTAGTTGTCAGCCCTCTTCAACCTCTCAACTTAGCTACTAATGCAAAGAGAATTATCCATTGGGGGGGCAACAAACAAGAACTACCCCCAGAGTGAAGGGATTGCATAATCCATGTACTACCTTGAGGTATGATGATAAGGAGGAAGGGAAGGAGTATTTAGAATTGAAATATCACTTGGGGGGGGGGGGGATTGTAAATATAAATTGTGACTGGAGTTCAGGATCTGTTGGGTTGGTTGTCTGGAATTTAAGACATTTTCTACCCATTAAATGCCTGCCACTCTGGTGGTCCCTGATCCTGCAGTGATGACATTACACATCATTCACATGCGCACTACAACCAGTCACTGGCCCTGATGGAATGCTGCCATGTATGACTTGTGAGCACTGTGGCCAGTGATTGGTTGCAACAGTGAATAATGTACATGATGTCATCTCTGCAGGATCGGGGACCACCATAGTGGCTGGGCTGGAATGGCAGGGGATTTAATTGGTAAGTCAGGGTTTCCCAACCAATTTTGATGTAGATGTCTCAGAATCAGGGCACCCCTGGAAAAAATAAAAATTCTCAGGGCACCAGTGCCAAATACTTTTTACCTAAAAATACTGATGATATTACATAAAGGTATGCAGTCATATTCCCATCCAATGTGTCGCGGCCCCATGGCAGGTTTCCAAGTCACCCCTGTTGGGAATCTTTGGGGTAATTAATGGTTTTTCTTTCTTTTATAACATTTTTGCTCTTGGGCAACTTTTTTGTTTCTAAATCCCAGACAACCCCTTTAACTAGTGAGTAAAAATTTGCTTAGGTCATCTTTCTGATTCTACCGCTTCACCGGAGAGATGAAGAGAAGTCAATACCCAGCACTGCATAGAAAAGTTATTGAAACGGTTCATTTAATTAGCCCCCGAACAGTGATGTTTTTTCTGTCCTGCTGCCATGCACTTCCCTGCGGCTATAAAAATTTCAAGACTTTTCGGGTCACCGGGGCCGTTATAAGTTGAACCAATTGTCTCAATGTAAGGAGCACATTATGCAATAGCCACATCCAAGAACACCAGACGCAGCCGAAGAGATATTATACAGCTAATAGAAGACATTCCCAGTTGTAATTGGCAGTAAAGTTCCAGTTAATGAGCAAATTCTTCAACAGCTTTATCTTGGTAATTACATTACAACACAAAAACAGTCATCTACGTTTTATTTCCGCACAAAGCAATGATTGTTGTCTAGAGCCTTCATTTTCTGTTCCTTCAATGCCCGTATTGTCAGAAACACACCCCTGTATGGACAAGCTCCTTACTACGGTTTGCCAGGCTCAATGAAAAATTACATTTAAGCCCCCTGCATATGGTGAGCTAAACCAAGGAACTTCCCAGACCTCCTGAATCTTCCTCTTGAGTGTATATATGAAGTCTAGGAGTCTTCTGTTCTCTTCAGAAGTGTTTCATGGTAAAGATCTTGATGGTCCCTTGTGAAATCCTACAGGAAATCAGCTTTTTAACATTACAGTATGAAAGGTCCAGGAAGGGCAATAGTGAAGCCTCTCATATTACAATCTGTACAAATGGATGGTTTTAGACTTCCTGACTCTACCTGCTAAGTATATGTATGAAGTCTTGGAGACTTCTGTCCCCTTCTGAAGTGTTTCATGGTAAAGATCTTGATGGCCCCTTGTGAAATCATACAGGTTATCAGCTGTTTAATATTACTGTGTGAACGGTCCAGAAAGGACAATAGTGAGGCTTCTCATATTACAATCTGCAGAAATGGATATATTACATGACATTGAGAACCTTCTTTCAGATGAGTTTATGTAGAAATTGATGGTTTTAGACTTCCTGAATCTTCCTGCTAAGTTATATATATATATATATATATATATATATATATATATATATGAAGTCTTGAAGACTTCTGCCCCCTTCTGAAGTGTTTCATGGTAAAGATTTTGATGGAAACGTTGTTTCTTTCCTGGTGCTAAACTGTGACATTACTGTATGAAAGGTCCAGGAAGGGCAGTAGTGAAGCTTCTCATATTACAATCTGCAGAAATGGATATATTGCATGACATTTTCATCACAATTAAATACCCTCAGGCATATTTCATGGTATTTTCTCTTTATAGTCACTATATAGTCTTCGATATGGATATGGTGTCCAATACTGAGTTTTTTTTATCTGTTCTGTTTGCTGAACTGTAATCCAGTTGTATAGTTGTGTTTGCCAATTGTTTTATAACAGAGGTGGATAGCGCCTCTTATGTTTACAAAAATCAATTCAATTTAAGCACCCACATATGGTGCATCAAAGAGCACACCCGGCCCAAACTAAAAACTTCCCAGGCCTTCTAGATCTTTCTGTTGAGTGCATATATGAAGTCTTGG
Source organism: Leptodactylus fallax (assembly GCA_947044405.1). Taxonomy (NCBI): domain Eukaryota; kingdom Metazoa; phylum Chordata; class Amphibia; order Anura; family Leptodactylidae; genus Leptodactylus; species Leptodactylus fallax. The sequence goes on from CAMRHE010000804.1 coordinate 219,599, forward strand.
AGACTTCTGTCCCCTACAAAATTGTTTCATGGTAAAGATGTCTATGGATAAATTGTTTAACTCCTGGGCCTTTGTCAACTCCTACAGCAAATCAGCTGCTAAACTGTGACATTACTGTATGAAAGGTCCAGGAAGGGCAATAGTGAAGCTTCTTCAATTATAATCTGCAGAAATAGGTGGGTTAAATAACCTTGAGACCCTTCTTTCAGACAAATTTAAGCAAAAACTAGGATTTTCTCCAGAATTATATGACCTACGGTCTATATTTCTTCGTTATAGTCAATTTATAGTCTTCTATATGACATAAGATGTCCAATACTGAGTTTTGTATGTGTTCTATTTTCAGAACTGTAACCCAGTTGTGTTTGGCAATTGTTTTATAACAGTGGTTGGTGGCACCTCTTATATTTCTGAGGAGACTTGGTGTTGAACTCGGAGGACTATGCCTTCTCCCATTACCTACAACCTGTTCACCAAGACCTATCTGTAAAGTCTATTAGGTCAATTGTGAATCAACTCATTAGAAATAGATCGTAGTGGAATTGGAATACAAAGGTACTCTAGGGTCCTCATGGCCCTTTATGGTAGCCCTATTAAGGCTATTAATGACTTGGTGTTGGACTTGAAGGACTATCCCGTCTCCCATTACCTACATCCTGTTCACCAAGAACTATCAGTAAAGTCTATTAGGTCAATTGTGAATCAACTCATTAGAAATAGATCATAATGGAATTGGAATACAAGGTACTCTAGAGTCCTCATGGCCCTTTATGGTAGCCCTATTAAGGCTCAAGACATAAGTCATAATACACCCATGTGCATAAACCTAAGAAGTAGTAAATAATCAGCATGAGTCCACATGCATTTATTGAGTGTCTTCAGACAGCAGAAGCCCCAAAAATATCAGCTTATCTCGCCTCCTGGTCATCAGCCTGAGGGATGACTTATCTTGGCATCCATTACCCTAGAGTGGTGGCTGGACGTGAAATGTAATTTATGGATGTGCCAGGTTCACCACAACAGTAGACATCCTTAAAAATCTCTGTAAGTAGAGTGGGACTCCAAATAGGGAACCTTCCAGTCCAGTGTCCATATCTAGGACATCCATATGCTCATAAGGATCAGCTTCACTTTATCAGGGCATCTAGCACGCTCTACTTTAAAGTGACGCGTCTGGTGACAGGTTGTCCCGGGAGTATTACATGAAATATTGTTCTAATCTTGGCAGCCTACAAAGTCTCGAGACGCAATGGTTTCCATATTGTTTATATTGAAGAGGTTATTTAGGAAGAGAGCTCCAGTGGAGTTTGTAGCTTCAGCTCGCTACCCTGTGGGCACGGCGCACTCCAGCAAAATTAAAACTTCAAGGGCAAGCGTCATTATAAAATGTCGAGCCTTATCAGCTGTTATGAAACATATGGTGAATTGTTTGCCGTTTGGAAGGACAGGAAATATTGCATCGCTTTGTGTAGTCTTTAACTGGCGCTCACGCTGCTTCTCGCGAAGAACCCGCTCAGCTGGGTGTACAATGAAATCCCATCGGATGGGTCTGTCTGCAAACTCTCTGGTACGGCGTCATATTAAACAAGTTGAGCGACTGTGAAGCTGAATTCCCCATACAGAACCCACTGATTCATTTCTACAATAAATATGCCGGAGAACATTCATTATTCCGACTGTGACGCTGGAAATTGGGAAAGTTTTAAAGTGATGATTTCCAAATCCATCTGGAGGTGATAGAAACTCTCAAATTTCATCAAGGTATTAGCATTATCCCTGTTCCTATTGGTGGCAGATAAATTATAAGAGAAATTCTTATGTAGTTTAGTTGTGTTTTCAACAAGTCCTTAAAGAAGTTTACAGGACTTACTTAATAATTGATGGCCTACCCTTAGAATAGTTCATCACTATGCGATTGGTGGGGTCCAGCACCCAGGGCCCCCATGGATTAGCTGGTCGAAGAGGTTGCAGTATTCAGGTGAGCGCTGCAGCCTCTTCACTGAATACCAAGCACAGCGCCATACATCGTATAGTGGATGTGCTCGGTATTGCAGCTCAAACCTTTCACTCAAATGGAACTAAGCTGCTGCTGTACCATGTGACTGATGAATATGTTGTCATTGATACAGGGAAGACACTGCAACACTTGTGAGTCCCCCAACCTCTTCAGGCTGCAGTTCACATTGCGACCTCTGGGTGGCCACCTATAGACATATGCATCTCCCAACAGAGTGTAACAAAATCATGTTGTTTTATAAAGCTGTTCATCTCATACCACACCTCTGGGGTTATGTTGAACCAAGAGAAAGGGGGAGGAGGGAGACATCTGTATAAGACTGGGGTTTGTAGTCACAACTGAATCCTAACTATGTGGAATAGCAGTGCTGAAAATGCCTCATACAGATGTCTAAAGATCAGGAAGATCTAGCTACACAATGATGTAACTGGAAATCATGGAGACATCTCCACACTTTCTAACTGGAGACATAACACAACCCCTCCAATTCTTTAGTAAAGCTGGCAATATACTGTCGACCAAATGCTCATTCCGCCGACAGTTGTTCCTCTCGACCTCCTCGAATGCATTCATACTTGGCGTGGATATCTCTTCAGCAGGGAGAGAAGAGTAAGCCATGAGGTTATATGGGGGAGTTTACAATGAAGAATTTTTTGTAGCAGAATTCATTACAAAAAATTTTACTGACTATTATTTCGATGGACGGCAGATGACCGATCTATGGGTGGATTCCACCCAAACCTCCCACTGAAGTTCATGGGAGTAGAAAGATCTTTCCATGGCAGAATTTGCCCCATGCCCATCTGCCAAGTGGACTTACTTTGACACTCCTCCATCCGCAGTTTAACTCCCAAGAACGAAAAGATAAGCCTTGTTGAAATTCATTGCCTTACACCAGCCAACAGGGAAGAGTCAGGACAAGCACATACATATTAAATGGTCGACTGGCCCCACCATAAATGGGTGTAAGTCTGCGGATCTCTGTAAAAATAAGCCGCAATTGTAATATCTAAAGGCATCAAGAATAACAATGACTTGAGAGAGACGCGGAGAGTGAAGAGTTTCTGCAGACATCTTTCTTCCCTTGTTGTCTGCGTTAAAAAAAAAAATCGTAGTTATTATGTGTCTACTTCTTGATGTGCTTAAAGTTCCTCAGGCTCTTGAAGTGACTTTTCTGCACAGCAGGCTTCCAAAAGAGAAGAATGAAATGATGAATTCTCTTTTTCTAGTGTTTTCTACTATATGCTCTTGTCAATGTTTTGCTATAAAATTAAATTTACAAAATTGTAATAATACAAGTACTTCATCGGCTTCCCGTCAACTTCACAAGACACGAAAACGAAGCCATCAGTGATGAGATGTTTCCAGACGGCAGTGGAGGGCTTCAAGGGTTGTGCTACTTAAAGGAACACTAAACCTAGAAGTGAACAGTAACAGTAAGGCTCTATTCACATGGCCAAGCTGACTCTCTCAGCTGTGTGTTTAATGGATCCATGTTGGACCCGTCTTTTTCATGGATCCACTCACTTCAGATGGTGAATCGGGTTGGAGAAAACAGATCTGATAGAAAAAAATAGAGCATGGACATTGGCGAGGAAGTCAGCCATCTGAATAGGTTCCTAACAGGAGATAATCTCGCCCTCATTGTTGGACAGATGTCAGTATTTTCTTGACGTTCTTGAAAACGTCTTATAGGAATCCTATGAAGAACTCAGGGTTTAATCTCTTGCTCTTCTGTTCCGTCCGGGAATAGTTGGTAGTAATATTTTAGCCAAGAAGTAGGGGATTAACTATCTTTTGTCTTACTGCAGACTGGACAGAGGGGGAGTCTCCTGCTGCAGCCAGTTGTCTTACAGCCAGACACAGGACAATAAGGAAGAGAAAGGCAAACTTGGCTCACCTTCTGTGACACAGAACAAAGAGTTCTTTATGTTTTTCTCAGTTTTAATCTTAGTATAAGATACATTAAGATCAAAGGGAAGGAGGAGATGAAGGAAGGTTTTTACAGGAGATTTTGTGCATGTATTCTGTATTTTGTGTATTTAGCGCTCTAAGATTACTGTACTTTTTGCAACAGGATCTAGGACTAGGTCACAAAAGCTAACGGGTAGACACTGCTGAGATAAAGTAGAAGCCCAGAAGATGTGTGAAATGATTTGTTTCATGATTTGTGAAGAATGACTGCTCCCCGTTCATTGAATGGCGGTCACAATGTGCAAATTGCGCAAGCGTGAAATGAACATTCAGTTGGCGACTACTACATCTGTATATTGATCATTCCAAAAAGGATCACAGATGCAAATCTAAAGTTCAAGAAAGGCAGCAAACAACATATCACAGGCAATAACAGCGCCCTACATCATCTAGAAGAAACAACTACAGATGGCCCAAACATTTAGTAGGGCATCCTGATAGCAGACCGGGGCGTATGCTGGTTTTTTCCAAAGGGTACGGGTTCACCAGGGTGGAGTGAGTGTGATATAATTCCTCACACAGAATAATGCCCTCTTTGTGTCCCCACACAGTATAATGCTCTCCTTAGTACCTCCACACAGTATATGGTCCCCTAATTAAGTATAATGCCCCCTTATGGCTCACACACAATATAATGCTGTCTTATACCCCACACAAAATATAATGCCCTCTTATAACCCACACATAGTATAATTCTCCCTTTATACCCCCCATACAATATAATGCCCTCTTATGTCCACCACACAGTTCAATTCCCACAGCCCCCACACAGTATAATGATTTTAGCTCGGATCCCACACAGTATAATACCCCTGCTCATCCCTACAAAGTATAATACCCCCTTCTCAGTCCATCACAGTATAATGCCCCCAGCCACCACACAGTACCTGGCCTAGGAGGTGAGCGCTGAGTATGTGTCTCAGTACTCACTGCTCTTAGTCCTGCCTGTTCCATCTCTGTACACAATAATAGAGTGGTGTCAACACCCAGTGCAGAGGAGTGAAGAGTCCTAAGGACAGTGAGTACAGAGAACCCTACTCACCACTTATTCCTCGTGCCCCACCATTAACCTATGGGGACTGGTAACCAATGAGCCGCTGCTCTTCTGATGGGTTTCATGACGATTGTTCTCATTCAGGGGATTAGTGGCCAACAAGGGTCAGCAATGGGGCAGTTTTAATCATGAACAACCCCATGCCCCCATTGCAGGTGAAAAATCAAGTTGTCTGAAGATTTCAACAACATGTTGATCCTGATCCATGTTATCAATGAGACGTGAGAAGATCTGTCCACACCTTTTAACTCCCAATGTTGCTCTCCTACTGAGACTCCCATAGCGTCTGTTCTCTGCCGCTGTCCGTGGTGCTGATCCCAATCACACTCATGAGAAGCCATTGCCCTCATAAAATCCCAAGATATATGAAATCGTTTCAAACCCGGCCTGACTAATCCCATGTTAATCCAATACTTCTATGGCTTAGAACAAGATTGTCATGGTAAATAAAGCTATGTATTTATATGGTACATAAGCGGCCAGGAGCTTTCCTCCAAGGGCTGGTAACTCTAGTAAGTGGATGTAGCAGGGCTGAGGTGTGGTGGTGTTAGGGGAACACTGCTGAGGGTCTCTTACGTCTTATGTTGTAGGGGTATGGTGATATAATATATATATATATATATATATATATATATATAAATATATAAATATATATTAGGTTGGGGTGTCAATCTAAATCTATTGTTCAGGTGAATAAAAACCTAGCTACATCTCCATGTATTGTGCTTGTACATATGTAACAGAACTGAATTTGTCATTGGGATAGATGGAGCTAAGCTGCAATACCAACAGAGCCCATTGACATCAGTGGCACTATATCAGTTCCATTTTCCTAATCCTGGGCAACCCCTTTAAGCTAATGTAATAAATTAAGAGGTGCTGTTATTGAAGAAAACGCAGGTAACATACATGATGATAACATTATGAGTGGTTCCACATGACAAACTCATCTCTGCAACATCTGAGAGACCGAGGGGCTCAGAGGATAGTCCTGCATTGCAGTCCTGAGTCCTCAGATTCCTTCCTAACCAAGGCATCCCAGTCTATTCCTCCCTGTTGACCTCTTTTGGATCCCAATGCCCTTCTATTAACATTGTGGGCCACAGTGGGTGGCCATTTTGGCATTTGTCCTCCGACATAGCCACAGGGACCGCTGATTAAAAATTAAACAGAATTTGAAAGACAATTATATAACAATGTTTATTACAAAGGGGGGCTTTTCAGAGCTTCTCTTATCGGAAAACCATTTTGTCTGCTTTATCTGTAAAGAACCCTTTCCTATATTCATCATGGATTCTCTTCTAGTCTACTGCAAACTCTTAGGATCATTACTTATCAAAGGGGGTAGCTTTGGAGAGGTCATGTTGTCGTAAGCCACTTTATTTGCTGTAACTGTAAAGAACCCTTTCCTATATTCATCTTGGAATCCCCTCTGGACCACTTCAATCTCATAGGCCACAGATCCAATCCTAATAAAGCCATCCCAGTTTAGTTTCCGTCTCTTGGCCTCTTTTGGTTCCCGATGCCCTTTTCTTTACATTGTGGACCACAGTGGGTGTTCATGTGGACATTTCTGCACTGATACATACACAGGGACCAGTGACTGAAATTTAAGGAGAATTTGAAAGACCCTTATAGTAATGTGTTTATTATATCTTTGGGGAGATCCTGTTGTCAGAAAACCACTTTAACTGCTGTAACTGTAGAGAACCCGATACCTATATTCATCATGGAATCCTGTCTAGTCTACTGCAAACTCATAGCACTGCCACTTATCGAAGGGGGTACCTTTGGCGAGGTTGTGTTGTCTGAAAACCACTCTAACTGCAGTAACTGTAGAGAATCCTTTTCTATAATCATCATGGAATCCTTTCTAGTCTACTGCAAACATATCGGGTTATTACTGTGCAAAGGGGGGTAGCTTTGGAAGGTCCCATTGTCAGCAAACTACTTTAACTGCTGTGACTGTAAAGAAACTTTTCCTATATTTATTAGGAATCTCACCTAGTCTTCATGGGATTATTATTTTTCAAAGAGGGGTAGTTTTGGCAAAGTCCTGTTCTCGGAAAACCACTTTAACTGCTGTAACTGTAAAGAACCCTTTCCTATATTCATCATGGAATCCATCTAGTCTACTGCAAACTCACAGGGTTATGTACGACTTAAAGAAATATATGTTTCGACTGTTGTTTGTGACGTGTGCCAAGAGGCACCATCTATAAATTGAAATCCTTTTCTCATGGAGTCCAATGGGGTAAACTGTGATAAACAGTCCAATTTATTACAATGTAACATAAAGAATTCTATAGGATTACTTTGGACACTTTTCATCCAGACTTTACCTGCAGGGTAAAGAGTCATTAACAAACAGATCCATCTACTCTTTCTGGTGATTCGGGGACTATTTTGTCGTCGGCCCGGATCTTGGCGGTGAGTGATGGAAGGGTTACTCGCAATAAGTCATTGGCTGACAAGCTGAGCCGGTGCCCAAAGCCGTGTGTTAAGGATTCATAACATAGCGGGTCTGAGCAATAGCAGACGAACACAATGTGTTTCTTAGGACCTGACTCAAATCTGAAATCCGGCAATGTAGCTGAGCCCTGGTGGCGGGCCAGAAGTGATGCATGTGTTCTGGGAGCTGCTGACAGAGATGTATGTGTCTGTAGATGGGTAACCTTTCGCTGATTGCCATTGTCAGGGCCGGGGCTGAACTGAGACGCGTTTCTCTACAATTGGGTCAATGCTGTGATGAAACCTCACATTTCTATTAAACCTTGTTAGGACCGAGCAGGAGAGGGGCTCGAGAGGACTTTTACTATTATTGACTTTCTCCAAAATGTTACGTATGGGCAGAGATTAGGTCATTTGTCAACATTGTGTCATCTTAAAGGCGGGATTTATAGGATGACAAATAGAAACAAAATGGTAGCATCATTCTGAAATATCGATAGGGTTCGGAGGTCATTATAATGTCTTTTTGTGCCAGGAAGCCGCCCTGTCTCTGACATTTGTCCTCATGTATAACATGTAGCCGAATTCTAACCATTAAACGAGTGCACAGGTCACTTCCTCCCCCAAGATTAGCACACTGCAATCCTGAAATACTCTGTGCTGCAGTGGTGAAAGTCTCTGGCCTGCCGCCTCTTTATAATCTCGCCATGATACTTACTGCCCCTGTCACATGCTGTCCTGCCTTCACTAGCACATAGATACTGTCTGACCCAAATTTGCCAGGACAGTACAGAATTTTTGGAAAAAAATCCCTGAAAAGGGAATAACTTACTAAACCGAACCCAAAAGTGGGCAGCCCCAGTTGTTTAGGATAGTCTCAGGGCATTTTGGGAAGGTCTAGGGTAGGGCTTAAAGCGTTTTTCAGGACTTAATTGATGTGTTTGGGGCAGTCCCTGGGCAGTTTGGAAAGGTCCTGGTGGCAGGGCTTAAAGGGTTTTGCAGGACTTAAATGGTTCATCAGTCACATTGGCACATTCAACGCGCACTCCTATTCAAGTGAATGAACTGAGCTGCAAAACCAAATACAGCCACTGTACACTGTGTGGCGCTGTGCTTGGTAATGTGCCTTTTCAATCAGCAGATTGGCCGGGGGCCCAAGTGTCAAACCTACAGCAGTCTTCAATCGATGACCTATCCTAAGGAATGTTTCTTATGCTGACCAAACACTTTAGATGTGCATCAGCCAAATCCACCAATTCTGATTTGTTTGGCCAACCATCTAATCTCCCAGACGGCAGATGTCAGGGGAGATAAGGATGGAACAATTGGATTTCCACTATTTGATCCTTTTGCTCTTGGAGAGATAAGTCACTATGAGAAGAGTTTGGCAGCTGCTCTCTCCCATCCCTGCTCAGCCAAGCCAAGCATGCATGTGTATGGGGAAGGCAAGCAAAATAGCTGTCCGCTGACAGCTGACTGACTGACAGCTCTATAAAGTGTATGATCAGTTTCACATCTTTCATCCTGTATAAGATGACCAGATGTACAGTAGCTGGACAGCTGCTGGGATATGTTAGCACAGGTCAGCAGCAGTATACAGCGGGATCCATCAGCTTTATTAGATAAATACAGACATCAGTTGTAGCAGGTCATTAATTATTCATCCAAAGGCCGAATATACAAGATTATTAATGTACTAATTACACAGCAAAGATGGCTCCGAACTGCTGGGATACACAGATCAGCACACAATGTACAGTAGTTCATATATAGAACTAAGATACACAATATATTTATATTAACATATACAGACTTTATATTATATTTATACTGTTTGTACATGTGTTACATTACTTATCTTGTATTATACTCCAGAGCTGCACTCACTATTCTGCTGATGCAGTCACTGTGTACATACATTACATTACTTATCCTGTACTGATCCTGAGTTACATCCTGTATAAAACCCCAGAGCTGCACTCACTATTCTGCTGATGCAGTCACTGTGTACATACATTACATTACTTATCCTATACTGATCCTGAGTTACATCCTGTATTATACTCCAGAGCTGCACTCACTATTCTGCTGGTACAGTCACTGTGTACATACATTACATTACTTATCCTGTACTGATCCTGAGTTACATCCTGTATTATACTCCAGAGCTGCGCTCACTATTCTGCTGATGCAGTCACTGTGTACTACATTACTTACTTATCCCCCATCCTGTATTCTACTCCAGAGCTGCACTCACTATTCTGCTGGTGCAGTCACTGTGTACATACATTACATTACTTATCCTGTACTGATCCTGAGTTACATCCTGTATTATACTCCAGAGCTGCACTCACTATTCTGCTGGTGCAGTCACTGTGTACATACATTACATTGCTTATCCTATACTGATCCTGAGTTACATCCTGTATTATACTCCAGAGCTGCACTCACTATTCTGCTGGTACAGTCACTGTGTACATACATTACTTATCCTGTACTGATCCTGAGTTACATCCTGTATTATACTCCAGAGCTGCGCTCACTATTCTGCTGATGCAGTCACTGTGTACATACATTACATTACTTATCCTGTACTGATCCTGAGTTACATCCTGTATTATACTCCAGAGCTGCACTCACTATTCTGCTGGTGCAGTCACTGTGTACATACATTACATTACTTATCCTGTACTGATCCTGAGTTACATCCTGTATTATACTCCAGAGCTGCACTCACTATTCTGCTGGTGCAGTCACTGTGTACATACATTACATTGCTTATCCTGTACTGATCCTGAGTTACATCCTGTATTATACTCCAGAGCTGCACTCACTATTCTGCTGGTGCAGTCACTGTGTACATACATTACATTACTTATCCTGTACTGATCCTGAGTTACATCCTGTATTATACTCCAGAGCTGCACTCACTATTCTGCTGGTGCAGTCACTGTGTACATACATTACATTACTTATCCTGTACTGATCCTGAGTTACATCCTGTATTATACTCCAGAGCTGCACTCACTATTCTGCTGGTACAGTCACTGTGTACATACATTACATTACTTATCCTGTACTGATCCTGAGTTACATCCTGTATTATACTCCAGAGCTGCACTCACTATTCTGCTGGTGCAGTCACTGTGTACATACATTACATTACTTATCCTGTACTGATCCTGAGTTACATCCTGTATTATACTCCAGAGCTGCACTCACTATTCTGCTGGTGCAGTCACTGTGTACATACATTACATTACTTATCCTGTACTGCTCCTGAGTTACATCCTGTATTATACTCCAGAGCTGCACTCACTATTCTGCTGGTGCAGTCACTGTGTACATACATTACATTACTTATCCTGTACTGATCCTGAGTTACATCCTGTATTATACTCCAGAGCTGCACTCACTATTCTGCTGGTGCAGTCACTGTGTACATACATTACATTACTTATCCTGTACTGCTCCTGAGTTACATCCTGTATTATACTCCAGAGCTGCACTCACTATTCTGCTGGTGCAGTCACTGTGTACATACATTACATTACTTATCCTGTACTGATCCTGAGTTACATCCTGTATTATACTCCAGAGCTGCACTCACTATTCTGCTGGTACAGTCACTGTGTACATGCATTACATTACTTATCCTGTACTGATCCTGAGTTACATCCTGTATTATACTCCAGAGCTGCACTCACTATTCTGCTGGTACAGTCACTGTGTACATACATTACATTACTTATCCTGTACTGATCCTGAGTTACATCCTGTATTATACTCCAGAGCTGCACTCACTATTCTTCTGGTGCAGTCACTGCAGTACATACATTACATTACTTATCCTGTACTGATTATGAGTTACATCCTGTATTATACTCCAAAGCTGCGATCCTGAGTTACATCCTGTATTATACTCCAGAGCTGCACTCACTTTTCTGCTGGTGCAGTCACTGTGTACATACATTACATTACTTATCCTGTACTGATCCTGAGTTATATCCTGTATTATACTCCAGAGCTGCACTCACTATTCTGCTGGTGCAGTCACTGTGTACATACATTACATTACTTACCCTGTACTGATCCTGAGTTACATCCTGTATTATACTCCAGAGCTGAGCTCACTATTCTGCGGCGCGGACAACATACATTCTTCCGGCGCCGGGCCCCTTCCCCGCTGCACTCACTATTCTGCTGGTACAGTCACTGTGTACATACATTACATTACTTATCCTGTACTGCTCCTGAGTTACATCCTGTATTATACTCCAGAGCTGCACTCACTATTCTGCTGGTGCAGTCACTGTGTACATACATTACATTACTTATCCTGTACTGCTCCTGAGTTACATCCTGTATTATACTCCAGAGCTGCACTCACTATTCTGCTGATGCAGTCACTGTGTACATACATTACATTACTTATCCTGTACTGATCCTGAGTTACATCCTGTATTATACTCCAGAGCTGCACTCACTATTCTGCTGATGCAGTCACTGTGTACATACATTACATTACTTATCCTGTACTGATTCTGAGTTACATCCTGTATTATACTCCAGAGCTGCACTCACTATGCTGCTGGTGCAGTCCTGTACATACATACATACTTATCCCTCGCCCTGAGTTACATCCTGTGAGTTACCATACTCACTACTGCTGGTGCAGTCACTGTGTCACACATATTCCCTGCACTGATCCTGAGTTACATCCCCCGCCCTATTCTGCTGGTACAGTCACTGTGTACAACAAAAACCACCCAACACCTGTATTATACTCCAGAGCTGCACTCACTATTCTCTGTCAGTCACTGTGTACAACAACATACATTACCTTACTTATCCTTACTATCCTAGTTACATCCTGTATTAACTCCAGAGCCACCACTATCTGCTGGTACTCACTGTGTACATACATTACATTACTTATCCTGTACTGATCCTGAGTTACATCCTGTATTATACTCCAGAGCTGCACTCACTATTCTGCTGGTGCAGTCACTGTATACATACATTACATTACTTATCCTGTACTGATCCTGAGTTATATCCTGTATTATACTCCAGAGCTGCACTCACTATTCTGCTGGTGCAGTCACTGTGTACATACATTACATTACTTATCCTGTACTGATCCTGAGTTACATCCTGTATTATACTCCAGAGCTGCACTCACTATTCTGCTGGTGCAGTCACTTTGTACCAGTAAGTCTCTGTGTAACAATAAGCATGTTGTCAGACACTCTACTCTAACATCTTTAGCTAAGCCGGTATTTTGCAGTGTTAGTTGGTCCTATTTCAGAGGAATGATCAGTGCCTGGTGCAAAGATAACCTTTCCCACTATGCAGATCACCACAGAAAACTTCTACAGACACTGAACAAGCAGGGAATGCAATATAAAATGTCAAAGAGACCCACTGTACAATTATAACATCAAAACCATTATAGAGAAGTACTTACCAGTATAGATACTAATGAAGCACTACTGGTGAGATAGCAACTTACTACTTAGCCCCGGCAATCTCTGCTTTTATCTCTCCTCTCTCTCTTTCAGCTTCTGCTAACTCCTCTCACTTCCCTCTCCATGACTGTTGTGTAATCTGAGTTGGATTCAGCAGAGTCTACAGAGTCAATATCAGTTTAGCAGGAAGGGATGGAGAAAGAAAAGAGTCTGATAAATGGAGAAAGAAGCATTTTACATAGATAAGATATATTACAGACTTTCTTATACTCACTTGTACTATTGATTTATTGAAAAGTTAGTGGCCATTTCATAGGTGACACTGAAATGCCTGGTGTATGACTACAATATATGGGCTTCTTCTCTTATTGAGGGTCAGTATATTTGCTGACATTAGCTATAAAGGACGTAGTCATCTGTATTGAGTTTCTATTGAAGTGGTGGAGGGCTAGTGCTTATACCAGCAGTCAATCTAAATATCCAGAGCTTCAGAGGAACAAAGAAGCAACATGAGCCAATGATGACATAGAAGTTGGATTTAATCTATGTCTGACAATGCAGCAGAGCCGGAGTCCTATGGTAGCTATGTACAAACGTAGCAGAGCCAACAGAAGAGCAGTGTGTTTCAACTATGTGACATACAATGTATTGTCAGTTCTGTGGATCAGCTGACAGATTTTGTGATACATTGACAATATTCAGGATGACATGCTGATGGCAGTGGATTCTCGCCCCCTCCCTTCCCCCACATACATGCGCGCACGCGCTCGCACACATAGTAAAGTGCATGGCTGCAGGTAAATACAATGTGTCCTCAGTGTGGTCCCAGCTGCTCTGCAGTATATATTGTAGCTGTTCATTTAAGAAGGAAAAACATAAAAATATTCAGGCAATGTTAATCCTATAAGCTCCTTATGTTTTTCATGCTGATTTTCTAGTGCCAATTATTGTGTCAGCTCTTTCTGCGCTTTTCATTGTATCCATACCCAGGCTTAGCCTCTATCTCTATAATGGCTAGTTATACACATGGTGACACTGACCAAGAAGTGCACGTATGGGCTGGGGTGTCTTCAGAAGTGGATGCGGGGGTTTCGTAATGGAATTTTGGGATTCCCTGTTATAACCAAAATGGGCAACTCTTGTACATTCCGATTATAAGATGTCAGGCTTGTCATACATGAATTAAATGGCAGGTTTTCATACATGTTGATCTCTATCATACACCAGAACATCTCCAAGCATCATCACACAATGTCCTCCACAACATGCCAATGTCTGATCCATAGTAGTTTCCATAATACCCCAGACTTTAGTACTTTATAACATTGGACTCGGGCAGTGCGGTGGTTCAGTGGTTAGCGCTGGAGTCCTAAGTTTGAATCCAGCCAAGGACAACATCTGTAAGGAGCTTGTATGTGTGTGCACCTAGTTCTGGTACATGTACATGGTAATCTCAATCTTACATGTTGGGTTTGAAGGTCTTGAGAGTCCACACTTACCTAACATCCATCATAAAACTGTCTTGCTGTAGTACTATCCTTCCTTACCCACCAACCTTTCTTGTACAACATCCTTACCTAACCTACAAACCTCTTCTGTATAACATCCTCCCTTACCCATCAGGTCTGCTGTACAACCTGCTCCCTTACTTATCTGCCTCCACCATATGACATCCTCCTTTACTGTCCAGCCTCTACTGTATGACCTCCTGCCTTACTCTCCAGCCTCTACTATATGACATTCTCCCTTTAACCTCCAATTTCTGCTGTATGATCTCCTCCATTACCCACCAGTCTCTGCTGTATGATCTCCTCCCTTACCCACCAGTCTCTGCTGTATGATCTCCTCCCTTACCCACCAGTCTCTGCTGTATGATCTCCTCCCTTACCCACCAGTCTCTGCTGTATGATCTCCTCCCTTACCCACCAGTCTCTGCTGTATGATCTCCTCCATTACCCACCAGCCTCTTCTATATGACATCCTCCCTTTCCCAGCAGTCTCTTCTCTGCAATATCCTACCTTACCCACCAGCCTCCGCTGTATGACATCCTCCCTTACCCACCAGCCCCTTTCTCTACATTATCCTCCCATACCCACCATCCTATGCTGCTTGACCTGCTCCCTTATCCACCAGCCCATGCTGTATTAACTCTCCCCTCACCCACCAGCCCCTTCTGTACAATATTCTCCTTTACCCACCAGCCTCTGCTGTATGACATCCTCCCTTACCTACCAACCCCTCCTGTATGACATCCTCCCTTACCCACCAGCCTCTGCTGTATGACATCCTCCCTTACCCACCAACCCCTCCTGTATGACATCCTCTCTTACCCACCTGCCTCTGCTGTACCACATAACCAGTCTCTGTCTATATAATGATTGACTGATCTTACATCCTCATGAATGGATCATTTATTTTACCATCACATATAACTTTACTAATACTGTATATCTAGTATTATCTGCCAACTTGTATACAGCTTCTTGGTCAGAATCCAAGTCTGTAGAGAAGCTTGAAGAATTAGTGGATAATAACGTGTTTATGTTGCTGAAGAACTGCATGAACATCTTGACATAGAGCACACTCCTTATAATACTGTTAGGAGCCTCCGCTATTGTTGGGTTCCTTGAGAAATTGTTATTGTGCTGGAGAGATAGGAAAGCGTGGTCAAGATAAGTGTCTGTAACAAAGAAGTCATAATAATCTTATGATTTAAGGAGATTTTCAAAAGAAACTGTGGAAAAAAAACTGATAATTTTCTCATTGAGCTATGAATGGTAGAAAAGAAAATATCCGCAGGGGTTCATTTACTTATTAGAGAGTGCAAAAACACTGGCGCCACTTGTGCCAAGTAGACTACCTCTTGACGAAGACAGTCTCATGGTTACTCATTTGTCGGTGTAACCCAAGAACAGAGTATAAAATGTCATGTAAGGTAACGTAAACTGTTAGGTTCTACTACTTCTTCACGGCCAGTCATTCGAGTCATGGTTGGAGGCTGTGAGTGCCAAAATAGTAGTAGTTTATTGATATCTGCTTTCATTGGAAAACTCAACATCCTGATGTCTTAATAGGCCGCCTCCTTCCTCTACTAGTCTACAATAGACCCATTCTTGAGATGTTCTTCTTTAGTGCTTCCAACTGATGGATTTCCAAATGGAGAAGTTTTCGAGTAGACCAATAATGGTCATATATCTTAAATAGTTGTCAGTTGAACACTTGTTCTGTTGACAGATATTCCTTCTGAACCCCCCTACACCTCAGGAGGGAGCTGATCTCTCTTAAGGATCAGGCATGTTAATTTTTTTGCCACATTGTACGAATAAGAAATTTGGCCTGTCCAACCGAAATCACCATGGTTGGCCAACTTGGATTCTATGTGTATGGGCACTTAAAATATTTGCCCTTCTGTACCAGTTTTTGAGTTACCCTTCATAACTACCCTCAAAAAGTTTTAGCTGAATTTTCTAGGCTATACCTAGTGACAGTGGACACTAGGCTATCTTTTCAATATTTGCACCTGGTCTACCCCACAAGCATACTGCATGAGTACCTTGTTTTCCATGGGCCTAACATTTGCCCAGGTTTACTTGATGCTTATATCAACCCTGAAAGTAAGGTGCACATTAGTGGACTGTCAGCCAAACTCCAAGTTGGCAAGGTTGTCCTACTAACATGTAAGGAGATGTCGTTACTCTACCAGATGTCGTGGAAAGAAGTGCCAAGCTTGTTGGATTAGCATGTTCACCATAAAAAACATATGCACATTTGGCTGATGGGAGAGTCAAGACAAAAAGCTGTCGATCAAACATGAATCCAGGTGGACTAAGAGCAAGTGTTCTACTCCTACTGGGATCCCTTGAGTTGGTTCCGTAATTGCAATGACTGTATTATGTAGCATGTACAAAGAATACTCAAAAATGGCATTAAAAACTGAAACTTCAAGGGCAAAAAAAGAGAAAAATCTGAAAAAGAAACTGTTCTTGTCCATCTTGAGATGTACATTGGATATCCATCAGAGAGCCACCTCAGCAGAAGGCACAAAGGGCAGGCTTGTTACACATCACTAGCAGGACAAAAGGTCAATCTCTAAAAGTCTGAAAGAAAAATTCACAAAGTTGAATAAAAAGTCTTTTTCTCGCTCATTGAAGCTTTTTTGGGGGTATTTAAAGGTTAATGAAATCATGGATCAATCTTCCAACACTGGTGATTTAGTACAGGACGTAATGGATTCCATATGTAGGTGGAATGTTGTAAATGCCGAGTGACACTGACCTTGTATCAGACAGGCGATAGACTGCCAGCCAAGTCTCGAAATCCCGAGGATTGTCTGAATGCAGCAAACTCTAGGAGTGAAACTAATGATCAATTCCTCCCGTTCTCACCTGAATACCAAAGTCTACAGCGAAACTTTACTTAAAATCTCTAACTTAAGGTTATACGCCGCTAAAGTAGACATCTTGCATTAAAAAACTACTACTACTACTACTACTACTACTACTATATTTGAGTTATGCTTGGGTATATTTAGTTTGGTTTGGTTAAATTTGGGTTATATTTGTTCAGATTGGCTGCTGTACCTGAGCACAAGCCCATCACAAACCTAACAGGAAGTCAGTACAAGGGGAACGGATACTTTGTACAATACTTAGTTGAAGTACAAATGGAAAATGGTGGTTGGGCCATTCTTTGCGTAGAATATTACTAAGGGGACAAATGTATATGGGGCAGTGTCCAACATGGTGGCCATTTTGAAAGACGCCATCTAGGAACCAAGTTGATGGAGGGAAGGTTGCATGTGGCAAATGTGTCTGATACAATATGCCACAGATAGGATGGCATTCCTAACCACCATTTTCCATTCATTCCTGTGTCTCCATACTGTTGGATCACCCAGGTGTCTCCATACCGTTGGATAACCCAGGTGTCTCTATACCTTTGGATCACCTGGTGTCTCCATACCTTTGGACCACCCCGGTGTCTCCATATCTTTGGACCACCCCGGAGTCTCCATACCTTTGGACCACCTGGGTGTCTCCATACCTTTGGACCACCCTGGTGTCTCCATACCTTTGGACCACCCTGGTGTCTCCATACCTTTGGACCACCCTGGTGTCTTCATACCTTTGAATCACCCTGGTGTCTCCATACCTTTGGACCACCCCGGTTTCTCCAACCCTCCACCCCGGTGTTTTCATACCTTTGGACCACCCCGGTGTTTCCATACCTTTGGACCACCCCGGTGTTTCCATACCTTTGGACCACCCCGGTGTCTCCATACCTTTGGACCACCCCGGGCTCCATACCTTTGGACCACCCTCTAGATATCTAGTTATAGTCTTGCATAAAAGCAGTTGTCAAAGATCTCTTGTGGTGTTGAACTGAATCCAGATGCCAGAAGCTGTATACATTGCATATGTTGGTAAGAAACTCTGCTCCCATATCCATATAGGTCATCAGTATCCAAAACACATGGGGTCTTTGACAACCCCTTTAAAAGAACTACTTCTACTATACTTTTGAGTTCTACTTACCAGTTATTTAATTTTGGATACACCTCTTGTTAAGGCTCAGGCTTCAGCTTGGCGTGTTCAGATTGGCTGCTGTACACGAGCACAAGCCCACCAGAAGCCCAACAGACAGTCAGTGCAAGGAGAGCTGATTTCTATTACAGCAAAGATATCAGGAATATAACTAAATGTAACTAAATACATATAGTAGGTGCTTATAGATCTACTTTAAGTCTAGCCCTACACATGTCAAGGATTTCAAATGGACTTCCAACATTTCCAGCATACTTAATGTTTAGCCTGGACTTTTATTGGTAAAAAAAATATATATATATTGGTAGTGGGTCATTTGGGCATTTTTTGGGTTTTGGGTTTTATAATCATCGGATTTTTTTTGTGCACACAGTTTTTCACGGACCCACAGATACAAAAAAGCATAGTTAAAAAAAAAAAATGTTGATCTATTTTTCAAGGACATGGAAAATGGGTCAACTATGGTCAACACACGACCCAAAAATAAGCAGGGTCGTGTGCTGTCCATGATTATCACATGTCCACAAAATGGGGATGTGTGAATGAAACCTAATACATTTGTTTGTGCTATAAAAAAAATTAAAAAAAACAGCACCACACCTGTCTACAGCTTGAGCAATATTGCAGCTCCTCTCAAAGAAAACAGAAAATAGTAAAAAATTTATAGCGCATAAAATGATCTGCAAAAACACGAAAAACATAAATAAAATACATAGAAAATACAAAAAAATAATTTTAAAAATAAATATTAAAAAAAAAAAAATCATTTATAATAAATAAAACAAAATCGAGCCACTTAACTGTGAACGCTCCAGTAAAACAGCGCCAGGAAGGTCAGAGATCCTCGCAAGCGAACACTTAAATAAAGAGCATTTCAGGAATCCCAACCTTGTTTGCATGCGTAATGACATTTAATAAACTGCGGCGGACTACAAGTACACATCTATTATTCATTCCCAGCCACGCCGCAGAAGCACAAAACGCCAGCGTTCTGACAGATGGCAGGAGAGGAAATAATTCCAATAAAATATATATCATTTCCTGAAAAAGTTATTGAAAAAGACTGATATTAAGATTTGATCTCATTTTTCTCTTTCATGTGAAGCAAAAAAAATCCTGACAACCCGAGATTCTATAAAGTTTGCCGACTAACAGTGTGTATCAAATGTGATTAACAGGCTTCTAACATCGGCCCGGGCTGCACGGAGGAAGCAATTTTCCGGTTATATAGAAGCTTTTTTTGGAGTATTTATGTTTTCCTAGGTGTTGTTTTTCAGATTGAAGCCTATATTTCCTGGCAACGACATTGTTATATATCCCTAGAAGGTAGAGGGGAGCAAAACGGGCCATGGGTGATTTAATAGAGCGAAAGATAATATTTCTATATATTCCCTTCATATTTTGATACCTAAAAGGGGTTATCCCACGAATTGAAAGAAAGATCTTGCGCCATTATGTTAGCTCTATCAATACAAAAAACTCTTCTCTACGGGGTTATTTTAACCCTTTTCAGTTTTTTTTAAAGGGGTTTCCAGGAGTTGGATTGAACTGAGGGGCGGCTGGGGTGGAGGTAAGACAGAAAAAATATTTTTACCTAGTTCCGGTCCTGGTCCCCTTTGCCTCACCTGCCGCGTAGGAAGAAGAGAAGAGGCACAGGGGAGGTAATATAATAAACACTGATATTCACTCACCAAATATGGTGGAATATGCTAGCCTACACAATCTGGTAGCCAATGACATGAACAGACGATCATGTATAATACATGGTTGCTTTGGGTAGTCGCAGCTCTCCTCTGTCTGGTGGCTCTTTGCTCTGACTCGAGGAACCTTGCTGATGACAATGGCTGCTTAAAGGAATTTCCAGCTCTATGATATCGGTGACCCAGGTCATCAATATCAGATCGGGCGGCACATCTGGCACCCACACCAGCCAGTTAGCTGTTTGAAGAAGATGCACTGGAGCCCCCTTGTGGTCCTCTTCTGTTGTCCATTGGCCTCCTGGGTGATGTTGCTGGCCCCAGGACTGATGAGGACTCTGACTTCACCCAAGGAGGCCTGAAGAGGCAGGAGCGTGAGGGAGCCCAGGAAGGGAAAGCGAGTATCATTGTGTATTATATTTCCACTTAGTATACTCTAAAGCAGGGGTCGGCAACCCCTGGCACGCATGCCAAGCGTGGCACGCGAGGCTTATTTCCCAGGCATGGGAGTCCTCACCCAGCAGTTTCGATTGGGCCAAAC
Organism: Leptodactylus fallax; assembly: GCA_947044405.1. Classification (NCBI taxonomy): domain Eukaryota; kingdom Metazoa; phylum Chordata; class Amphibia; order Anura; family Leptodactylidae; genus Leptodactylus; species Leptodactylus fallax. The sequence goes on from CAMRHE010000804.1 coordinate 240,348, forward strand.
ACGGCCGAAACGAAACTGCTATTATTATACTGTGGGGTCTCTAAAAACCCCGAGTATAATAAGTGGAGCCCCCGGGAGGTGATCAAACATAAAACAATGTTAACTCACCTTCCCAGCTCTCCGCAGCCGCTGCGTGCTCTTCGGGGGCTTCTGCCTGACATAAGAGACCGCTGATAGGGCCCCAGGGGTCACGTGTTTTTTATGTTTGTCACCTCTCTTGGCCCTCCATTTATTATACTCTGGGGTCTGAAGAGACCCCACAGGATAATAATAGCTAGTGAGTGGTGACAATTGGAATATTATAAAAATTAGAATATTATACCGTGTGCAGGGGCCACTATAGAGCATAATACCGTGTGCAGGGGCCACTATGGGGAATAATACTGTGTGCAGGGGCCACTATGGAGGATAATACTGTGTTCAGGGGCCACTATGGAGGATAATACTGTGTGCAGGGGCCACTATGGAGGATAATACTGTGTGCAGGGGCCACTATGGAGGATAATACTGTGTGCAGGGGCCACTATGGAGGATAATACTGTGTGCAGGGGCCACTATGGGGATAATACCGTGTGCAGGGGCCACTATGTAGGATAATACCCTGTGCAGGGGCCACTATGGAGGATAATACTGTGTGCAGGGGCCACTATGGAGGTAATACTGTGTGCAGGGGCCACTATGGAGGATAATACTGTGTGCAGGGGCCACTATGGAGGATAATACTGTGTGCAGGGGCCACTATGGGGATAATACCGTGTGCAGGGGCCACTATGTAGGATAATACCGTGTACAGGGGTCGCTATGGGGCATAATACCGTGTGCAGGGGCCACTATGGGACATAATACCGTGTGCAGGGGCCGCTATGGGGCATAATAAAATGTGCAGGGGCCGATATGGGGCATAACGAACTAGGCTCATTGCAAAGTGGTTCTGCCATCTTTATCTATAACCAATGAAGGAACATGCATTCAGTTTCCCTGCAGTGACACCACAGGAAAAAAGAAGCATTACACATTGTCCACTGAACTCAAAATGCATGGACCCAATGGTTGGGTCCTCCAAAAGGAGAGATGCTCTTAGTAAGTGTCTGACTAATATATATAGAGGGGAGGGACTGTATAGCCAATGTATATTGATGTTCCTAGAAGAATATTTCCCACTGTGTTTCATGTACACAACCATTAGTAGAATCACTTCGCATGATGTTAATGCATGTCGATGAGGCCATGAACACCACCATGAAATAGGATGACGGTATATGAAGAATTTTTATGCAGTCTACATAAAAAAATTGCTACCTGCTACATCGGATATTGAATTGAAAAATTCAGGCCACAATGTGGATCCATATTGGCGATTGTATTACGAATGGTCATCTGTGTGATTCCCTACTCTTAAGCCTTACCTTTCGGCCATGTCTTTGCCATATGTTCACATGTTTAGCTCATGCGATGTCATACAAGCAATGTGAATATTTACATGGAGACGTACGGTGGCCATTATACACAATATAATTAGGAGTACTTAATAAAAGTGCAAATACTCGACGTGGCACATCAAGCTGTGTAATTACGGAGAGGTAATTGTATATCCCAGCAGGCTTGAAGCAGACAATGTAAGCAGCTCTCTCCTGTAAGCATATGAAAGCAAGGTACAATTATCCTCCCGATCCCCTGAAAATTACATACTGCTGGAGAGTTTTATTGCATTTATATATTGCAATTATGTATATATTGGAAAAAAGCAAAGCAGAAAACTAAATCCGCCCAAGGATGCACTTATATCAATGAATTAAAGTATAATGCATATATTAGCCCCGGCACTGGAGTTGGGGGGGAGGGGGGGGCATTGAGGTGAAGGAACACAGTCACATTGGTTACTGCCTGTATTAGATTGAAAGGATAGATATCTATAGAGTGGACCCCGGAAAATGGGGTCACCTACAACTATCCTATATTTGCTGTATAACTGATATAATGGAAACCTGGTAAAAACAAAACACACTGGGATAGAAAACTGGCTTACAAGGCATAAAAAGTTGCTAATTCTTTCTTGCAACTTTTTTTTTTTTTTTGCTGCCCTCGCCACATTCCCAAAAAGCAGGAAGGGCATGCAGAGGGTTAGGCCAATGGCCCTGCCAGATTTATTATGATTTACACCAGAGATATGGTGTACATGATGACGTAAATCTACACCAGCTATGAGGTTGGGAATTGGTAGTGATGGCTCTGTAAGGGTGAGTTTGAGAGTTTCTAGATTTAGTTCTCTAAGGATGAGTTTGAGAGTTGCTGGAGATGGTTTTCGAACAATGGGGTTGAACGTTAAGTTAAAAGTTGGAACTGGCTTTATAAGGTTGGTGTTGAGAGTTCGTAGAGTTGACTCTTTAAGGTTGAGAGTTGGTAGTGTGTTGGCTGTCAAAGTTTAGGATGAGACTTGGTGCAGTTGGCTCTCTAAGGTTGAGGTTGAGAGTTGGTAGAGTTGGTTCTCTAGGGTTGAGAGTTGGTAATGTTGGTTGTATAAGGTTTAGGATGAGAATTGGTGAAATTGGTTCTCTAAATTTGACAGTTGGTGGAGTTGACCAATGGTTGAGAGTGAATATTAGTAGTGTTGACTCTAAGAATAGAGAGTAGTAGTGGTAATGGCAGTAGTAGGTTGAGGTTGAAAGTTGGTGGAGTTGGCTCTCTAAGGTTGAGGTTGGGGTTTTAGAGTTGGTAGTGATGGTTCTCTCTGCTGGGTGGTGAGTTGGTAGTGATGGTTCTCTTTGGTCGAGGTTAAGAGTTGTTGAAGTTGGTTCTCTAATGTTGAGGTGGTGAGTTGGTAAGTTTGGTTCTCTAAGGTTGGGGTTGAAAGTTATATTGAGAGTTGGAGTTGGTTCTGTAACCTTGTGGTTGAGAGTTGGATGAAGAGTTATTCTGACATTTAGATCTACAGTTTGGTTGTGGGATAATGAAGCCAAGTTGGGATTGTGAGTTGAGAGCTGATGAGATACTTATGATGATGCGGTAGAACAGCTTAGGAAAGAAAACTATAGCCTGAAACATTGCTGCTATTGTTAATATAAAGGCGGACTTTGCTCCTTAATAAATGTAAGACAATTGGAAACCCTTTGTGCACTGTCCTTACTTTGTGTATCTTGGATATCTGTCACCTACTGGCAGGGGAGGTGTATTAAGGATGTGTATCACTGTGCAAACCATATAGGTTAGTGCTACTGTCACTAGGAATGAGGTGTCGGGATGAGAGTTGGGTTGAGGATTAGTCCCTGAGGTTTCTCATCAGATATGACACTTAGAAAATACTGAATAAAACATCTTTATGTCTGACTCTTTGCACTCACAACCTGTAAATGGAAAAGATATAAAGTTTTAATTGAAAAGTTCTTTGCATTCTTGTGTGAAAGTGAAAGACTTTGGTATAAACTTAGAAAATTCCAATTAAAAAACCCATCAATAAAACATCAGCTTCATATAATAGGATATAGATGTTATTATTAATGATAGCCTTATTTGACATTGTTGATGTCACAGACGGGAGTCCCTAACTCAGTTTCCTATGCTTTGAGAAGGACAGAGAGCTGCCAAGTATCAGCGGCGCCCATACTGGCAGATCTCACTTATCCATTTAGTACATGACAAACACATTTGAGTTGCTGCCATGTAATACTACAATTCTCCTGTAGTGGCCACTGCAGGGAAATGTATGACTTTTTCGGAAGCTGAACCTGTGGCAATCGTCTGATCACTGGACTTACAAAATACTCTGTAATAGATTTTGACTTGCATACAGTGGTCCTAATTCATACTGAACCCATCCACTATCCATGACCACCATCAACTCTTCTTCATTCATCCTGTATGAGCAATGGGATGAGGTCACACTACCCTTTTTGACAAAAGGTAGAAAGGCAAAGATTTCCAAAATCTACTAACCTGAGATAATGCCAAAACTAAGAGGGTTTCCAAACTCTCCTGTCCTATGATAGTGCCAAGACCAAAACTAAAATGATTTCCAAAGACTCCAACCTTGGCTAGTGTCAAGACCAAGACTAAGATAATTTCTGAAACCTTCTACCTGAGCTAGTGTCATGACCAAGAATAAGAGTATTTCCAAACCCTCCTATCCTGAGATAATGCCAAGACCGAGACTAAAAGAATTTCCAAACCCTCCTACCTGAGCTAGTGCCAAGAGCAAGACTAAGTTGATTTCCAATTCCCACTATCCTGAGCCACTGTCAAGACCAAGAATAAGAGAATTTCCAAAGCCTTCTACCTGACCTTGTATCAAGACCAAGACTAAAAGGATTCCCAAACCCTCCTACCTGAGCTAGTGCCAAAACCAATAGGATACCTAGGACCTTGTTGATATTTGTCCTTGGTGCAAACCTGCATCCAGTTGACTGCCCGAGCCCAAAGATTCTTCTTTTTACTTTTCTATCGCAGATTTGAAAAAAAAATTTTGAAAGGTAAAGTTTCCAAAGTTCGTACTTTATAAATGTATTATGGTGGATTCATTCGAAAGAGAATGAATCCTTTATGATCTCATCGTTGCCCAGGTGATCAGTTCTAAGTTCTGTTTTCCCTGTTGTTCCACTAGTGGTATTTTTAAGGCGCTCTCCATTGGAAACTGCAGGTTGTTTTGCCTGTGGTGCATCAATTTAACCCACAGCCGGTGAGCTTCAGGAGGCGGAGGCGGCAATGCTAACTAGGACAGGCGTCTTGGCACTCAGTACCTTGTGCTTAGTTAAGTCTGAATATTGCTCAGCTTCTGCCTAAGCTGGAAAAGAAATCCCTTTTTCACCCAAAGCACAGCAAAATTAATTTATATGTAAACTAGAATAAATATCCAAGCTGTAAGTAAGAAACATATTGGTGAAGTACGCAATTTCCCACAGAGAGTCGTTCTCATAAGTTCCTAATCACACTATGGAAATTTCTGATGAGCTATAAAACAGGAAAAATATCCAGTGTATTATTCAACAGAATAGCCCAGAGTCTCTAAACAATTTACCAAATGGCGAGATGGTTGTATATTATCACTGCGCAAACTGCCAGAGATCTGCAAAGGAGCTTGACATTGCCAGATATCGCTTCTGACTTTCAGGCTGTTGTTGGAAGATTGGATTTAATTTCTTTATTTTTTTGTGTATTTTTATTTTAATTTTTTCAGTTATTTTTGTTTTATATTCTAGTTGAGTTATTTATCCATATGTTAGGGATTATATGATTTTCTGTATGAAAAAAAAAATCTGTTTGAGGTCGAATTTATTTTACTAATACAGTTTTCAAAGTCAAGTCATGTTCTTGGAAGTAGTAAAGTGCAAGCGGGATCAAAACATACGTTTTTTTTTCATTTTATCCCCAAAGATAATACATAATTATATAAAATACTTATTCCTTACTGTGAGAGCTCATATCTGTAAGCGTATAACTATGACATCAAGCTTCCTGGTGCTGGCACCTTGCAATCCGGAGATATTCGCAAGAGTAATGTCATAGAGAAAATCACCATATGGCCAAACCCGAGCTAGCGGCTTCTAATGAAAGTAGAAAGGATTCTTTACTGTAAAAGCTCTAGGCGTGGGACTTTTATCTTCATAAAAAAAATTATATAGGGTTATATGCTGTAAGAACAGTAGATGTCTGGCTTGCACTTCCAACAAAACCTTGAAAATCTACAGAAGTGTTATCTTCTATTGTAATCCTTTCTGTGATGAAATTGAGGTGACTCCTGCAGAGAAATGGAAATTACAAATAAAATAATCAAAAATGCTTAAAGGGATAAAAAAAAAATCCCTACACTAATCTAAACACCCTCCCACCTACTTTCTAAATGACATAATTAAGCAAAAATGTTTGTTACCCATATCCGATCATGTGACCACCCCAGGGACATTTTCTGATTATCCGGTGACAATCCGTTTCCCCGTTTCCGGAAAGGGAATGTCACTACTACTCCAACCACCCTCCATCCACCCCATCATACTTACCCATCTTCTTCCTGTTTAGGCTTCCTTCTGCGGGGAACAGCTCATCCTCCTTCTGTGACGTGCGCATGCGCAAAAGAGCCTGAGTCCCGGCTTTGTGCTGAAGCCTACACTCCATATGCCCACACCTGCACAGTAGAGATGGTGTGAAGGCTACAGCATAGTGCCGAGACTACTGAGTGCTGGCAGAGTCACAACATTGGAGGAGCTGTTCCCCGCAGAAGGAAGCCTGGACAGGAAGAAGACACATAAGTATAATGGGGTAGGAGGGTGGGCTCAGTTAATTGGGAAGGGCTAGTAGTGGGCGGGATAGCTAGGGAGAAAGGGAGAGGGTATTAAAAAGGGAGGGGGAGGAGTGAGAGGGAGATAGTGTGAGAGCCTACAACTATCAGAATGCATTGCATTTCCATGTAAACAAATGCAGAAGATGCCAGGTGCTCCCAGAGAAACCCAGAAATCACTCAAAACACTGCTAAAGGTATTTGGGTGCACTTATTAACCCATTAATATCACTAACAGACCTTTTTTTAAAAAAATAATTTTTGCCCGGAAAACCCCTTTAAACACTAGGTTTAAAAAGTAGGCCATTTTCTGGTGGCCCATTCCACTTAAAGTCTATTCCTTTGTATGAGATCCAGACATTTTATAAATGCAGAAGCATGTGTTCCTATGTAACCTTGACACGTCACATGGGCATTGAAAACGCAGCCTTGTAAATGACTCATCAAGATTCGCCTAATTGCCACCCGTAATTTCCCACGTGTGATGTATGGCGGTTATATTGGTCAGATAGGTCCCCGCAGCTTCATACAGGAATCTTAATAAGATGCATTAGCTTCATACGCAACAAGCTTTGGTTGCTCCGCAAACACAATTAATAATGACCCCCTACCACACAACGGAGGGGCTCATCACCATTGTAGATCAGGTTCGCTTAACAGTACACAGCTCTGTCTTGTATGGTAAATCGCTCTTCCAGACTGTGAGGAGAGGGGAAGTGTAAGGATTGCGGCATATGAAGATGTAAAGTGAAGAACTATGGATCGCTCAGTGTTTTATAAGATGCAAAATAATTCAGCTGAAATGCATGATATGCTAAGGGCTGGGGAAGGGGGGTCTGAAGAAGAGCACAAAGGAAGAGGCTTCTAGTCACAGAGATTTCATTACAATTAGTGGGGAGTTGAGGAGTCTAGTACTGTACATGCTGGCTTGTGTCATAATGTTGGCCTTGAATAAAACATGAGCACATAGAGACAGCGCATGTGGGATGGGTAAGTACTCAAGTAAGACTGCAGGGTGGCCGTGCATCAGTCAGCTGTTATCACCGGGGGAAGTCTCTGACGCCTAAATAGGAATTCTAATACTTCATACTACTGAGTATAAAGCAATGGACAGAGGATTCTCCTTTATGGTGTCCCTATGCCCTAGACGAGGCTTACATAGTTGCATTTTCTTTACACAAAGTGGGCAGTCTCACTTTGTTTAGGTTTGGTCCCCATCGGTGTGGGGGAAATCCCATTGATAGTCCAGGAATTATAGATTTAGGAGGGGCTGGGGTGGGTGTAAAACAAAAGTCATACTCATCTCCATGGTAAAGCCCCACTTCCCTTTCCCTCCCATGCCCGGGCTCACTGGGCCAGAAGTGGACAGGTTCACATGACTACCAGGACCAATCACAGGCCTCAGCAGACACTGGAGAGGGAGCGGTGACATCAATAACATCGTATGTTAACATACGATAACATGGTCTTGGCGGCCATGTGAGCCTCTCCACTTCTGGAATGGTGAGCCTGAGAGGGAAAGTGGACTGGAACTGTACAATGGAGTGTTGGGGATAGGTGAAATAACTTTTTTTTTTTTGTTTTGAACCCACCCCGGCCACCCCAGAGTTTCCTATAATCCCTGAACAACCCCTTTAAATGTGTTTGTTTTGCCAACTTGAATGTTGATAAGCATGGGTTTATGGACGGTATCGTCAAGTGTGGACAAGTCAAAACAGGAGATGTGAATCCATTGCAGGAACACTATCATAGTCAAGGTAGGGCTAAACCAGGGAGCAAAATCTAAGGGGCTGTGGGCTGTTCTCTCTTAACACCTGCAACGGGGTATAGACTTTTCCACAGGGAATCTCCAGGCTGCTACCAATGGAGTAGTCATCTGCAGCAATGGAAGTGGACATGGCACCAAGATGGGAGGCAGAGATCATAGTCAAGTCAAGGCACACACGGTTTGGGCGTAAAGAAGAGTTAAGCAGAGGTGATGGCATACAGCAGACTGGTCGATGTAGCCAAATGTATATATATATTGGGTCAGTAACGGAAGAATCAAGTAATAACATCTCTGTAGACAGTGGGAGGCAAAGCAACCTTATTCCAAAGACCCAAAGTACTGGGAGAAAATAAGAGTAATCCCATCTTAAACATTATGGCATATCCACACATGACAGGTAACCTTTCCAGAGGACCAAAGTCCCAGGACCCCTGTTTGCCACTTTAGAATACCCAGCAGCTGTAATTTATGGAGAAGTGGATTCCCAAACCCAAGTCTATGAGAGATAATAATAATAGTCCTTTAATAGTCCCACAGTGGGGAAATTCAGTGATATGTGAAGATCCAAGGGAGCAGCTCAGCTAGGTCACAGGAACGCTGTACACCAGAGCTCTGTCCCGTACCTGTCAGGCATTGTATTTCTCCTGTAAATGATTCAGATATAAGTCTGTAGACATAGACCCATTGTTGTCTAATATTATTGCCATATGAGGGAAAATAAGTATCTGCACCTATTATCTGTGAATAACAGGGTCTGACCATCAGAGATCAGCTGTCAGAAGTGACGTTTCCCTGCTGGCTGTAATGTCTGATGGTAAAGGTCTGCTAGACTTGATGACAGATCTGGCCTTGGATTGATGTAATACAGGAGGGAGATCACATTATAGCACGGTATAATATATGCCGTGCTCACGGAGACTGCAAAAGTCTATAAAGTATTGATGTGAACATAATAAAATAATGCAGAAAGTGTGTGTGTTTGGGCAGTAAATAACATGCACCAGAATAACCTAAGAGTAGCTCCCGCTCAGCCCAGCCATGTATTACTTGGTTGCCCATTCATTAGATATTATGTAATACTAATGTGACTTTTTATGTGAGAAGTGGATAACCTAAGCCAAAATCGGGTTTTGGATGTGGAATCTAGGGGCCTGTGCACATGGCGGAATTTGGCACTGATTTGGCCGATTCTACCTCAACATCAGTGTCAAATTATGCCCTTGGTTTCAGTGAGATCAGAGCAGGACGCTGATAAAATAAGCTTCATGATCGATCCTGCCACAGATTAAGGGGCAGAACCCGTGGCGTGAACCAGTTCCGTGATTCGGTTCATTCATCTGAGCCAAATCACTGGGTGGTATGTCGTAGGGGCAGAAATGGAAGAGGTATTTGAGGTAGAAGTCCGCCATGTGAACATACTCTTGAAAATGTTGACTTTCCCAGTGAAATTCTCTGGTCGTGGCCACAGAAGATTCACCATTAGTGGCAGGGGCGCTGAGGTGATTGTAATGTAGTCAGAAACAGAGCCAGGGGTCATCACTAGGAAAGAAACCAGAATATGATAAGCCAAAGGGCGAAATGTATACATAGAGGGCAAGCATGAGATAAATACCGTGACTAGGACAACAGGCACCAGATGGCAAATCCAAGGGCAAGACATTGGTGGAATCCATGAACAAAATTGGTGTCAGCAGGTCAACATGGATACTCGAGAGGAAGTCACCACCAGGGCCGGGAGGAAAGAGGCAGGATATCTTGCCCAAAAAGAGCTTGTCAGCAGGGATGCGCTATGGTATTAAGATGAGATAGTATCATCATTAGGGTTTCCACTAAAAAGGATGCAGTGGTTGCAGTCAACCCCAATCAATAGATCCCAAGTGGCCCAAAAGATCCATCGGCTCCATTAGAGAACACCATAAATGATGTTTAATAGCCCAAGAACTTAAAGTCACACAATGGCCAGTATTTTAGAGAAAGGCTGTCTTGTTTTCACAACCCCTGGAAGGAAACGTATAATCGGTTCAGTATGGTCAATGCGGGAAGGTGCAGCGTGGTTACGCTCGATGCACTATATCTATGACATTATTACAGGCGTACAACGCAATCCCAAAAATACTCTAATAAGCAGATAATGTTGAAGTAAATGCAGGAGTCGAGCTTTGCACTTAGTACATTAGGGACCCCGCTCACCGTTTGATGTCTTTATCTTACAACCAGATACAAAGACACAAAAGTTGCTTATTCCAACAATTCTCGGTGAGATACTTTTTCTTACGTGACTGCCTGGGGTTGTGTATTTCTTAGTGAATTTCTCCGCTTTTGACACCTTTTTGATGTGGAAATAAAAAAAAAAAAATTAGAAAAAAAAAAGCTGCAAAGACACAAGGCAGTTATTATATCAATTGGTAATGTGATAGACGTTATATAAGCGGCTTTAAAGTCCACATAAAAGGCTGAGGACTGAAATGGGCACAATTGGATCGTGTGGCGTCTAAAAGCTTGTAACCGTATAATCATGACGCTCACTGAGCTTTTCACTAGACTCGACTTCCTGCAGCCTTAGAATATGGAGATGGCGTTCTTTCTCCATAACCTCGGGGATAGAGTGCTCTCGCTCCTTCTCTTCTCGCAGCTTATTTGCATAGGTTACATCAAATCAAACACATTTTTACCGAAAGCCCTTGAACTTTAGAAAGTGTGTGGTGAATATGAGGCCGCATACTGAAGCCGATCCCACATGGGAGCCTTCATTGACAGCTTCTGATGGACGTAGCCTCCAATATTCAATTTCAGACACGGACTCGGTAAATTGCATACGTCTCCTGCACAGCCACTCGACCCTCCAATTCCGTCGTTGCCTACTCCTCTATTAAATCCACATGTTTAGAGGATATGCCCTCTAGCTCGCGTCTTCATTTGCAGATTCCGCTGATGCCTTAACATCCTTCTTATTAGGAGACACAATGTGGGTTTTAAAAGACGGGAAACGTGCGCAAAGAGGTCGAAATTTTGATGCTAAAAAGGATATTTCCACAAATTTACACTGATGGTGTCATATCGTTGATTATCTAATGGCGACGACACCCATCATGGGCTGGGATATACAGTATTAGGCAAAAAGGGATTTATTGGAAGCAGGAAAAATGAGCAAGCCTAATTTTTGGGGTTATTTAGATTTTGGAGATATAAAAAAAATAGCTCATGCTCACCTTCCTTAGTTCTCCAGGGCTCTGTTACGGCGTCTAGTCTTCTTTCCGAATGTCTTCTAGTCGATGTTTTCATCAAATAGTGTCATGATGTCAACACACCCCACATGACCACTGAGGTCCAATCACAGTCCTCCATCATTCAGGAGGCTGGAATACACCAGGAGCGAAGACTGGATACTGCGGTGGAGCCCCAGAACAGTGAGGAAAGGTGAGTACGGGCTGTTTCTTCTTTTTATGCACCACCCTGGGGCCTCCGATTATTACACTTTGGGATCTGAATTGATCGGTTCACAGAATCTGAACCATCAAAAATTCATGGGAACATTTATAGATTTCATAGCTCTCCATATTAGAAGAGTCTGATGACAATAAACCGAGTCGGGATCCCAGCAACCAGCTTTACTCATGGATGTAAATGTTAGGTTTCCTTCACTGTGTCTTCAGGGCCCCCCCCCCAGGATGGGGGCCTAGTCTAACTCTGCTTACTGCTTCCAGGCCTTGTAAAACCTCACTTTTCAGAAGCAGACAGTGCCCAACTAGTGCACCTTATAGTCATAACCCCAATATACCCTAGATGGTCAGCCATCAGTCAAGCCAAAACCAGTTGGTTGACTATATTGATATGTGTATGGAGAAGTCTTTCTTGCCTCAGTTATGGTCGTTGAACTCAGCTCTTCGGGACCAAGTGTTGGAACAATTCACATTATAAAGAGTGACCGCTATTAACCCATCATTGCCAAAACTGGGGTTCCCCTTTTATAATTTACACACTGGGGAGAAGAAGGAAACGCTGAGACTAATGAAGATCTTTGCTTTTTCACTGCTAAATGGTTCAACATGAAAAAAAAAAATTGCCGCTATTACTGCACATATAAGGGGCCCCATAGTGAGTTTGAGAGGCGAGCTGTTCTCTCATTGTATGATAATAGCAGTTACTATTACATACTGTATATATCTATTCTATACCTATATGTATAATTGTACGTACACGTCTTCACTACTATGACTACCATGGCTGGTTATGGCCCATTCATCCTCTCCTTTCTTATACTGTACATGACTACAGTCTGGATGTTCAGACTGAATGAATGGATACCCTTAAAGGAGGTATTTTACTGCCAACTCTTAGAGGACATGTAGGATCAGGGCCGGCCTATATGAGATGTGACCTGTGTGGCTACATGTGACACATTAGTTACCCCTGATAAATGGAGCGATCTATGATGGATAATCTGTGAGCGCTGCAAATCTGAATGTTATTGATATATTTGTACTATATAGACATTATATACCCAAAACTATTCTTAGTGTACTATATACATGGAGCTGTTATTTGGTCACTGTATGGTGGTATTATTTGAGTATTATATTGTGGTATTGTTTGAGAATAGTATGGTGGTATTATTTGGTCCTGTATGGCGGTATTGTTTGAGCACTATATTGTAGTATTATTTGAGTATTGTATGGTGGTATTGTTTGAGCACTATATTGTAGTATTATTTGAGTATTGTATGGTGGTATTGTTTGAGCACTATATTGTGGTATTGTTTGGTCCTGTATGGCGGTATTGTTTGAGCACTATATTGTAGTATTATTTGAGTATTGTATGGTGGTATTGTTTGAGCACTATATTGTGGTATTGTTTGGTCCTGTATGGCAGTATTGTTTGAGCACTATATTGTGATATTGTTAGAGTATTGTATGGCGGTATTATTTGAATACTGTATAGTAGTTATGCTTGAGTATAGTATGGTTGAGTATTGTTTGAGCATCTATCGTAGAACAGTTTGAGCACTGTATGGTAGTATTGTATGAGCACTGTATTGTGGTCTTACTTGAGCCTGTATGGGGGTATTATTTGAATAATGTATAGTAGTATTGCCTGATAACTGTATGGTGGTATTGTTCAAGCTTGTATGGTGGTATTTTTTGAGCACTGTATGATAATATAGCTTGAGAACTGTACGGTGGTATAGTTTGAACCTGTATGATGGTATTTATTGGGTAGTGTATGGTAGCATTGCTTGAGAGTTGTATGGTGATAATATGCGAGCACTATATGGTGTTATTATTTGAGCCAGTATGGAGGTATTGTTTGAGCACTGCATGGTGGTATTTACATAGCGGTTGTGTAGCACTGCTATTTATGCACTGTATAGTGCAATGTATGGTGGTGGGAGTACACTAGTTCTGTTATGTAGGCCAGTATACAGTGTGTCACTGTTGTTAGGTACTGTTGGTATGGTTATTACATTATATAACAGAATATTAAATGAGGGGGCCTCAACAGAATTTGCCGCAGGTCAGCCCTGTGTAGCATAATGAGCAGGATGGGCTTTACCTGGCACCTATGGTTATATGATGCACAAGACTAATAGATATGACGAGCTGGGGGAAAGGGGGATCAAATGTGTCTGAGTAAGTTTACATGCAGTCATGTGACCGAGTGACTAAAGTCAGTCTTCCATAGACTTCAAAATGGCTGACTTCCTGTCCCCAGGTATATAAAGAGGAGTAGACGTTGACCACAAAAAGCTGAATACTATACATAACGGGTACCATGTAACACTACATTTCCCTTATAGTGGCTACCAAGGATAAGAGGATGTCCATGCAGTATCAAAGGCCCTATTCGATCAAATTATTTCCTTATATCAGCGGTCTGTAATCTATGGCTCCCTCATCTCATCTCATTCCAGCGTGCTCTGCCAGCCGGAGGCATGTTGGGAGTTGTAGTCTGCAGATGACAGCTCTAAAGTATCGCTTTATGTGATGAATACAGTTCCTTTCATTCACCGATCAATCTTCATCCATGACCCTAATACGGGACTATAGTATCATGAACGCTCTTATCTTGGATTTGGTAGGAAACACAGGGTCATCCATGTGCCTGTATTGAGCAGGCAAAGCGGAGATATTTTAAAATGATAAGAAGAAATGAAATATGTAGAGGAGAAATGATGAGCTTCCATTCTTTCCAGCAAGAAATAAGAGCGTGAGAGTCATCTGGTTGCCGTTCTTCAGACACCTACAGAATGGAGACTTGCACTTGGCTAAGTTTCTAAAAAGATTCATATAATCTAAGGGGAGCTGAAAATAAGCTTTGGCGGTGCAGATTGATTCATTTTATCCCCAGTGAATGCCACGCGTTCAGCCCTATTGAACCTTCTTTAGAATTTTCACCTCAAAAGAAGTTCAGCGTAACCTGATCAATGGCGTTTATCAGAGATACCACATGAAAGAGGAGTCTCAACTTGTGTTCCAGGAGCAGACTCTTGATTTATCTCCTTCTCCTTAATGATTAATTCAAGACGCTCCTCAATAATGTTTTTAGAATCTGAATTTACATTTTTGCAAATATTAAACCGAGAACGAACAGACGTAAAATAAGCAACGGGATTGAGGCATTGTAAACAGTAACACCACCGGCTAGTTTTTTCCTATTTTCCACCTCAGTCTTCCAAAGTTCATAACTTTTTGATTTTTCTGTTGGATTAGCCATATAAGGGCTTATTCTTTGCTGGACGAGTTGTATTTCCAGTTTACACCATTTGGGGTACATATAATGATTGAAAGGATCGCATCAAAAATGTTCAATTCTGTCATTTTTTATGTTTTATTTTTATGGTATTCACTCTATTAAAAATGACACGGTAGCTTACGATTATGGCCTTTCCATAGTTATATCGGTTTTATCATGTTTTACCACTATGAAAAAAAACATTTTGCAAAAATAAATAATTTGTTTGGGGACAGCATATTCTAACATCCATAATTTTTTTTACTTATTTGTTGGTAGAGCTATATGAGGGCTTTTTTGTGCAGGGCAAGTTCTATTTTTTTCTGGTATGTACATGGTCACTTTGTGATCAAAATACAGTAATTTGTGTGTTGCAATATTTATTTTTTTACAGAATTGACCATACAGGATAAAAACATTATTTTTAGATAGTCTGAACATATACGCATACAGGGATACACAGCAAGTGTGATTCACCCCCTTTCCCTGACAGCCTATTTGACCTGCCCTCCCTGAAGACATGGATGTTTTCTCCTTCTTCACAACCTCTACTTCCTCCTCCTTCCTACTTCTGTCTCTAACTGTGAGAGAAAGAAGAGGGAATATATAGAAAACTGACAAGGTAAGGAGAAAAATATCTAAATCAGAAGTAGCCATACAGTCAGCTATGTTCAGGAGTAGCTCAGACTCTATAGCAACAAAATAGTAATATGTTCCAACAATTCAGTCTCAGCCTATCATAGACTTCTATTAGGGAGATGTATATCTGTGATTTGACATAAGCCACTTTCCAAATATTGTGCCTTAATTGAATGCACCTTAAAAAAATAACCCAAAAAGTCCCAAAATGGTAGATCAATTGCCACCTTTAGTAGTCACAGGTCACAATATTTATATTGGGAAATGAGTCCAACAGCTGCAAATGGTTTAAAACCATCAGAAAACCTTAGAATATGGCCACATTAACCTGCCCCTTTTGCTAAACACTTCAACAGTACAGTCTGTTCTTGAGTGTCCCCAGCCCAAATAGACAGTGTTCTTCTCGGGTTGACTACACACATTCTCATTGACCGATCTGAACGTCAACCATTGAGATCATCCAGTGAGTTTGTAGTCAGAGACTATTGACTACACTCAAAATGAATCCTGATCCCCTGAAGACATAGATGTTTTCTTCTTCTTCACAACCTCTACTTCCTCCCCCTTCCTACTGCTGTCTCTAACAGTGACAGAAAGAAGAGGGAGCATATAGAGAACTGACAAAGTAAGGAGCAATATGATGAAACATCTAAATCAGAAGTAGCCGGACAGTCAGCTATGTTCAGGAGTAGCGCAGACTTTACAGCAACAAAATAGTAATATTTGCCAACAATTGGTAGATCGATCTCAGCCTATCATAGGATTCTATTAGGGAGATGTATACCTGTGATTTGACATAAGCCATTTTCCAAATATTGTGCCTTAATTGAATGCACCTTAAAAAAATAACCCAAAAAGTCCCAAAATGGTTGCCACCTTTAGTAGTCACAGGTCACAATATTTATATTGGGAAATGAGTCCAACAGCTGAAAATGGTCTAAAATCTTAGAATATGGCCACATTAACCTGCCCTTTTTGCAAAACACTTCAACAGTACCGTCTGTTCTTGAGTATCCCCAACCCAAATAGACTGTGGTCTTCTCGGGATGACTAACCACATTCTCATTGACCTATCTGAACGTCAACCATTGAGATCATCCAGTGAGTTTGTAGTCAGACCCTGTTGACTACACTAAAAATTAATCCTGTTCCCCTATAGGGCACAGGGTGGAGACATTGGGGTTGAGTGACTGCAGTATCAGGATACAAAACTTCTTTGCAGAGATGCAGAGATCTTACATTTGCCGCAGTCGTCCTAAGCTTCCCCATAGACCGACAGAACTCGCATTTCCCGCATTAAAAAAAAAGCAAAGAAGCATTAAAAATAACAGCAAACAGCAAAAGAAAAGCCAGAAACATATTTAATATGTGAAATAGTTTTGCAGCCGACACTCTTTTAATATTAAAGTCATGAATATCATTTAGCTGCATTATAAATAATTACACATGTTCCCTATGAAATACGAAGGATGTAATTAAATTCTGAGATTCTGCTTCTGTAAGTGCTTGGATCACATTTATGTTTTATGATGGCAACAGAATCCTCCACTTGAATTATAGGCTTGTATATAAATCAGGTTATTGGGGATTATTATATTCTGGGAAAAAAAAATCCCCCTCACAATAGATTAATCTCTTTTGGGTGTGTTGGCTCGGGCCCATTCTCGCTGGAAGAAAAGGAGATAGATTTTCTCCCACTTTCCTCTTAAGGGTTTATAAATTACTTTTAGTATACACAGTTCATTCTCCAAGGAGACATCTATTACTGATGTTAAAAATCTTGCATCCCCAGCAGTCTGGGGAGGTATATTCATTTTTTATTATATTCCCCGCTCAAGACAGTATGCTAATAAAGTATAATTTTGCTAAGAGAGTGGAAAAAAATAACAATAGCTGGTTTAGTACTATCAGGTCTTCCTGGGTAATGACTTGTATATTGTAAAAGCGTTAATGTAACTAATTACAGGCCGCCAAAAATATGGCGGCCGTTGCAAAATAAGCCAGAAATCACTTTTACGAGTCAACTCTGCAAATGTATTTTTCTATCATGTCTCTAATGGACTTTGTAATAATGTTGTCTAGATAAATAGTTTACCTAAATTATGATGGAGTTGTCAACATGGACGTAGATACGGAGCGTGCCATTGGCCAAGGTTTGATATGTGATGGAGATGTAACCTACATAGTTCACTCAAATTACGATGGAGTCACCAACTCAGATGTAGATATAGAGGGAGAAGTTGCCTAATGTTTGCTATGTGATGGAAACATAACACAAATAGTTTACCCACATTACGATGGAGTTGTTAACACGGGTGTAGATATAAGGGGTGCAGTTGCCAAACATCTGCTATGTGAGAGAGATGTAACCTACATAGTTCACCCAAATTACGATGGAGTCACCAATATGGGCGTAGATATAGGGGGTGCAGTTGGCCAATGTTTACTGTGTGGTGGAGGTGTAACCTACATAGTTTACCCAAATTATGATGGAGTTTCAACATGGACATAGATATAGGGGGTGAAAATGCTCAATGTTTGCTATGTGATGGAGATGTAACCTACATACTTTACCCAAATTATGATGGAGTCACCAACATGGGCATAGATGTAGGGGGTGCAGTTGGCCAAAGTTTGCTGTGTGGTGGAGTCAACACAAATTTTTTACCCAAATTAAGATGGAGTTTTCAACACAGACGTAGATATAGGGGGTGCAGCTGTCCAATGTTTGCTATGAGATGGGGATGTAACCTACATAGTTTACCCAAATTACGATGGTGGTGTCAACACAGGCATAGATATAGGGGGTGCAGTTGACGTAGGTTTGATATGTGATGGATATGTAACCTACATAGTTTACCCAAATTATGATGGAGTTTCAACATGGACATAGATATAGGGGGTGCAATTGCCCAAGGTTTGCTATGTGGTGGAAACTTAACACAAATTTGTTACCCAAATTACGATGGAGTTGTCAACACAGACGTTGATATAGAGGGTGCAGTTGCCCAATGTTTTCTATGTGATGGAGACGTAACATAACTCCCTGTGAGGAGTTTTCTTTACGCAGCCCATTTTCCCATACTGTGGGTCAGAAAACATTGGTCATTCTGGAGATCCTACCAAGGAAAGGTTTTGCTTGTGTCTATATAACTTGGGTTACCAGTTATGGCAGGATCTACATGGTAATGAGTACAATACATGGTGGCACCATGGATTACAGATGCCCACACTGAACCTTCCATGCTTCTGTGGATTCTGGCCCTACCTCTCATGTCTATACATATCTATTTTTCCTTGATCAGTGGCCCATTACTATGGTGGGCAAGACAACCAATGGAGGGACTGTCCACAGTATGAGAACAGCAGCAGTTCCATGCTCTGTCCCAGCAAGACTGACCAACATCACTATACTCATACATTGATTTACATTTGGTAAGAATTCTACAACTTCTTGAACACAGGGTTAAAAGGGATTATCCAACCACCAAAAATTTCAACTTCCTCTTTGCATATTATACAATAATACAAGAAATAATAAAAACTTTACCGATCCCCTTCCAATTGCCAGTTCCCTAACGGTCTCTGTGTCTGTGGTGACCTGTGAGGATGCAGAGACCACTGGGGTCCAGGAAGCAGAAGAATGGGTGGTGTTGGGGGGATCGGTGAATTTTGCTTCTTTTATTATTTTATACCAATATAGGCAATTTTTAATTTTGTTTTTCGATGGATGAACACCGCATTTACTTTCTGAACATGTGGAACATAGACAGTGGCAGTCAACTTTGGTGGAACACAAATAGTGTCCTTGCTGCTGGAGGAATGGCACCGAGGTCTCCTTCAACCTTACTTGCTGCATGTCCTCTCCCTGCTCCCTCTCCTTTTGTCTTGTATCTCCCTATATGCTGTTGCCCCTTTCCACCATTCATTACAGGCAGTAGAGCGTGAGAGTTGAGGAAGCTTGCAAAAGTTTTAGGCAGGAGTGGGAAATTCTGCAAAGTAAGAATGCTTGTAACAAAATGAAGTGAACGAAGAAAAGAGAAATGTAAATCCCATCAATATTTGGTGTGACCTGTGCCCTTTGCCTTCCATCAGTTCTTCTCGTGACTTATAGGCAGTTTTGGGCACAACTGGGCAGGGAGATTGTTCCCGCCATCTTGGAGAACTAAGCACAGATCTTCTGTGGATGTAGACTGGTCCAGTCCTTCTGTTTCTTCATATAATCCCAAACAGACTGGATGATGTTGAGATCAGGGCTATATCTGTGGGGGCCGTATCATCACTTCCAGGACTCCAGAGGGCAAAGATCACACCAAATATTGATGGGGTTTAGATTTTACTTAAATTTTATTGATAAACAAAGAATAGACTATTAACCCTTCTATTTCTGAAAGCATTCTTACTTTAGCACAAATCATAATTCTTCGGATTGTTTGGAAAATGGACAAACTTGCCATATAACACAGGAGTCCGACCAGAGCAGAGCTCGATCTGTCCACATTTGGTCCCAGCACTTAGCATACAAACAGTCTGAAGGCAATCTGACATTTGATAAAAATATCTTTTTGTTTGTGAGGTATTGAGCGAAAATGTTCCGTTTTAGCGTTACTCAAAGTCATTTAAGACACAGCGGGGATCTGAGTCAAACTTTTAAAACCTTTTACTTCAAGAAGCTTAGATGGCTCTGAAAACATACAAGTAAGTGACATCATTCCCTGCTTTCAATGTCACTTGTCATATATAGACTGTTCTTCTCTTGGCCATACACGAGGAAGCAGCGGACATGTCAGTATGTTAGTCCACTGATCTGGTTCTTTGCAGAAAATGTGTGTTATGTGTTGCAGATTTTGCTGTGTTTTTTGAGCAAAGAAACCACCAGAAATCGGTGGAGAGAAGAACCTGCACAGAGGACTTTTCTTTCCACTACTTCCAGTATGAAGACAGTGGACACCCAGCTGACCCCATTATACTCAATGGGGTCCTCCAATGTCTGTATTAGGGGTCCTTCAATATTGTAAGTTTCAATGTTTAGATTTTTAGAATGGAGGTGCCCGGAGAGTAGCAGGCTACATTCCAAAAAAGTGACTCCCATCCTCGTTTTCTGGGCATCTAGGGGGGCTATGGGCTATATAAGCTCTGTGCACAATAGCTGTCTTATCTGATATAGACATCTACTGGTTCACCACTACCAACGAATTGCTTTGATTTTTTAGGCGTTGGTGTGCACAATGCATGAGCTCCCTAAGAGAACAGGAACCTAAGTGACTACTTATATTTAGTAAAGTCGCATTGATTTCACCAAATTGTTGAGGTTTCTTCCCTGATTCTCAATATCCATTAAACCCACCATAATACAATAAAGATATGAAACAACAAAAAATATCAGTGCCAAGGTGGCGATAGCCTTTGTACTGAAAACACCACTGTTATGGTATTTATGCACCCCTTACAGCTACACCTCTTCTGGACCCATTATTGTATCGGAACCTGGGGCCATTAGAGGATCTTCTGGTGGAACCAACTAGGACTGAACATCAGTGTCGGACTGAAGTTCCTTCCAACAGATAACATGGGGGTCCCACCTTCCAACAACCCTTAGGAAATAGACCATAGTACCCTTCGAACTTGGGTGCTTTCAGCTGGACCATTATTGTGTCGGAACCTGGGACCATTAGAGGATCTTCTGGTGGAACCAACCAGGACTGAACATCAGTGTCGGACTGGAGTTCCTTCCAACAGATAACATGGGGGTCCCACCTTCCAACAACCCTTAGAAAATAGACCATAGTACCCTTCGAACTTGGGTGCTTTCAGCTGGACCATTATTGTGTCGGAACCTGGGACCATTAGAAGATCTGGTGAAACCAACCAGAACTGAACATCAGTGTCAGATTGAAGTTCCTTCCAACAGGTAACATTATTCTGGGGTCCCACCTTCCAACAACCCTTAGGAAATAGACCATAGTATCCTTCGAATTTGGGTGCCTTCAGCTGGACCATTATTGTGATAGAGCCTGGGTCCACCGGAGGATCCTCTGGTACTTTGGTGTACCAGTCCAACACTCTTAACCTGCACAGGATCTCCATATCCTTTTAAGGCGAGCTGAATGTCAGTCAATCAGCAATGGTCGCAGTGTTCCTCAAGCTTAGTATACTGTGTAGCACCCAGAGAAGCTCAGTCCCATTCCAGCCCATAGGACCGGGTACCTGCACAATGAATGGATCTGGGCTAGTTCATCATTCGCTCTCTAATAAACCGCTTTGCATTCAACAGATTGTTTTGGGCCATAACAGAATAATTTTGATAGACAGTTTTATCTCCAACCCTAACCTAGTGCAGCAAATCTTATACAGCTCATTAAACCTAACAAGGTTCTCCTATGGGAATTTGGAGGGTGAATCTATGGGTTTATGAGCGGCCATCCAAAATCCTATGGTTTAGAAACAATCCCTGAAACTGAGCCCAGGGGTATTGGCTTTGGGATAATGATGGTTGTTTGCTTAACAACAGGGGAACAAAACATAAAAATAATGTTATTTCAGTGTGTTTGGATGGGTGTTGCAGAGGGGCTGATTTCGGCAGGAAACAATAGGGATAAAGTTTATTGTATATGCAGAAACTCAGGGTACTAAGCAATAGCATATGGTGCCAATCAGACTAACATTGTTGAGCTTGATTAAAGAGATGAAGCTGAATCCACAGGCCGACCTACCTGCGGCTGGAGAAGAAGAGGAAAACACTTTATACTGGGTGGTAAAGCTGCTGCGCGAAAACATTGCCGAAGAAAACATTAGAAAGTGCAAATATAAAATGTTCCCGTAAAATAGTATGTACGTGAGGAGCGGTGGACATCTGCAAATCACACAACTACTGGAGAGGTTCTTCAAGACCAAGGCAAGACAGCGGCAGACGAATAAATAGGAAATTTATAAACTGAAATTGGTTTTGTTTTATACCTTCAGCCAAGTGGCGGGGGATGGGAGAACGGAAGAATACAAAGTAACAACAGAAACCCAAGTGCACTCACTGACAAAAAAATATACCGCACCAAGAAGGATTTGTGGTCCTGGGTGAAGCTTTCTCAGTGCGATGATCTATGGAAGTGATGACAATATTACAGCCAAAGGAGAAGGTTATTGGGGACAAGTGTACAGTACAGTATTCCAGTAATTATAGTCATGTACATAGAAGGTAGTATTATAGTAGTTATATTCTTGTACATAGGAGCAGTATTATAGTAGTTATATTCTTGTACATAGGGGCAGTATTATAGTAGTTATATTCTTGTACATAGGAGGTAGTATTATAGTAGTTATATTCTTGTACATAGGGGGCAGTATTATAGTAGTTATATTCTTGTACATAGGAGCAGTATTATAGTAGTTATATTCTTGTACATAGGAGCAGTATTATAGTAGTTATATTCTTGTACATAGGAGCAGTATTATAGTAGTTATATTCTTGTACATAGGAGCAGTATTATAGTAGTTATATTCTTGTACATAGGAGGCCAGTATTATAGTAGTTATATTCTTGTACATAGGAGTAGTATTATAGTAGTTATATTCTTGTACATAGGAGCAGTATTATAGTAGTTATATTCTTGTACATAGGAGGCAGTATTATAGTAGTTATATTCTTGTACATAGGAGCAGTATTATAGTAGTTATATTCTTGTACATAGGAGCAGTATTATAGTAGTTATATTCTTGTACATAGCAGCAGTATTATAGTAGTTATATTCTTGTATATAGGAGGTAGTATTATAGTAGTTATATTCTTGCACATAGGAGCACTATTATAGTAGTTATATTCTTGTACATAGGAGGTAGTATTATAGTAGTTATATTCTTGTACATAGGAGCAGTATTATAGTAGTTATATTCTTGTACATAGGAGGCAGTATTATAGTAGTTATATTCTTGTACATAGGAGCAGTATTATAGTAGTTATATTCTTGTACATAGGAGGCAGTATTATAGTAGTTATATTCTTGTACATAGGAGCAGTATTATAGTAGTTATATTCTTGTACATAGGAGGTAGTATTATAGTAGTTATATTCTTGTACATAAGAACAGTATTATAGTAGTAATATATTCTTGTACATAGGGGCAGTATTATAGTAGTTATATTCTTGTACATAGGAGCAGTATTATAGTAGTTATATTCTTGTACATAGGAGGCAGTATTATAGTAGTTATATTCTTGTACATAGGGGCAGTATTATAGTAGTTATATTCTTGTACATAGGAGCAGTATTATAGTAGTTATATTCTTGTACATAGGAGCAGTATTATAGTAGTTATATTCTTGTACATAGGAGGTAGTATTATAGTAGTTATATTCTTGTACATAAGAACAGTATTATAGTAGTAATATATTCTTGTACATAGGGGCAGTATTATAGTAGTTATATTCTTGTACATAGGAGGTAGTATTATAGTAGTTATATTCTTGTACATAGGAGTAGTATTATAGTAGTTATATTCTTGTACATAGGAGCAGTATTATAGTAGTTATATTCTTGTACATAGGAGCAGTATTATAGTAGTTATATTCTTGTATATAGGAGGTAGTATTATAGTAGTTATGTTCTTGTACATAGGATGTAGTATTATAGTAGTTATATTCTTGTACATAGGAGCAGTATTATAGTAGTTATATTCTTGTACATAGGAGCAGTATTATAGTAGTTATATTCTTGTACATAGCAGCAGTATTATAGTAGTTATATTCTTGTATATAGGAGCAGTATTATAGTAGTTATATTCTTGCACATAGGAGCACTATTATAGTAGTTATATTCTTGTACATAGGAGGTAGTATTATAGTAGTTATATTCTTGTACATAGGAGCAGTATTATAGTAGTTATATTCTTGTACATAGGAGGCAGTATTATAGTAGTTATATTCTTGTACATAGGGGCAGTATTATAGTAGTTATATTCTTGTACATAAGAACAGTATTATAGTAGTAATATATTCTTGTACATAGGGGCAGTATTATAGTAGTTATATTCTTGTACATAGGAGCAGTATTATAGTAGTTATATTCCTGTACAGGGACAGGGAAGATGGTTAAAATTGATGGGAAGATGGATGGAGCCAAATACAGGACCATTCT
Organism: Leptodactylus fallax; assembly: GCA_947044405.1. NCBI lineage: Eukaryota > Metazoa > Chordata > Amphibia > Anura > Leptodactylidae > Leptodactylus > Leptodactylus fallax. The sequence goes on from CAMRHE010000804.1 coordinate 264,876, forward strand.
GGAAGAAAACCTGTTGGAGTCTGCAAAAGACCTGAGACTGGGACGGAGATTTATCTTCCAACAAGACAATGATCCCAAACATAAAGCAAAATCTACAATGGAATGGTTCACAAATAAACGTATCCAGGTGTTAGAATGGCCAAGTCAAAGTCCAGACCTGAATCCAATCGAGAATCTGTGGAAAGAGCTGAAAACTGCTGTTCACAAACGCTCTCCATCCAACCTCACTGAGCTCCAGCTGTTTTCCAAAGAAGAATGGGCAAGAATTTCAGTCTCTCGATGTGCAAAACTGATGGAGACATACCCCAAGCGACTTACAGCTGTAATGGCAGCAAAAGGTGGTGCTACGAAGTATTAACTTAAGTGGGCCGAATAATATTGCACGCCCCACTTTTCAGTTTTTTATTTTTTACAAAAGTTTAAAATATCCAATAAATTTTGTTCCACTTCACAATTGTGTCCCACTTGTTGTTGATTCTTCACCAAAAAATTAAAATTTTATATCCTTATGTTTGAAGCCTGAAATGTGGCAAAAGGTTGAAAAGTTCAAGGGGGCCGAATACTTTCGCAAGGCACTGTATATTCTTGTACATAGGAGCAGTATTATAGTAGTTATATTCTTGTACATAACATGTAGTATTATAGTAGTTATATTCTTGTACATAGGAGCAGTATTATAGTAGTTATATTCTTGTACATAGGAGCAGTATTATAGTAGTTATATTCTTGTACATAGGAGCAGTATTATAGTAGTTATATTCTTGTACATAGGAGGTAGTATTATAGTAGTTATATTCCTGTACATAGGAGCAGTATTATAGTAGTTATATTCTTGTACATAGGAGGTAGTATTATAGTAGTTATATTCTTGTACATAGGGGACAGTATTATAGTAGTTATATTCTTGTACATAGGAGCAGTATTATAGTAGTTATATTCTTGTACATAGGAGCAGTATTATAGTAGTTATATTCTTGTACATAGGAGCAGTATTATAGTAGTTATATTCTTGTACATAGGAGCAGTATTATAGTAGTTATATTCTTGTACATAGTAGCAGTATTATAGTAGTTATATTCTTGTACATAGCGAGGTAGTATTATAGTACGGTAGTTATATTCTTGTACATAGGAGCAGTATTATAGTAGTTATATTCTAGTACATAGGAGCAGTATTATAGTAGTTATATTCTTGTACATAGTAGCAGTATTATAGTAGTTATATTCTTGTACATAGGAGGTAGTATTATAGTAGTTATATTCTTGTACATAGGAGCAGTATTATAGTAGTTATATTCTTGTACATAGGAGCAGTATTATAGTAGTTATATTCTTGTACATAGGAGCAGTATTATAGTAGTTATATTCTTGTACATAGGAGCAGTATTATAGTAGTTATATTCTTGTACATAGGAGCAGTATTATAGTAGTTATATTCTTGTACATAGGAGCAGTATTATAGTACTTATATTCTTGTACATAGGAGGCAGTATTATAGTAGTTATATTCTTGTACATAGGAGTAGTATTATAGTAGTTATATTCTTGTACATAGGAGCAGTATTATAGTAGATATATTCTTGTACATAGGAGTAGTATTATAGTAGTTATATTCTTGTACATAGAAGCAGTATTATAGTAGTTATATTCTTGTACATAGGAGCAGTATTATAGTAGTTATATTTGTGTACGTAGGGGCAGTATTATAGTAGTTATATTCTTGTACATAGGGCACAGTATTGTAGTAGTTACCGTGCAATCTTGTAGATAGGCACAATATAATAGCTCTTTGCTTTTGTACATTTGAGCCCTAAAGACTTTACTGTATCATAATGAAAACAGCAGTTGCCTTATACAATATGAAAGTACAAAGTAGAATTCATCTATTTTTTTTTTTTCCTAAAGCACATTTTATTTTTTTCAAAACATTTTTTCTTGTAGACGTCATCTATACAGTTATAGCTCAACCACCTGCCTGATATGTATTTTTTCCATCTGCAGATAATAAACCCATTGAAATGTTTTAATCCGTGTTCATCCTAAGTGCACTTCCACGCAGACACAATATTGCTGTGAATACATTTCTCTTGCTGGCCTAATAAAACATTATCGTTTAATAGATTCCAACCTGAGTATTTGGACGTTTTTACATACAGTCCATATTAAGTGACTCAATTAGGACTATTACAAAGCGACCAGAAAGCTTTTAGCCTATTTGTTTTCTGATTAACAATAAAAGCCTTTACATTACGCCAGTATGTAGCAGCATTCAGCGTCTACCGCAAAATACATTGAAGTGATGTGACTGCCAAGTGCTTGAGCAGGTGGCCGGCATGACTGCAAGTAGGGAAATCTGTGAATTGTTCTCTAAAATATACATGGAGTTGTTCTCTATGTTTTATACACCTCCGTGTTCTTACATTGTCTCCTTCACACTACTATCCTCAATATTCTCTGTTAGGCACCATTTTAGAATGACAGCTTTCATAGTAGCAGCATCTAAGGAGGCCTTCTTCTCTCTACTGCCATAGAAACCTCATGGGTTAGAGGTCTTAGTGAACAATAGGTGGACAATTTATTAAGACCAGAACTTTGTAATACATTCCTCCTCAATATGCCCTGTTAGGTATTACCTTAGGATGACAACTTCCATAGTAGCAGAGGCCGAGCATCTAAGGAGGCCATCTTCTCTCTACTGCCATAGGAACCTCATGGGTTAGAGATCTTAGTGAACTTTAGGTGGACAATTTATTAAGACCAGAAATTTGTACACCAGTTTTATTCTATTCCTTCTCAGTATGCCCGGTTAGGTATCACCTTAGGATGACAACTTCCATATTAGAAGAGGCTGAGCATCTAAGGAGGCCATCTTCTCTCTACTGCCATAGGAACCGCATGGGTTGAAGGATTTTGTTAACATTATGTGGCCAATTTATTAAGACCGGAACTTCGTACACCAGTCTTATTCCGTTCCTCAATACTGCCTGTTAGGTATCATCTTAGCATGACAATTTCCATAGCAGCAGGGGCTCAGCATCTAAGAATGCCATCTTCACTCCCATGACTACCTCTATTGCTATAGGAACCTAAGGGTTCGGGGGGGGGGGGGGGCATTTCATTAAGACCAGCGTTTTGTGCCCCACTCTTAATCTGTTTTTCCTCAATATGCCCTGTTAGGTACCATTTTAGGATGACAACTTCCACAGTAGCATGGGTTCAACATCTAAGGAGGCCACCAAAACTCCCAGGTCTACCTCTACCACCATAGGAACTTCATGTGTTGGGGCCTTGATGAATATTATGGGGCCTATTTACTAATTATGGTGCTTTGTGAGTCAGCCAGTCTTAATCCATTTCACTTCAGTATGCCCTGTTAGATACCATCTTAGGATGGGCCATTCTTAACCCATTCCTCCTCAATATTCCCTGTTAATGTATGGACATGCTTGGTCCTTAAGATCGGGAGATGCACTCTGTTGCCTCTTGATATATAGACATATTGGGGGAGATTTATCAACGCCATTCTTTATAAACCCATCACTGGCAGAGCACATGCCTCCTCATAAGTGAGGAGCACCCTTGGCCGGGCCATGTGCTTGGAGGAAAATCTATGCCAGCTCATAGGTGGCGTAGATTTCCAGCATTCTTTACGTCATATTTCTGCATTCACACTTCCCTCGTAGATTGTAAGGTTGGATAAAGTGGGCACTTAGTAAGGTCATATCATGGATATATAGAGCTCTGCCATTGGGAAGGGGGCAGTCATATACAGGCCCAGCTGTGAGGGCAATATCTACTTGTGACTGTAGGATGTAAATGGTATTAAAAGGGGCAAGGTTTGAGTTAAGTCTACATTTATCATGGTCTTCACCTAATACCTGAGCTGATGGGAACATCTCTTGTCAAGGGCAGGAAGTCTATAGAAAATGCTGTCTCAGCTGTATTCATTGTGATGGGGTCCTGACAGCTCTGTACCATGTGAGCTACTAGTAGTCACTGGTGAGTGTCAGGAAGATAATTTCATTTGCCTCTGGCAGTTTTATTGACTTTCTCTTCATCGTTGGACTTTTATTTTTGTATCTAGATCTATCGCGTATGTTAGAGGTGATATCTTATGAAGGACATGCTGAGTGGCTGCCACGTTATGGTGCAGGAAGGTGGAAAGAAATGATAAAATATGAGTAAGGGTTCATTCAGACAGACGAATGGTACCCAAGTTTAACTCTCTATGTCCCAAATTTAATGATAGGAGATGAGTTGGCGCCATATGTGGTAGATACAGTAGACTCTCATCACTAACAGCCATGAATGGTGTCTGCAAGGTTAACTTCTTACATGCTGCAGTCAATTGTGACCGCAGAATCTGAGCAGTCAGATTGTATGGGGGCCACCCTCTTTAAAACGGTCAGCGTCCCTGCGGAGTCATAGGGGGCGCCGATCAATCATATCAGCTAGGAGCCTATGAAAGGGCCTCCCAGTACTTTCATCATAGAATTACAATTGCATACTGCTACAGCTAGCAGTAATATTATATTGTAGAAGCCATCAAACATCAGATATTCAAATCCCATAGGTGGACCAATACTTAAAGATTTTTAAAAGTTCTTTTTTTAAAAAAAAAAAATTCAAAACACCTATTTTTACCCATTATACATATAACACTAAAATATATATATATATATATATATATATATATATATATATATATATATATATACAGTCATATGAAAAGTTTGGGCACCCCTATTAACTTAATCATTTTAGTTCTAAATATTTGGGTGTTTGCAACAGCCATTTCAATTTGATATATCTAATAACTGATGGACACAGTAATATTTCAGGATTGAAATGAGGTTTATTGTACTAACAGAAAATGTGTAATATGCATTAAACCAAAATTTGACCGGAGTAAAAGTATGGGCACCTCAACAGAAAAGTGACATTAATATTTAGTAGATCCTCCTTTTGCAAAAATAACAGCCTCTAGTCGCTTCCTGTAGCTTTAATCAGTTCCTGGATCCTGGATGAAGGTATTTGACCATTCCTCTTTACAAAACAATCCAGTCAGTTACGTTGATGGCGCCGACATGGACAGCCCGCTTAAATGATCCCACAGATGTTCAATGATATTCAGGCTGGGGACTGGGATGGCCATTCCAGAACATTGTAATTGTTCCTCTGCATGAATGCCTGAGTAGATTTGGAGCTGTGTTTTGGATCGCTTGCTGAAATATCCATCCCCGGCGTAACTTCAAATCGTCACTGATTCTTGTACATTATTCTCAAGAATCTGCTGATACGAGTTGAATCCATGCGACCCTGAACTTTAACAAGATTCCCGGTGCCGGCATTGGCCACACAGCCCCAAAGCATGATGGAACCTCCACCAAATTTTACAGTGGGTAGCAAGTGTTTTCTTGGAATGCTGTGTTTTTGACACCATGCATAACGCCTTTTGTATGACCAAACAACTCAATCTTGTTCATCAGTCCACAGGACCTTCTTCCAAAATGAAGCTGGCTTGTCCAAATGTGCTTTTGCAACCTCAGGCGACTCTGTTTGTGGCGTGCTTTCAGAAACGGCTCTCGCATCACTCTCCCAACAGCCCCTGTGCAAAGTGTGCTGTATTGTTGACCGATGCACAGTGACACCACTGCAGCAAGATGATGCTGCAGCCTTGGAGGTGGTCTGTGGATTGTCCTTGACTGTTCTCACCATTCTCTCTCTGCCTTTCTGATATTTTCTTGGCCTGCCACTTCTGGGCTAACAAGAACTGTCCCTGTGGTCTTCAATTCCACATGTCCCACAGTGGAAACTGACAGGAAATCTCTGAGACAACTTTGTACCCCCCTGAACAACATGTTGAACAATCTTGTTTTCAGATCATGAGAGTTGTTTTGAGGAGCCCAGATGCCACCTCAGAGGAGATCAAATAGGAGAACAACTTGCAATTGGCCACCTAAATACCTCTCATGATTGGATACACCTGGCTATGAAGTTCAAAGCTCAGTGAGGTTACAAAACCAATTTGTGCTCAGAAGTCAGAAAAAGAGTTAGGAGTATTCAAATCAAAAAATGATAAGGGTACCCAAATTTTTGCACCCGTCAAATTTGGTTAATGCATTGCACATTTTCTGTTAGTACAATAAACCACATTCAATCCTGAAATATTACTGTGTCCATCAGTTATTAGTATATCAAATTGAAATGGCTGTTGCAAACCCCAAATATTTAGAACTAAAAATGTTAAGATTATAGGGTGCCCAAACTTTTCTTGACTGTATTAGTATTGCCACATTTAAAAATATAAAAATATTTATCCAGTATGGTGAATGCCATGACATAAAAAAAAAATTACAGACATTTTTTTCTCGCCTTTCCACCCCAAAAAATAGGTTAAAAAGTTATTGAAAGGTCGGATATATCCTATAATGGTAGTAATCTCATCCCACATAATAAAAAAAAATATTCCTTAGGCAGATCCATTGACAAAAACAAAATAAAAAAAATAAGTTATGGCTGTCAGAATATGGTATGGAATGGAATATGGAATGCAATGAAATATAATATGGAATGCCATTGTTTTACTGACCTGCATGATAAAGGTAACTTCATTTTTACCAGACAGTGAGCACTGTATAAACAATACACAAAGATAATGGTAGAGTTGTGTTTTTTTCCTATTTTACCCTAACAATTATGAGACAAGCCTCAATGATAATATAGGGATTTTACCATAGACTGCAATACAGTAGTAATACAGTCTATGGCATAAGCAATCAACTGATTGCAGACTCAAGTGCCCTGAAGGGAGACTAAAAAATCTTTTAAAAACTTTAAAAGTTTTAAAAATGTAAAAAAAAAAACTAAAGATGAAATCACTCCTTTTTTTCCTAGAATACATCTAAAATAAATATAAACATATACATATTAGGCACCCCCGTGTCATAGAATACCCAGACTATAAAAGTGTAAAAATATTTATCCCATACGGTGAAAACCATAGCTGCAAAAAATTCTGATGCCCAAAATGCCATTTTTTCTCTTTCCACCTCCCAAAAAAATTTAGAATGAAACGTGATTTAAATGTTACACATTCCTCAAAATAGTATCACCAAAACAATATCCTGTCCCACAAAAAGACACCTTACCCAGTTACATATACTGAAATATTAAAAAGTTATGGGTGTCAAAAAATGGTGGTACAAAAAAATGTTTCTTTCAAATTTTTTTTTTACATTTTTTTTAAATGTATTAAAGCATGAAAACAGCCATATAAATTTGGTATCACTGTGATTGTGCTGACTCCTCAAAATATACATAATGTTATTGCTACCACATGTTGAATGCCGTAAAAAAAAAAAATGGCACAATTACATTTTTTTTCCAATTCCACCCCATTCTGAATTTATTCCAGCTTATCAGTACTTTGTGCGGAGAATTGGAGTCATGATAAAGTACAATTTGTCTCACAAAAAATAAGCCCTTATATGGCTCTGTGAACAGAAAAATAAAAAAGTTGTAGTTTTTGGAGGGGGAGAGTAAAAAATGAAATCTCAAAAACAAAAAATTTAATGGCAAGGAATCAATCAGACTGAAACTTTTTTAGGCAACCACATTCCATTAGGCTATGTCGTATTAGACAGGGGTGCCAGAGGAGCTCGCAAGCCGAAAGCGATAAAGGAAGGATAGGAAGTGATAATTGTTTTCACTCTTTGGATTGGAAAATCGCTAAAACACATGTATATGACCAGCGAGACAAGAGAGATTAGCCGTTTAATTTCTGGATCCCCCCCCCTACCCCCGCGCAACTCTTTGAAAACTCATTTTACAAGTCCTTTGATAACAGGAATGGTTTGTGCTCTCTGCCAGAAATTTATTTTGATTGCTCGGCTTGCTTTATATATTACGAAATAGCATCACATTATATTTACTTCAAAGCACTTTGGGTTGCGAAAACCAATCTGAAATTCCTCGGCTTATTAAACGCTGAGAAAGAAGATGTATTGAAGGGTTACCTCACTTCTCCACGCCATCTTCTGACTGAATTAACTTAAACGAGTCTTACGTATCCGTCTCTTACTCGAAAAACAGAAATAGAAAAATATCTATTTTCAACATGTTCCTTATCGCTCTACGGGGGTAATTTGTTTTATTGCAGATTTCGGTGGGAATATTTTAGTTAGGTATGCTGCACTAAAAGAAGAGTCTAATGGGCATTGGTCCTTACTCCTGACCCTATGGTTATGGAAGGAGCCCATGCCAAATGCTCCTTCTACCTACATCTACTCCAGACTACTCCATATACATGAAGGCTGGACTTGGCTGAGCGTACATGTGTTTTTGAAGGAGAGAGTTGAGAAGATCTATCTCCTGTTGGGGAAAGGATCAGGCTTGATAAAATTCAGTATACTAAATCTAATTGTTGCTCAGCGTCCTCTATCGTGGAAAGTCGGGAGGCCCCATACACATAAAATAATTTGGACAGTCCAACCAAAACTTGGCCAAATTTTCTTGTGTATGAGCACCCATAGAAATAGGACCATTGACCACTGGCCCCAGGGGTACAACAAGCCATAACTGGTTCTCTGGTCACAGCATATTGGCCTATCAACAAAATGATACACGGGTGCAATGCAACATATTACATACCGATGATGGTCGCCGATGCTGCCATATAGCTCAGTCTTTAAAGAGAATGTCTAGTCGTGGCCTTCAAAATCATACGTAAGTCCTCACCAATGATTCGAGCTTAGATACACTGTCTATTGGAGTCTGAGATAATTGGAATGTCAAGCCTTTCAGGAAATACTGCAGCTCTGCATGTTCAGATTGGCTCCTGTGCATAAGCTCAACCCCAACAAAAGCTCAGAATAGAAGTTTATATATAATATTTATCAATTAAAAAAATGAAGTGAATGAAAAAAAGAGAAATGTAAATCCCATCAATTTCTGGTGTGACCTTTGCCCTTTGGAGGAGGAGTCCTGGAAGTGATGATACGGCCCCCACAGATATAGCCCTGATCTCAACATCATCCAGTCTGTCTGAGATTACATGAAGAGACAGAAGGATTGGACAAGCCTACATCCACAGAAGATCCATGCTTAATTCTCCAAGATGGCGGCAGGAACAACCTCCCTGCAGAGTTCTGCCAAAAACTACAAGTGTACCAAGAAGAACTAATGGAAGGCAAAGGGTAAAGGTCACACCAAATATTGATGGGATTTACAGATCAAGGTTGTGCCAGACACGCATGATCAGTGTGGAGGTTGGGGAAGGTAAAAAAAACATCAACCCATACTCACCTGTCCCCAGTGCTCCGGTGTCTCCCACTGTGGTCTGATCCACACATGACATATGTGAGTTCCTTACTTAAGATGCTAAGATTGCTGATTGGCCTTAGTGGTCTTGTGCGGCAGGGACTTCCACCAAGACCCTGGAGAAGAAGGTCCGGACCGAGTTGGAAGACACTGGATCACCAGGGACAGGTGAGTATGAGTTGTTGTTCTTTTTTGTTTTGTTTTTTTTCACATTCCCTGGCCTCCTTGCAAAAAAACGGTTATCCTGGACAACCCTTTAAGGACACCATTAATATAAGTACATGCCAACTCTGCCGGAAGTTCTGGGAGGCTCCAGACTCCTGGAAGAACAGGCAAATCTCCATGGCTGCTGGTATAGCAGTCACTTTATATGTGACTTGGGTACTTTATGTCATGTTGGAAATGATGGCATGGCCAGCACATTAACGGTCCAAAGGGGAGTGGCGATATAGAAAAGGGGGTAATGCTAAATAGGGGTGTCTCCATGCCCATAGGGTGCGTTCTTCCAGAACTGCTCATCAAAATGTTGTCAAGTATGGTATTATAAAAGGCACATGGTAGGTAGTGCTGATTTTTTTTTTTGGAGCCTCTGAAGCATCTGCAGATCTCCTAAGGATAATTTCTATCTTCTGACCACAGAAGGTCCATGCCGCAGCTTTACAAATGATCCTTCAGGCACTATCAGGATATAAATGCATTGCTACCTGTGTCTTTTTACTAATGCATTACCCAAGTAGGCACTGAACTGGGAATAACAAATCATCTGGCCCGGCTTTTATGGTGTCCTCTGTCTGAGGGGTAAGAATCATGTTTTCTTTAGAGCCCTTTATCAGCGCCGCACTGCAGAAAACATGACAAAATTGCTGGGTGAACTCGGGGTATAATGTTACAATTCACCATGAGAATCCTGCAGGGGGTTTTACATCTTGTTTTAATTAAATGTTGTGACACCTACAGAAATTTCATTAGAAGAAGGAGAGACGATGTCTAATTGGAAAATTGCTCTGCCCGTCTTCATGTTAATGCTGCGGGGAAAAAATCAAACAGCAATTAAATATTGCAATTTTTTGTCATTTCAACCTATTTAGAAGTCTATAAAATGGCCGTTTTGTGAGGCTTTTTATGTTTCTGTTAATGCTGAGCAGAGCAGAATATAAATAATCTGGGAGCCTTTATACATACGGCAGGTACACAATGTGCAGGCCTAAAATAGCCGGCTATAGGGTTAGGGTTAGATTCGGACAGAGCATGTGGGGTGTGCTGAGTACATTATTTTTCTTCTGACAAAGGTACAACCAATCCTTAAAAAGTACAATATGTCCATCTTTAAGCAATATTTTAAAATATAGGTATAGATAGAATATACTTAAAACAAATATTAATTTTGCTAATCTATTACATTACAGTAATTACCCTTCAGAGCTCTACTCACTATTGTGCTAGTACACTCACTGTGTACATACATTACATTACTTATCCTGTACTTATCCTTAGCTACATCCTGTATTATACTCCAGAGCTGCACTCACTATTCTGCTGGTGCAGTCACTGTGTACATACATTACATTACTTATCCTGTACTGATCCTGAGTTACATCCTGTATTATACTCCAGAGCTGCGCTCACTATTCTGCTGGTGCAGTCACTGTGTACATACATTACATTACTTATCCTGTACTGATCCTGAGTTACATCCTGTATTATACTCCAGAGCTGCACTCACTATTCTGCTGGTGCAGTCACTGTGTACATACATTACATTACTTATCCTGTACTTATCCTGAGTTACATCCTGTATTATACTCCAGAGCTGCACTCACTATTCTGCTGGTGCAGTCACTGTGTACATACATTACATTACTTATCCTGTACTGATCCTGAGTTACATCCTGTATTATACCCAGAGCTGCGCTCACTATTCTGCTGGGGGGGCCACTGTGTACATACATTACATTACTTCTCCTCTGCTGCTCCGGGGCTCCTGTATTATACTCCAGAGCTGCGCTCACTATTCTGCTGGTGCAGTCACTGTGTACATACATTACATTACTTATCCTGTACTGATCCTGAGTTACATCCTGTATTATACTCCAGAGCTGCACTCACTATTCTGCTGGTGCAGTCACTGTGTACATACATTACATTACTTATCCTGTACTTATCCTTAGTTACATCCTGTATTATACTCCAGAGCTGCACTCACTATTCTGCTGGTGCAGTCACTGTGTACATACATTACATTACTTATCCTGTACTGATCCTGAGTTACATCCTGTATTATACTCCAGAGCTGCGCTCACTATTCTGCTGGTACAGTCACTGTGTACATACATTACATTACTTATCCTGTACTTATCCTTAGTTACATCCTGTATTATACTCCAGAGCTGCACTCACTATTCTGCTGGTACAGTCACTGTGTACATACATTACATTACTTATCCTGTACTGGTCCTGAGTTACATCCTGTATTATACTCCAGCCGGCAGCTGCCCTCACTATTCTGCTGGTACAGTCACTGTGTACATACATTACATTACTTATCCTGTACTGATCCTGAGTTACATCCTGTATTATACTCCAGAGCTGCACTCACTATTCTGCTGGTACAGTCACTGTGTACATACATTACATTACGTATCCTGTACTGATCCTGAGTTACATCCTGTATTATACTCCAGAGCTGCACTCACTATTCTGCTGGTGCAGTCACTGTGTACATACATTACATTACTTATCCTGTACTGATCCTGAGTTACATCCTGTATTATACTCCAGAGCTGCGCTCACTATTCTGCTGGTGCAGTCACTGTGTACATACATTACATTACTTATCCTGTACTGCTCCTGAGTTACATCCTGTATTATACTCCAGAGCTGCGCTCACTATTCTGCTGGTGCAGTCACTGTGTACATACATTACATTACTTATCCTGTACTGATCCTGAGTTACATCCTGTATTATACTCCAGAGCTGCACTCACTATTCTGCTGGTGCAGTCACTGTGTAATTATTATAAATGCCCCAGTGAAGGGCTAGATACTATATTAAATGTTTTTTCAAGCTGCATAAATTTGGTATAGACTTAGTTTGAAAGACTTACAGTTTTTACAAAATTAGGTCCTGGTTAAAGGGGTTTTCCCCTAAACATAACAACATTTAAATTTGTAAACAATATTTTTTGCAAATATAAATAGCTCATATTTTTTGCAAAATTTTGACAATTTTTTATAACTATCTTAGTGGTGACATCTGTTGTTTTGATCGGTTACCAGTCGATAAGACCATGAGTGTAGGAATCTTCTATGGTCTAGGGCTTGTAAAAACCCAGCCATGCCTTATTGTGGTTATCTTCTCATACATGTAGTGCCCCTGCCTGACAACCTGTGCACAATAAGGACATCATGGCTGGGTTTCTGTCCATAGAAAGTAGTCGTATCCATTGGCAACTGATCAAGACAACAGATGTCACCACTAGGATGGTTAGAGAAAATCTTTAAAATTCTGCAAAAATTTTTAATTATTTATATTTGCAAAAATGTTCAACTTTTTATTGTCTACAAAATTAGATATTTTTATATACCTGGAAAAAAAAACCTTTAATGGCGTGAATACTTATGCAACGGGGTTGTTATTCTGTAATTATGTAATCCTTTTACTCCTACTGCGTGCAATATGCAAATAGTCCTGTGCCATTTTCATAGAGGGTACATAAGCGGTCTAATCTAGAAAGCTGTCAGATGGAAAATGCATTTGATATACTGGTGTGTAAAGCAGTCTACCTGCTGGCTGGGTTTTATCACCAGTGACTGTTTAATATATTGGTTCAATAAGCAGGCCTGTCACACTAGTATTTTTCAAATGAAGATTAATAGTGGTGTGCCGACTCTCCCATGCATCATAAATATGTGCTCGCCGCAGATTGTTTTTCAAATGCTAAACTTTCCGGTACCGCCATGTCCATGGAACTGAAGAGAAAACAGGCCAATTGCCGTAATTTACACATTTGTGATTTTATCATGAAATATTGTTGCAAATTGTAACTAAATAAGTTATAGAAGGGGCAGACAGATATTTGGACCACCGTACATTTCGGTGTACTGCTGCTGCCATTGAGCAGGACGATTCTCAGCTCTATTGTGATGCACCACGGACCACATACCTGTGCTTGTTACTCTTTTTGCCATCTTCCTATATAGTGATACTTTATGTTACCTAGCAATCACATGGCTTTCTTCCTCAATGATCACTTTATAAGGTGTCCACTGGAAGTTCTGCTACACAGTACACTGCCTCTCCATACTGCACAGACTTGTTTTGGTCCATCCAAATAAAGTTGTATTTTTCCATTTAATGTTTCGTATAAGGAAATAAGAATCTGTGTTTGAAAAAACACACAAGTATTCTTGTTTTCACTACCGTTATTTTGCTGTGTTAACTTTTTTTTTCTGTGGCACAGTACAATTACAGCAAAGCCAAATATTAACAATATTAAGATGACAGACTTAGCGGTCTTCACTAGTCTCCGAGGGAGTCATGACCCCTTCCTTCTGCCTGTCCATTCAGTAGCAACTATCTTGACATTCGAGCTAACACGGCTCTGAAATGCCTAGTCCAAAAAAAAATATATATATATATATATATATATATATATATATATATATATATAGTGCTTTTGATCACCACTGGGTCCCCTTCTGATTTGTGAATGACCAAATAGGTCTCCTCAATTGAACCAATATTTTTTACATCATCTGTAATTTATTTGGTGTTGAGACCCATCATTTTGGAAGCCGGCAACTGACAAAGGAGTTGCGTACTCTTTCCAAACATGGTCCCTCCGTTGGCTGTACACATTAGATTAATGTCACCAAACTGGACATTCATTTGTGCATAGGGTCCTCCCCACCCATTCCAGAAGTCAGGAAAGATAACAATTGGGCATCTGGATTTCAACATGGTTGTTGAAAGTCTGTAGGCTGAACCACCGACTCCGACTCTATTTTTACACAGCCTCCCCTGCTCTGACTACGACTACGACATAAATGGTCAGTCAGAAGCAATAAAGCTCCTCTAATTCATTAAACAGCTAGTGATTGGATTTCTATGAAAGTGAATATGTAACAAACTATGTATATAAATTAAACAACATTAAAAATTATAATTATAATATAATTATTTTTAAGCCAGAGTCGGTAACTTTTTTTTGTAATTTACCAAATTTTTTTACCAATTTTTGGTAAAATTTTTTGACCAAAATTGGTCCCATCTCCATCTTGGATTCCGACTCTAGAGCCTTCTTTTGTTCTCTGGGACATAAGAGAGTCGTCTAAAAGAAATTTACCCTCAGCCAAGAGATCATGCATGTGTCTCAGGCAGTCGAGAGTGATAGCTGTGAGTGTCCACTGAACCACTTGTCGGCTGAGATTTTTCTCAAATGTATGGTTAGCTTTAATGTTGAGCCTATGCTAGGATCTTGAGCGCGGCTGCTCTGTTTCATATACTGATAGGATTATTCACTACGGTTATTGCTTCCCTTTTATCGTAGCTGACTGTGTTCTTTTGCTGGAATTCCTTCACCGAGTAGCTAGCCGCGACTAGGAGGGGGTACAAGATGACTGACAATGCAGCCGCTACCTGTGCACCCCCCTATGGCTACACCCCCGCCATGTGTGACACATCGAAAATTGTAGCTCTCACATTTGCTACGCTGCATTTTTTTCTTTATATTTACTGACCTAAACAAAAATATTCCTCCTCCGGGATGACGTTTCTTTTGGCGAGCTAGAGAGATAGGCAGAGATATCAGTCGTGTAATCTATTACACGGGGCCGCGTTCCACATGGTCTCACAATTCTCCAAGTCCATTTCACCCATGGAGTGTCCGCTAACTTGTTAACACAAGTCTATTGATTGCTTCGCGAACAAACGGTGATCCATTAAAACATTGAGACGCACCAAGCTTGCAGCGGGGATCATTACGTAAATCAATGGCATCTGCATAAAGGAAAGCTAACAAGCATTTTATAAGACACGTATCAGAAATATCTCCCAGTATTGTGCTTGGCTGGTGACAGTGATGAATAGAGCGCCGGCGCTTTCTTGTATGATATAGATTGAGGCCAGTTTACTGTTAAATAGACCTCCTGTCACCATCACTCATGGCCGCCTGCTAATATCTGCTGTGAATATACACAGGACACTATTATACAGGAACTTTGATGTTAAAATGGATTCATAAAGCAGCAAAATTAGAAGAGTTGTCCAGGATTAGGATTTATAGCACCACCCCTGCCCACAGGTTGTAGGTGGTATTGCACCTCAGCCCCATTCTTCAGGACTAGGATATTAAGAGAGGTAATCCATATCAGATCAGCAGATTCCGACACATGGCACCCCACCAATAATATACTTGAAGCAAATGATGAGTTCCTTGATACCAACTTTTCATGGGGGGCACTATTATAAATTCCGTGAAATATCCTCTCCCCAAATTAAAAAATTAGAATTGTCACATACCAGATGAGAAAGAAAGTCTGATGATGCCCTACCATAAGGAAGCACAACTAGTGACAGGCGCCCTGTTTAGGTCACTTATAGAGATAAACTCACACCGAGCTGGGTTTGACCCAAATATTCCATATTGTTAAATTTTTACAAAACCGAACAAATGGAGATCTGACTTCGGCGAACTAAAATATCCACTGCATTATACTCTGGGGTCTGAAGAGATGGAGGCCCAGGAGAGGTGGCAAAAATACTCACCTTCTGTTAACTCTTTTGGACTTCACTTGGAGCTCTGTCACTTCCCCTTTGGTGATGTCTAGCGCTCTCCTGGGGATGTCATGACTAGAGATGAGCGAATTTTTCAAATATTCGATTCAACCGATTCTCCAAAGTTTCCAAAATATTTCGATTCGATCCAAATTAATTAGCGGTGAATCGTGTTAACCCCTTCCCGACATCCGCTCTAATAGTAAGGTGCTGGCGTTGGAAGGACTTCTCGCAAACCATGGTGGAAGCATGATGCGCACACAGAAACTGTCCTCTAACACCCCTGGTCAGAGCTGAGCTCTGATCGCGGGTGTTAATCCCTGAGATGCCGCGGGGGAAGTGATTAAAAATAACAAACACTTATACTCACCTTATCTCATCTCTCCTGGGAATCCGGCTGTCTGAGCGTCCTCTTCTTCCTTGCAATTGAAGTCCTGCTCCCCAGACGTCACTACTGGGGCCTGTGATTGGGCCTCAGCGGTCACGTGGGGGCATGATGACGTCATGACGCCAGTTAAAACCCCCGATTGGAGCTGTGCGATTCGATACATCAAAGAATGAGGAAATCCGGAACCGATGTGAATCAAAGATTTCCTGAAATTCGTATCGAATTCCACTTCGCCAGCTTCGATTCGCTCATCTCTAGTCATGACGCTTGGCGTGCCTATGTCAAAGTTGAGGCCCAATCACAGGAAGGTGAGTATGAATGTTTTTTTTATTTTTGTCACCTCCGCCGGGCCTCCACCTATTATACACTGGGGTCTGGAGAGACTGGCCAGTTTCGGATCATGAATGTGGCACTTCAAATGATGTTGGAACTAAAATGAAACATAAATGATCTATACTGTGTGTGGTCATAAAGACAGCCGTACCGAGAAGAAATAAAAGCAGCAGCATATTATATTACAAAGAGATTAAGACTCAAGTGACATGGCGGGTTATGGTAGCATCAGCCACGGTAATTGCATCTAAATGGTAAGTGGTGGAGAGATTGAGGACAAAACCGCAATTATTGAGCTGATTGCATAAAAAAGATATAAAAGCAAAGACCAAGAAGACCCTTCGCTCTCTTAAGAAAGGGAGTTGGCAGGAGGACGGGATAGACGCACATATTCTAGCTAAGATTAGGAAGAAAAACAGTCCTTAGACGCCTCATTGAGTTTTCCTCTCCCGAAACAACTTCCTCATTTGTGGCTATTAAGGAAATGGCATGTGAAGAGATCTTCATACTATGTCGTGGACAGATTCAACACTTACATCCATTATATGACGAGAACAAAGTGAGGCAAAAAGAGAACATATATGGACTTGTTATGTCCAGGAGTCTTCAATGGAATCCAAATTAAACATAATTGTAACGCCCAATTTGGAGACAGGCGGTAATTTGGTTCCTTCATTGTCTTTGGTATGGTAGAGGAGATGGAGACGATGGGTAATCGCGTCCGAGGGGTTTGACTGGAGAGTGAAAGGTTTTGAGGAAGAAAGGAAATTTTAATTGCATCTTGAGAGATGAGCGCTTCATCTTACTGGAGAGCGGATACGTCTCCTAATTAAGCTTCATTAAGTTGTTTGTCATCGCTTCAATCACTGCGTGTGTGTAGGTAGGATGGGTGGAGAAGATCCGAGGAGCGCTCTTCACAAGATGGTCGAGGAGTTTAATGCATCTCGAAACTAATGGCGGAGGCGTAGAGACCTACAGAAAAGTGTACGGAAGATAGACAGTACAGATGTTACTAGGTTCTTAATATGTAAAGTGCTTTTCAAGTGCTCTATCTATCCATCTATCTATCCATCCATCCACACTATATATTATTTATCTGTTATATATCTCATATCTATCTATCTCATATCTATCTATCTATCTATCTATCTATCTATCTCATATCTATCTATCTATCTATCTATCTCATATCTATCTATCTATCTATCTCATATCTATCTATCTATCTATCTATCTCATATCTATCTATCTATCTATCTATCTATCTCATATCTATCTACACTATATACTCTCTATCTTTCTATCTATCTATCTATCTATCTATCTATTTATCTATTATTTATCTATCTACACTATCTATTATCTATCTATTCACGAAAACTTTCTAATATGTATACATTAGTATTGCTACCAAGGAGCTGTGCTCCAGACTACAGTCACATGACGCACAATCTGCTGTTTACGTAGAAGGGCAGTGACGTTTCGTACTGTGGTCACATGCTCATCTCTCCTCCCTGGGTCCACAATATTCAAATCATATAGGCGCGGATGGTGTCTATGTCTCAGAAGTCTGCTGTTTCCTGCGTCTCTTCGCTCTCAGCCTTATATACCACAGACCGTCATTCTATCATCTGTATTAACCCCTTAGTGCCCTCAGCTTTCACTCTTCTTCTGTGTTGGCATTCATCACTAAAGGGACATACTTGACAACTTTTTTTTTAAAGTTGGCCTCTAGGAGTCCTGAGGACGTGCCATCATGCCCCACCTTGGTAAAGCCCCATTTGACATTCTTACTTTGATGTGGACACAAAACGTTCTGTGCCCCTTTTTTGTGATGTGACCGGCACATAAAGTTCCCACGTCACATAATATAAGAGACATCCCTGGGCCTGGGGAGACTTGCCCACTCTTCCAGAATGCCGGGAGGTCACACCTTATTGAGAGAGACTCCTGGACCTTTCAGAAGAATTGGCGAGTATGTACAGAGATCAGGTGACTCCTGAAGGCCCTGAGGGGTGAGGGATGGCAAAGGAGAAGGAAGTGGAGAATCATGGGAAATGTAGTTCTCCTGCTTCGTGTCAATGGGCCATGAATGTGTTTTTTACTTAAATTGGACTACCCCTTTAAGGACACTTTCATCTCAGTATCCTGCCAGGAAGGTGAGATTAATTATCACATGGCTGATATCTACTTGTATACCACGGCAGAGTCGGCGGCCTCGTTTTATGCAATTAGGTGAGAAGAGACGTCGACAATCACAACTCATAAACAGCCTTGTCCTATTTTATGTTTTGGTAAAGGTTATCACTATGGAGAATAGGAATGTTTGTATTAAAGTCGCACGAGGGCGCGTTACTGAAATCTATGTTTATGCTGCTGTTATTTGCTCATTAACCCATTAGAAATCCTGCTAATTAGTCAGAATCTTATAAGAACAGGAAACTAATGAATGTTACAATTACAACTGCACACGATAGATAATATGTTATAATGTAATATGATGTGTATACAGTATAGTATACAGTAGCAGCTGATTATCAGGGCTCACAACCATCCTGTCTGTGCGGGACTCACAATATGGGTCTATTAGTGGTAGAGGCAGTACAGCAGTACAGTACGCCTTCCTATTAAAGGGGACTGTTCACTGCCTCCAGCACCACTCCACTGATTCTGACGCAATTGGAATTATCGAGCCCCCACCATTCCTGAGCAATCATTTCTATTAGTTTCAGCACAATTATGCCCTCTGCTGTCAGGTGGGCGGTCCCTGTCTTTCTGTTCCAGCCTAGGACCGCTCACCTGGTAGTAGAGCGCATAATGGTGCTGAAAGTTACAGAAATGATTACTCAGGAATGGTGGGGGCTAGAGAAAAAACTCCAACTGCACTGGAATCAGTAGAGTGGTACCCATTGAAGGGTGCACTATGTAAATACAATGTAATATTGAGTTGTATGATCTATGCTCTTGGTCTTCCTCTGTTTAAAATGTATGTATCTGTAGTATGAGTAGTATGTATATTATGTACTGTATGTGTGTATCTACAACATGTCATCTTTATCATTTATTGGGGAACCCTTCTTTTGGGCCCTTGTTCCGATTTGAAGTTTTGCATTGTATGGTTTAGAATGGCAAGTCCAGCAATGGAAAATTTCTCATGTGCATGTGCTTAATTTGCTTAATAGTTAATCCAGCCCTGCATGTATATGTGTATGCACAATGTGTATAATATGTACCGTATGTGAGTATTATTGTGTAGGTTTGATTTATAGTATGGATTTGTATTATGTATGTGCACTATGTGTGTATGCATTTGTAGTATGTATAGTATATCTAGTATACACAGTATTCTTTATATGTATACACAGAGTAACAGTATATGTAGTATGTATAGTATGTGTAGTATTTTTCTCTGTTTGTTATATATGCCTGTATGTGTTTATGTACAGTGCCTTGCGAAAGTATTCGGCCCCCTTGAACTTTTCAACCTTTTGCCACATTTCAGGCTTCAACATAAAGATATAAAATTTTAATATTTTTGGTGAAGAATCAACAAGTGGGACACAATCGTGAAGTGGAACGAAATTTATTGGATATTTTAAACTTTTGTAAAAAATAAAAAACTGAAAAGTGGGGCGTGCCAAATTATTCGGCCCCCTTAAGTTAATACTTTGTAGCGCCACCTTTTGCTGTGATTACAGCTGCAAGTCGCTTGGGGTATGTCTCTATCAGTTTTGCACATGGACAGACTGAAATTCTTGCCCATTCTTCCTTGGAAAACAGCTGGAGCTCAGTGAGGTTGGATGGAGAGCGTTTGTGAACAGCAGTTTTCAGCTCTTTCCACAGATTCTCGATTGGATTCAGGTCTGGACTTTGACTTGGCCATTCTAACACCTGGATATGTTTATTTGTGAACCATTCCATTGTAGATTTTGCTTTATGTTTGGGATCATTGTCTTGTTGGAAGATAAATCTCCGTCCCAGTCTCAGGTCTTTTGCAGACTCCAACAGGTTTTCTTCCAGAATGGTCCTGTATTTGGCTCCATCCATCTTCCCATCAATTTTAACCATCTTCTCTGTCCCTGCTGAAGAAAAGCAGGCCCAAACCATGATGCTGCCCCCACCATGTGTGACAGTGGGGATGGTGTGTTCAGGGGGATGAGCTGTGTTGCTTTTACGCCAAACATATCATTTTGCATTGTGGCCAAAAAGTTGGATTTTGGTTTCATCGGACCAGAGCACCTTCTTCCACATGTTTGGTGTGTCTCCCAGGTGGCTTGTGGTAAACTTTAAATGAGACTTTTTATGGATATCTTTGAGAAATGACTTTCTTCTTGCCACTCTTCCATAAAGGCCAGATTTGTGCAGTGTACGACTGATTGTTGTCCTATGGACAGACTCTCCCACCTCAGCTGTAGATCTCTGCAGTTCATCCAGAGTGATCATGGGTCTCTTGGCTGCATCTCTGATCAGTCTTCTCCTTGTTTGAGATGAAAGTTTAGAGGGACGGCTGGGTCTTGGTAGATTTGCAGTGGTCTGATACTCCTTCCATTTCAATATGATCGCTTGCACAGTGCTCCTTGGGATGTCTAAAGTTTGGGAAATCTTTTTGTATCCAAATCCAGCTTTAAACTTCTCCACAACAGTATCACGGACCTGCCTGGTATGTTCCTTGGTCTTCATGATGCTCTCTGCGCTTTAAACAGAACCCTGAGCCTATCACAGAGCAGGTGCATTTATACGGAGACTTGATTACACACAGGTGGATTATATTTATCATCATCAGTCATTTAGGACAACATTGGATCATTCAGAGATCCTCACTGAACTTCTGGAGTGAGTTTGCTGCACTGAAAGTAAAGGGGCCGAATAATTTGGCACGCCCCACTTTTCAGTTTTTTATTTTTTACAAAAGTTTAAAATAACCAATAAATTTCGTTCCACAGCCCAGGTTACTGAGAGACAAGCTGGGCCTTGCTAGAGTGGACCACCACCTCTCCAACTGGATCCTAGACTACCTCACAAATCGACCTCAATACGTGAGAGCCCAAGACTGTGTGTCAGGTACCGTGATCTGTAATACGGGGGGCACCTCAGGGTACGGTTCTCGCCCCTTTCCTCTTCACACTGTACACTGCAGATTTTAGGTGCAATTCATCCAGCTGCTACCTACAGAAGTATTCTGACGACTCTGCAATAGTGGGTCTCATCACAGATGATGATGACAGGGAGTACAGAGAACTGAACCAGGATTTTGTGAACTGGTGCCACCGGAACCACCTGAGGATTAACGCTGGGAAGACCAAGGAGATGGTGGTGGACTTCCGTAAAGGCAGATGCCCTCCTAAACCAGTGGACATCCTGGGGATGGACATCGAGATTGTGAACACCTATAAGTACCTGGGTTTGCTCCTTAATAATAAGCTGGACTGGGCAGATCATATGGAGGCCCTGTACAGGAAGGGCCACAGCAGGCTCTACCTGCTTAGGAAACTGAGAGCCTTTGGAATCCGGGGGGCACTTCTTAGGACTTTCTTCAACTCGGTAGTGGCATCAGCCATCTTCTTTGGAGTGGCCTGCTGGGGGAGCAGTATATCAACCAGGGACAGAAATAAACTTGACAAGCTGATTAGAAGGGCCAGCTCTGTCCTGGGGAGCCCACTGGACCCAGTGCAGGTGGTGGGTGACAGAAGGATACTGTCCGTGGTGAGCTCCATGCAGAAGAAGAAGTCCCATCCCATCCATGAGACTGTGATAGCGCTGGGCAGTACTGTCAGTGACCGACTGCTCCACCCTAGGTGTGAGAAGGAGCGCTATCGGAAGTCTTTCCTCCCCACCGCGGTTAGGCTGTACAACCAACACCGACCTAAACGGAGATCATTACACACAGAGAACTGAAATATCTCTCTGCCTGTTATACCCCCCCCCCCCCCCCGCTACTTCCTATCTGTCTGTCTACTATTAATGTAATGCCTCTCACCTTGGAACATTCCTATACATGTTGTATTTGTATTTGTATCTGCTTATCTTATCTTATCTTTGCTGCTGTAACACACTGAATTTCCCCATTGTGGGACTATTAAAGGACTTTATTATTATTATTATTATTATTATTATTATTATTATTAATTGTGTCCCACTTGTTGTTGATTCTTCACCAAAAAATTAAAATTTTATATCCTTATGTTTGAAGTCTGAAATGTGGCAAAAGGTTGAAAAGTTCAAGGGGGCCGAATACTTTCGCAAGGCACTGTATGTGAAGTATGTACATTATGCATAGTATATACAATATGTGCAGCATGTATGTATATGTACTATATACAGTGTGTACAATGCACAGTGTGTAGTATGTATAGTATATGTAGTATGTATAATATATACAGTACTATGTCTGTATATGTATAGTATGTACAGTATGCATATATTGTACAGCATACATAGTATATATAGTATATGCTGTACACATATATGTAGTATGTACCGTATATGTATAATGCATAGTATGTGTAGTATGTAGAGTATGTGTAGTTTATATACAATATTGTGTCTGTATGTGTGTAGTATGTACAGTATATGTATAATCCACAATATGTGTAGTATGTAGTATATATGGTATGCATATAATCTACAATTCGTATATTTAGCATGCACAGTACTTTATGTATCATGTGTAGTCTGTATATGTGTAGCATGTATAGTACATGTAGTATATGCAGTATATGTATAATGCACAGTGTGTGTAGTTTGTACAGTATGTTCAGTATATACAATATGTAGTATGTGTAGTATAGAATAGTATGTGTAAAATGTACAATATATATAGGTAGCATGCACAGTACTGTATGTATGTCTGTATATGCCTGTATATGTACGACATGTATATGTAGCATGTACTGTATACTAAGTGCACATTTTACTTTTTGAAGGAAATGACTGTCACAGTAACATACTGGGAAGGCTTCACTCCACCTCCAGTGTATGTCCTGTCTATATATATATTGTATCTATACAGTATGTGCATATATAGTTTGATTTGGGGAGGGGTCTGTGATGATGATGCTACAATAACCTCATCTCATATCAGAGTAGATCTGGATACAGCCAGGTCAGCACATAGTAACCGGTGTATGGAGGTGAGGGTAGCGGAGGATTTCTATAGATCACGGCCCCCCAGCTGATCATCGCTGCAGGTGGTGAAGCTGAGGCAGGGTCCGCAGGATGGGGTACATTTTTAGCCATGCCTTGTTAGGACCTAAAATGCCCCATGTAATACAAGTCGGCCTAAATCTCACCGCTTTACAGCCCAGTTCATGACACAGTCCTTGTTTCCTGGGCCCTGGTTTCATGATGTCGTATTACAACTTTAAGATGTCTGCTTGATATCATTGAATGGCTTAAAACCTATTAAGACTTAATATTTCTCATAGCTGAGGGTTTGTTAGAATTGTATTTATTCTAGGTAATCCTTTGAGTGCTTTGTACACTTTGTATAGGTTGCTACAATGTGTCAGTCTGTTTAACTCACAGAGGTTTTAGATGCAGAGCCAATCAGTGCTCTAGTTCAACATCCAATGAAGGGCTGAGGCGGGGTCTATAGGCCTGACACTTTCCTTACTCAAGTGCCTGTGATTCCATTAGTTTTCTGGCTCTATGTTCACAGAACTCCCAGTACCTTCCCCTGTTTTCTGCTGATTCCCTGGTCACTGATTTTGGCTCGCTTTCCTAGTTATTCCCTCTCTTGCTGATTTATCTGTGACCTCCTGGATTCGACCATGACCTAGACTTCTGATATTGCTCTGCTTTATTTATTTAGCTTACTTATATAGCGCCATGATATTCCACAGCGCTTTACAGATATTGTCCATCACTGTCCCATATAGGGCTCACAATCTACATTCCCTATCAGTAGGTCTTTGGAGTGTGGGAGGAAACAGGAGTACCTGGAGGAAACCCACCAAACATGGGGAGAACATACAAACTCCTTGCTTTCATTTTGGATATTCCTATACTCTCCTACTTTCTGATTCTGACTTTTATATTACTCTCTCTGGCCACCGTAGGGTTTTTGGTTTGGTCCTTAGTCTGCAAGTGCACCTATTTCCTGGCACCTTGTTCTGGGGTTGCAGCCTAGGTTTCTGAGCAGCTAAGTCCATCCTGCCTTGCAGCAGGCTCTGGTGAATACCTCTGGGTAGCCTTAGACTCTGTAAACCAGAGCAGTGTAGGATTATGGGTAGCTTGTTTACTTGCTGTCTGTTGGTTCTATCTATATTAGGAAATTGTTTAAATAGCAATTCCATTACCTTTTGGGAATTACTTAAGCAACAATTCCACAACAGTCAGGTTGGCGGGTTCTGACACCTGGTGGCATACCTATAATATAGGCAGAGCATACTGTACAGTTGCTGTGCTGAGGGGCCTGTGGGGAAGAGGGGCCCGACGCTGAGCTTCTCCTCTTTCCAAACACTAATTCCCTGTCTATGCCTGCAGCAGCCACTAGGGGGAGCACAGTGTAATGAGATTTTAACAGCTTCCATTGAGTTCCATAGTAACTGTATTAATTCTTACACAGTGAGCTCCCCCTAGTGGTGGCTGCAGATAGCAAGTTTGAGCTCTGGGCTCTATATAGAGGATATTTATCAATGTATTCATACCAGTGATTATAGTGTAATTACATTGGAAAATATGGGGGTCAATTTGCACAAGACATGTCAAAAGTAGCCATTTTTGGAGCATGGCCATAAAATTGTGACCTCTCCAAATTATGCCACACTTAGTAGGTATGGACAGGCGGGGCTTCTCAACTCAACAAATTTAAAGGTGCAAATAATAGCTGACATGTACACCAGCCCCTCGCAGGCATAAATGTCAATTCTGGTGCATGGACCACCGGAGATAACCCTCAGAATAATTTTGGCATACAATACACCAGTCTTCATAAATCAGCCCCTAAGTGTTGAGGTTGAGCCCCCGATTGGGTGAATTTCTTTTATTGGTGACTTTTTAAAAACATCCCTTTGAGGCCCTTACTACATTTCGCTAAGGGGCCATATGATATCTGTGTATGCGCCTGCGGCACCCCCACCGATCAGCTGTTGGAAGAGGTTTTGGCACTTGTGCAAGCGTCGCTTGCACTTTAAAGGCCGGTTAGGTCCACGTCCATTGGTCACATAGACTGTAGGACTACAAATGCCAGCAGGGTCCTGATAAATGACCCTTTTAGACCCCTCTTGACTTTGTGTGTGCATTTGAGGAGCTGACACAGAAAACAGATGAGTGTAATGTCTGGGAGCGCCATAGAGGACGGCAGTAAGATGCAGCGAGGTGTCACATTGGAAAGATTAGTGCGATCCACCTTGCTGTGTACTGCCTGCCTGCATCGATTTTCTCATCTGGCCATTTATCCTGTAATCCAGAGGTGGCTCTTTGAAGTGCTGGATTGATGGCTGCAAATAGGTTTTCAGGGTCAGATTAACGTGAAATCATAAAAGTGACGTTGGCCTGAACCTGGCGCAGAATATACGGCTACATCACACTCACCTTCTAATTGCCTTTTAATACAGACCTTCCCTATAAAGTACGAGCGTGCGGTTAAGTCAATGAGAGCGATGCATAGAGCAGCTCCTATTACAAGCGCTGCATAATTCACACCTAATAAATTGCTGAGTGCTCCAGACGCAGGACGCGGATCTATCTCCGCAGCTTAAAAACTCTTCATGTCTGGAGACCGAGGACAGGAACGCTTTACTTAGCAAATTCCATCAGATTGCTAGCACGCTCAGATCTGCATTAACTGGAACAGCTGGTGGTGGTGATGTGTGCGGGCTCAGGAGATAGCTCGCTGCATATATATATATATATATATATATATATATATAGGGAGCTGGAAATATCTACCTCATATATGTCTATCTAACTCTTATCTATCTATCTATCTATCTATCAATATCTATCTCATATCTATCTATCTATCTACCTCATATGTATCTCGTATCTATCTATCTATCTATCTATCTATCTATCTATCTATCTATCTCATATTTGTCTATCTATATCTTATCTATCTATCTATCTATCTATCTATTTATCTCATATCTATCTATCTCATCTATCTATCTATCTGTCTATCTGTCTATCTATCTATCTGTCTATCTATCTCTTATCTATCTATCTATCTATCTATCTATTTGTCTATCTATCTCTCTATCTCATATCTATCTATCTATCTATCTCGTATCTATCTATCTATCTCTCTATCTCATATTTGTCTATCTATCTCATATCCATCTATCTATCTATCTATCTCATATCTATCTATCTATCTATCTATCTATCTATCTATCTATCTCATATCTATCTCCTCTATCTATCTATCTATCTCATATCTATCTCCTCTATCTATCTATCTATCTATCTATATATCTATCTCATATCTATCTATCTATCTATCTCATATCTATCTCATATCTATCTATCTCATATCTATCTATCTATCTATCTATCTATCTATCTCATATCTATCTATCTATCTATCTCATATCTATATATCTATCTATCTATATCTATCTATCTATCTATCTCATATCTATCTATCTCATATCTATCTATCTATATCATATTTATCTATCCATCCATCTATCTTATATCTTTCTATGTTGCTAAAAGTACAAAAACAGGCAGCACTCCAATTCAGTAAACAAAAGATCGGTGTAGATTTATTCCAAACACTGTTTGTATGTCTATCTATGTATCTATCTATCTATCTATCTATCTATCTCATATCTATCTATTTATCTATCTATCTATCTATCTATCTATCTATATATCTCATATCTATCTATCTATCTATCTATCTCATATCTATCTATTTATCTATCTATCTATATATTTCATATCTATCTATCTATCTCATATCTATCTATCTATCTATCTCATATCTATGTATCTATCTATCTCATATCTATCTATTTATCTATCTATCTATCTATATATTTCATATCTATCTATCTATCTCATATCTATCTATCTATCTATCTATCTCATATCTATCTCATATCTATCTATCTATCTATCTATCTATCTATTTATCTATCTATGCATTCTGGTAGTTATTGTTCTCCAGGCATACACCAAGACCAGATTTATCCCACACTTTTCGGCTACCCCAGTGATGACATGCTTTACACCACTTCAGCAGACGTTTGGCATTGTGCACAGTGATCTTAGGCTTGTGTACAGCTGCTTGACCATGGAAACCCATTCCATGGAGCTCCTGTCGCACGCGGCGGGTCACTATGGCTGTGCAGACATCAGGGTTTATCTCGCCCTCCATGTACTGCACATCTCATGGCGTCCATATTGATTGTTATCATCTCTTATTGAGTGTCCCAAGCACAGATCATAGCCTGCGGCCCACAGAGACCACTCACGGGCCTGAGTGCTGTCCAGCTGGACTCTGATAAGACTATCTGTAAATCCAGGACTGTAATGGTTCCCTGAGGACTACTTGGAGGTGTAGTGAGCCGGATGAGTGGAGCTGGAGATGCCTGATCTCCCGTTTGTCGCTTGTATTATTTGCTTCATATATTACGCTTGCATTAAGTCTGCATTTGCAAACGGAGGTCAAAGCAGTGAAGAATATTTTATGTCTGGTGCTCTGGGGGGGAGAGACTGCCAAAGGCTGCTCAATAATTAAATGGATATCACCTTATTAAAGTTTTAGCTGTTTGTGTTCTTTTAGCGTAGACTGGCAGCAGATCCAGGCGGCGGCGGCCCATGTAACGCGGCACACGTGTGGTCGCCCGACATTCCCTAGTGCCATGTTGTGTGCCCACAGGAAGGAGGGGGGTACAATACATACCGGGGAATGGGGGTCTTAAAGGAGATGGTCTCCTCAAAGAGGTGGTCTTTTGGTTTCACTGTATATAATGTATGGAGGTATTATTTGGCATGACATGGTGGTATTATTTACATAATGTATAGTGGTATTTTTGGCATGTTATGGTGGTATGGTGGTATTATTTATATAGTGTATGGAGGTATTATTTGGCATATTATGGCAGTATTATTTGATACAATGAATGGGGGAATTATTTGTAATGTATGACGGTATTTATTTAATATGGAGGAATAACTTGTCCTAATATAGCGGTATTATTTATATAATGTATTGCGGTATTATTTATATAATGTATAGCGATATTATTTGGCTTGCTATAGCAGTATTATTTGAATGGCATTGTGCAATTATTTATATAATGTATGAAAGTATCATTTGACATTTTGTGGTTGTATTATTTATATACTATATGGAGGAATAACTTGGCACATTATAGCAGAATTATTTGTATGAATGTATAGAGGCATTATTTGGCATGTTATAGCAGTATTATTTGGATGGCATAGCGGTATTATTTATATAATGTATGAAAGTATCATTTGACATTTTGTGGTAGTATTATTTACAGTATATAATACAAGGAAGAATAGCTTGGCATAGCGGTATTATTTATTTCATGTATAGAGGTATTATTTGGCTTGCTATAGCAGTATTGTTTGGATGGCATAGCGGTATTATTCATATAATGTATGAAAGTATCATTTGACATTTTGTGGTAGTATTATTTACGGTATATAATACAAGGAAGAATAGCTTGGCATAGTGGTATTATTTATTTCATGTATAGAGGTATTATTTGGCTTGTTATAGCAGTATTGTTTGGATGGCATAGCGCTATTATTTATATGATGTATGAAAGTATAATTTGACATTTTGTGATAGTATTATATATATTGTACAGAGGTATTATTTGGCATGTTATGGTAGTATTATTTGGATGGACGGCATTGCGCTATTATAAAGATAATGAATGAAAGTATCATTTGACATTTTATGGTAGTATTATCTATATAATGCAAGGAAGAATAGCTTGGCATATTATAGCGGTATTATTTATTTTATGTATAGAGGTATTATTTGGCATGTTATAGCAGTATTATTTGAATGGCATAGCACTATTATTTGAATGGCATAGCACTATTATTTATATAATGTATGAAAGTATCATTTGACATTTTGTAGTAGCATTATATATATTGTACAGAGGTATTATTTGGCATGTTATAGCAGTATTATTTGAATGGCATAGCACTATTATTTATATAATGTATGAAAGTATCATTTGACATTTTGTAGTAGCATTATATATATTGTACAGAGGTATTATTTGGCATGTTATGGCAGTATTATTTGAATGGCATAGCACTATTATTTATATAATGTATGAATTTATCATTTGACATTTTGTGATAGTATTATTTATATAATGTAGTATCATTTGCCATGATATAGTTCTATTATTTATATTACAAGTGGCGGTATTACTTGACATTTTACAGCGGTATTATTTGACTACTTGCTTCCCAGGGCCCCATTTTCTATTACCATGTGTTTCACAGTGAGAGATGATGCTCCGGACATTTCTGCACTTTCTCCCCATAGCTCGTGGGAAAGTTCAAGAGAATAGTCATGAGCTGGCCCCCTCTGGTATGTGTATACGCCCTTGGTCAGCAGGTGTATGTGTGTATATATAATAGCACCTCTGTCCTGTATGTTAGTGACATCTGCACGTCTATGGGGCCGCTCGCTCTTAGAGGGCCCCCCCACCTACGCTTCCTATAATTCTACGTTCCAGATAACCACATCAAAGTATGCAAATGGGAAAATAGGAAATCTGCTTCCCTGAAAATACAGCGTTGGGCAGATGAATCTTCCAGAAGATTATTCTCCATCTTGAAGGTATAAAACAAAGAGTGTGATTACTTCTGCCTAATCCTTCCTCCAATATTGTGCCGCTGAATACCTTTGAATTCCAATGAAGAAGTTATGCGAGGACTTATTTAACCAGCAATTTTCAGGGGGAGGATTGGATTTTTGTTGCAAGCTGGTTTGGGCGATAACTCGTTACGTGTCCGGGAAGCCGCTCATAAGCTGCAAATGTCACCTCGTACAAAGCCGCGTTTAACCTTTTCCAGCTCCATCCGTGTCCATCCCCCGCCCCTATAGGGGCCTGTATAGGAAAACTCATCTGCACGCAGGTCTTTTATCAGCTCATAAAAGGTGGCAGGAGAGAGTCCCGCTCGCCGCTGCCCTCCAATCAAGGTTTTATTTTATGCCGGTGTCCCACAAATATATATAATCATGTGTCGCAAGCAACCGGGGAAACGCAGAAAGGATGTTGATTGCTTTCATATCAGCTTCACCCAGAGAAAAGAAGGGAAGAAAAATGGAATTAGGCTCCGAAAACACATGCTGGAGGCTGGAAATAAGGGAATATAATTAGAAGCAGAAAACCGACGTGGCGAGACTTGGCGACAGAGATGGCGGCTTTTTTTTTTTTTTTTTTAACGAAGTCATTGGTGATAATTAGTCAGAGATGCTCAAGTGTAAATAACCATTTATCAGTGCAAGGGATAGCGGTTATATATTAGCTCCATAGAAACCATAGGGGCAAAGGTGTAAAATAAAGTGATAATGTATGGCGGTATTATTTATATATAAGTTATACAAGTATTATTTGCCATATTATGGCGGTATTATTTATATAACCTCTGAAAGTATTATTTGACATGCGGTGACGAAATTATTTTATATAAAGTATGGAGGTGGTATGATTTATAGGGAAAAAAGGGAATATAATTAGAAGCAGAAAATTGACATGGCGAGCCTTGGCAACAGAGATGCCGGCTTTATTTTCTTTTAAATGAAACCACTGGTGATAATTAGTCAGAGGGATAGCAATCATATATTAGTGCCATAGAAGGTCTTCACCTCCATAGGGGCAAAGAGGTAAAATAAAGTGATAATGTATGGAGGTATCATTTCTCATGTCATGGCGGTATTATTTATACATACTTTATGGAGGTATTGTGTCTCATGTCATGGCGGTATTATTGATATACTTTATAGAAGTATTATATCTCATGTCATGGTGCTATTATTTATATATACTTTATGGAAGTATTATTTGCCATGTTATGGCAGTATTATTTATATAATCTCTGATATTATTTGGCATGCTGTGGTTAAATGATTTTTTGTTAAGTATGGTGTTATTACTTATATGGAAATAAGGGAATATAATCAGAAGCAGCGGATCTGACCTCACAAGCCATGGTAACAACAAAAACATTGGTGATTCTTAGTCAGAGATGCTCATGTGTAAAATAATCATGTATCAGTGCAAGGGATAGCGGTTATATATTAGCACCATAGAAGCATTTCACCACTCTAGGGGCAAAGATGTAAAATAAAGTAATAATGAATGGAGTTATCATTTCTCATGTTATGGCGGTATTATTTATATATTCTTTATGGCGGTATTACTTGGCATGCTATGGTGGAATTATTTGTGTTATTTGACATGTTATGGTGATATTATTTATATGGAAATAAGGAAATATAATTAGAAGCAGAAATCTGACATGGTGAGCCGTGGCAAAAGAGATGGCGGCTTTTTTTTTTTTTTTTTGGTGATCATTAGTCAGAGAGGCTCATGGTCATATATTAACACCATAGAAGCATTTCACTTCAATAGGGGCAAAAGTGTAAAATAAAGTAATATGGATGTATTGTTTCTCATGGCGGTATTATTTATACATACTTTATGGAGGCATTATTTGGCATGCTATGGTGAAATGATTTTATATAAAGTAAGGAGGTATTATTTTTCATGTTATGTTATTATTTATATGGAAATAAGGGAATATAATTAGAAGCAGAAAACCTACATAGTGAGCCTCAGAGATGGCGGCTTTTTTTTTTTTTTTTTTTTTAAACAAATTCATTGGTGATAATTAGTCAGAGAGGCTCATGTGAAAGGAAGCATTTATCAGCAATTATATATTAGCACCACAGAAACATTTCACTGCCGTGGGGTCAAAAGTGTAAAATAAAGTAATGAAGATACCACCACATATAAAAGGAACAGTAATACTAAAAGGCAATGAGGGAAATAGGAGATGAATGTG
The DNA here is from genome assembly GCA_947044405.1 of Leptodactylus fallax. Taxonomy (NCBI): domain Eukaryota; kingdom Metazoa; phylum Chordata; class Amphibia; order Anura; family Leptodactylidae; genus Leptodactylus; species Leptodactylus fallax. Next base: position 297,714 of record CAMRHE010000804.1, read on the forward strand.
GTAAAAATCCAACAATGAGGGTTAATTTCTTACTTATCCCTTACTTGTTATTATTGTCTGATAGAGTGGAGGGGGTGGGGCTAAGCATTATTGTTCTGTAGACAGAAAATGGGGAAGGGCTCATGCTGCAGACAGTTGCCTTACAGGCAAGCACAAAAAGGAGAAGAGAGTACTTGGTGGATTCTGCAGGAAAATGAGGGATGGTTTTCAGGGGGAAATATGTAAATTGGAATCTGCATGTCTAATCTGAGACTACATAGAAGATAGATAGATAGATAGATAGATAGATAGATAGATAGATAGATAATTGATTATAAAGATATATAGATACATATAGAGATATGACAGATATAAGATAGAGATGAAGTAAATAGAAAGTAAATACATAGATTTGAAATAGAGATGATAGATAGATATAAGATAGATAAATAGATAGATATTTGATGGATAGATAGATAGATAGATAGATAGATAGATAGATAGATAGATAGATATGAGATAGATAGGAGATAGATAGATAGATAGATAGATAGATAGATATGTAGATAGATAGATAGATAGTATAGATTAGATAGATATGATATAGATAGATAGATATGATATAGATAGATAGTTAGATAGATATGAGATAGATAGATAGATAGATAGATATGAGCTAGATAGATAGATATGAGATAGATAGATATGAGATAGATAGATAGATAGATAGATAGATAGATAGATAGGAGATAGATAGATAGGAGATAGATAGATAGATAGATAGTTATGAGATAGAGCACTATCTCTGGAGCACTAGACCCCATGGATGGAGCTCTGGGCTTTCTGCAGTATTGCATATTTCCTAAACTGGGTTAATGATAAAGAAGAGCCTTATTCAGCAAATCCTCAGTATAGATTTCTTGGAAACTGAGCACCTTCCCTTTGCGGAGTGTCAGGGGATTCTTAATTATTGTTTTTTTTTTTTAAATTTGCACAACACTAACTTTATGACTTGGAACAGAAAATTCTTACAATGACCAAATAACCACGTTTTCAGTATTTGGATTGTGTCCATCATCCGCCGACTTTTGCTTGCTCAGTGGATCTTTTGACACATTACACTTTCATTCACACCATATTAAAGATGAAAATGAGAATATAAGATGTTTTCTTCCCTGTCCCATATCACAATCACTGAAAATAAATTTCTTACCGGGACATATCCAGATATACTGTATGTAGATAGAAAGTCTCAAAATATCACAATTTTGTGATACTCTGTCACGGTTTGTCTGTCCTGTGTGTGTCGCCACCCAGTGGTTGTGTTGGCGGCTTGTGAAGGATGTTGCTAGTATTTTGCAATATTGTATTGAACTGGTTTCATGAGAAATTGGAGTCCTTAAAGGGGTTGTTTGGTCCCAAATGGATTTTTCATACTGATGACCTATCCACAGGAACAGCTCATCTGTGCAAGGTTCGGGTGTCAGACCCCACAGATCAGATGCATTTGGGGCCAACCAACCCCTTTAACCAAAGTTGAGCTAAGGTAAGACGGATACATCTGTTTTAAGAAGCAAAAATTTTGTCTTCCTCCACCTCCAGTCCTAGTTCATGTGAAGCAATATGTTCTGTAAAAATCCCAAGGGTTCGGCTGGTTTTTGGCTGCTGGGAGGCAGCTTTCTGAAGCATAAACCTTCCCCACAAGCCCCACACCTCAGCTAAGTCACTTTTTAGGGGGACCAATAGTAGGGGCCTATATATTCATTGTTTTTAGGTTTAATGTTTCTTTAACCACTTCAGTACCGGGCTATTTTCCCTGGTTGAGGACCGGACATATTTTCGGGTATGTTCATACATGGAGTTTTGATGGCTAAAACATTTTTTTTTGTCGCTCAGGTTATTCAAATAATATCATTAACCATCAATGTAAATTCCCCAAAAACTCATGCCCACTCTGGCCTGTCTAGATTTCCATAATGCTCTGCCCGCTGTTTAAAAAAGTGGCAGGGTCTAAGATGGTGTGCCAAAAAATGTGGCAAGTTGAGGTGCATTTTTGGCCTATTTTTGGGAATATTGTGTGTAAGGCACTATTTTTATGGACAGTGTGTGTATGGCACTTTTTGGGGATTGTATATGGCACTATTTTTTTCGAGAGTATTGTGTATAGCACTATTTTTAGGAGCAGTGTATGTATACTATTTGGGGGGGGGAATATTGTATATATAGCAATATTTCAGAGATAGTTTATATATGACACTTTTTTGGGAACTGTGTATGGTACTATTTTGGGGAATATTGTGTATATGCCACTATTTTAGGGACAGTATATGTATGGCACTTTTCTGGGGATGCCTGGTACTATTTTTGGGAGTGTTGTGTATATAGCACTATTTTAGTAACAGTGTATGTATTACATTATTTGGGACTATATTGTGTATATGACACAATTTTAGGGGCAGTGTATATATGACACTTTTTGGGGACTGCGTATGGTACTATTTTTGGGTGTATTGTGTATTAAGCACTGTTTTAGGAACAGTGTATGTGTGACAATTTTGGGGGGTCTGTCTATGCTGCTAGTTTGGGGAGCATTGTGCATATAGCACTATTTTACAGACAGTGTATATATGACACTTTTTTGGGGACTGTGGTTGGTACTATTTTTGGGAGTATTGTGTGAATATAGCACTATTTTAGGAATAATGTATTGAATTACACTATTTGGGGAGGGGGGGGGAATTGTGTATATGCCACTCTTTTAGGGACAGTATATGTATGGAACTTTTTGGGGAGACTGCCACTATTTTTGGGGCTATTATAAGTATGGCACTATTTTTAGGGACAGAGGATTTACAGAACACCTTGTGACTTCGCATTGTATAGGAATGTATATGGAGGACAACTCCTACTGTTGCCACCTCTCCATCCATATGTCACCCCGTATACAATCTATAGGCACTGTCTTTGCACTCGGTGGTCCTGATTCCTGCTGTTTATGTAGTTTTCACATATTATGGCTGAGGTTTTACCTGAAATACCCTTTTTACCCTCTCCTAAATCCACGGGAGAGATAGGAATTATAAGGCCGACATTTCTTTCTTCTCGCCCGTGATTGCAATCCGGCCAAATCCGCACATTGTACGTGAACTAGCGCTCGCACATTCCCTTCTGCGGATCTTTTGTGGATAGAATTAAAAATAATTCCTTGAAGGCTTAAGGTTAAACTAGCGGCAGACCCAATGTACCAGCGCAGCGCCGGATTATGCACAGGCTGGCGGAGATAAATCTCCCATTCTGATAAGGATTCATATTAGGACAATGTTTGTTTTGAGATGCCCGCTGCTATGTGCATTGCATTAGGAAAAAACAGACAGGGACCTGCACTTAAAAAGTCATCTTCTTAAGATAGGAGGATTGTTACTTGTACCTGTTCTCTCCACCACCTGCACGTTTTCAGTAAAATGCATTACTGAGCAGTAGATGGCGATAGAGAGCACAACTAGAAGACCCTAGAACTATCTGTGTATAATTTGTGCTCTATTCTAAGATATGATGGAAATGACAAAATATATTTGGGACCTTGCCAGTCATCTGGACCAAGTGATACCACATTTAGTTGTCCCTGCGTAGTGTCCTTAACATATAGCTGAATACTGGCTTATGGCTTATGTCCCATTTGTCCAGGGGGTGCTGAGGAGATGTGGGCCCGGTTCATGGATGGCCATATTTTTGGGGATTGTGTATATGGTGCTATTTTGGGGACTGTGTATCACACTATTTTTAGGAACAGTGAATGGGTGACACTATTTTTGGTAAATGCTGTATATTGTACAGTGGTACTATTTTTAGGAACACTGTATGTATAGCAATATTTTGCGAGGTATTGTGTATGTGGCACTATTTTTAGGGACCATGTATGTATAGCACTATTTTGGGGGGGATATTGTGTATACGGCACTATTATGGAGAGATATTGTGTATACGGCACTATTATGGAGAGATATTGTGTATACGGCACTATTTTTGAGAATGATGTATGGCACTATTTTTAGGGATACTGCATGCATGGCACTATTTGGGGGGTTTATTGTGTATATGGGTCAATTTTGGGGTGATATTGTGTATATGACATAATTTTGGAGGGATATTGTGTATATAGCACTATTTAGGGGGTTTCTATATATGGCAGTAGTTTCAGGGACACTGCATATATGACACTATTTTGGAGGAATATTGTGTATATAGGGCTATTTTTCGTGACACTGTATATATGGAACTATTTTTGGAGGATATTGTGTATACACCACTATTTTGGGGGGATATAATGTTTAAGGTAGTAGTTTTAGGCACACTGTATGTATGGCACTATGTTGGAGGAATATTGTGTATATGGGGCTATTTTTAGGGGCACTGTATATTGAAACTATTGTGAAGGTATATTGAGTATACGGCACTATTCTGGGGGGATATTGTGTATATAGCACTATTTAGGGGGTTTCTATATATGGCAGTAGTTTCAGGGACACTGCATATATGACACTATTTTGGAGGAATATTGTGTATATGGGGCTATTTTTAGTGACACTGTATGTATGGAACTTTTTTGGAGGATATTGTGTATACAGCACTATTTTGGGGGGATATTGTGTTTACGGTAGTAGTTTTAGGCACACTGTATGTATGGCACTATGTTGGAGGAATATTGTGTATACGGCACTATTCTGGGGGGATATTGTGTATATGGCACTATTTTTGAGGACACTGTTCATAGCACTATTTTGAGGGGATATTGTGTATACGGCACTATTTTGAGGGGATATTGTGTATACCGCACTATTGTGGGGGGATATAGTGAATACTGCACTATTTGGGGGGATATTATGTATACGGCACTATTTTGAGGGGATATTGTGTATAACGCACTATTCTGGGGGGATATTGTGAATACCGCACTATTTGGGGGGATATTATGTATACAGCACTATTTTGAGGTGATATTGTGTATACAGCACTATTTGGGGAGATATTGTGTTTACCATACTATTCTGGGGGGATATTGTGAATACCGCACTATTTGGGGGGATATTGTGTATACGGCACTATTTTATACGACACTATTTTTGAGGACACTATTCATAGCACTATTTTTGAGGATGATGCACGGCGCATTTTTGTTAGATATTGTGTACGTGGCACTATTTTCGAGGGCAGTGTACGTGGCATACTGTGCATAAGACTATTTCTAGAGGCAGTTTGTGTATGGCAGTATTTTTGGTGGAGATGTATACTAGCAGTGTGTAGATTTATGCCCTTTATTATAAGGCCAGTGCCTGTATCTTGCAGGTGCGTATGTGCCTATTAGTATGTGCACATATACATTAGATATCCATACCCATGAGCCCCCCTTTGACACAACCCTGCAGCCCCCTGCGGACTGAAGCTGCTCTCTATAACACTTGTATTCCCAGGCGATGAGAGTTCATTTAGACAGCGGATATTCAGTCCTTCACTTTGCTTATTGAACACACCAGTGTGAAATTCTAAACCCTCCATACAGGGAACAGCTGGGCCAGGGTAATTTTAGGAAAAAACAGCAGAAAGGAAATCAATGCCCGGAGCAGGTAATGGGTCCGTCCTTTTATCTATGACATGTTGAGTAAGTGGATTCATAAAACAGGACCAGAACTATATGGAGCATAGAGAGGAGGCTTGGCGTGCATTATAAGCTCCCATGCTTGAAAGTCACATTTGTGGGAAGCTGGATATGTGACTCCAATATTAGACAGAAGCTTTTAGCTCATACATTGTCAGAGGAGAATCGCGGTTTTGTGGTTATCAAGACAAAGATAGGATATTTATCTCAGGAACCGAGCAAGGTGACCAGAGCCCTGACTAGCTGACAACATCACAAACAGCACCGCCATGTTAGAGGATGTAAATCCTGTCAGGATTGCCCGAAGCCTTGGGGTTCCTGGCTGTCTCCCGTTTGTCAGGGCTGCCATAGGTGAAATAATTTAGAAGACTCACTAGATACACAGCCCACACTAACTATTATGTCACAACAACTCCCAGCATGTGTCATTCACTAAAGGAGTGATGGTGAATGGTGGTGGGCCCAAGATGGGAGCCGAATGGTGGAAAGGCTAGTATTCACTAGGGTTCTGTAAAATTATATGACAATGGTAGGGAAAGACCATTATTACTCTATTATCTGGGCTCTGTACGGTCCTGTTATCTGTTCTCTGTATGGTCCCGTTATCTGGGCTCTGTACGGTCCTGTTATCTGTTCTCTGTACGGTCCTGTTATCTGTTCTCTGTATGGTCCTGTTATCTGTTCTCTGTACGGTCCTGTTATCTGCACCCTGTACGGTCCTGTTATCTGTTCCCTGTATGGTCCTGTTATCTGTTCTCTGTACGGTCCTGTTATCTGCACCCTGTACGGTCCTGTTATCTGTTCTCTGTATGGTCCCGTTATCTGGGCTCTGTACGGTCCTGTTATCTGTTCTCTGTACGGTCCTGTTATTTGTTCTCTGTACGGTCCTGTTATCTGGGCTCTGTACGGTCCTATTATCTGAACTCTGTACGGTCCTGTTATCTGCTCTCTGTACGGTCCTGTTATTTGGGCTCTCTACGGTCCTGTTATCTGCACCCTGTACGGTCCTGTTATCTGAGCTCTGTATGGTCCTGTTATCTGGGCTCGGTACGGTCCTGTTATCTGTTCTCTGTACGGTCCTGTTATCTGGGCTCTGTATGGTCCTGTTATCTGGGCTTTGTACTGTCCTGTTATCTGGGCTCGTATGATCCTATTTCTGGGCTTTGTACGCCGATCTGGGTGGTCCTGTTATTTGGGCTCTGTACGGTCCTGTTATCTGGGCTCTGTACGGTCCTGTTATCTGCACCCTGTACGGTCCTGTTATCTGAGCTCTGTACGGTCCTGTTATCTGAGCTCTGTACGGTCCTGTTATCCGGGCTCTGTACGGTCCTGTTATCTGTTCTCTGTACGGTCCTGTTATCTGGGCTCTGTACGATCCTATTATCTGGGCTTTGTACTGTCCTGTTATCTGGGCTCTGTACGGTCCTGTTATCTGGGCTCTGTACGATCCTATTATCTGGGCTTTGTACTGTCCTGTTATCTGTTCTCTGTATGGTCCTGTTATCTGGGCTCTGTACGGTCCTGTTATCTGCACCCTGTACGGTCCTGTTATCTGAGCTCTGTACGGTCCGGTTATCTGGGCTCTGTACGATCCTATTATCTGGGCTTTGTACTGTCCTGTTATCTGTTCTCTGTATGGTCCTGTTATCTGGGCTCTGTACGATCCTATTATCTGTTCTCTGTACGGTCCTGTTATCTGAGCTCTGTACGGTCCTGTTATCTGGGCTTGGTACGGTCCTGTTATCTGGGCTTGGTACGGTCCTGTTATCTGAGCTCTGTACGGTCCTGTTATCTGAGCTCTGTACGGTCCTGTTATCTGGGCTTGGTACGGTCCTGTTATCTGAGCTCTGTACGGTTCTGTTATCTGGGCTCAGTATGGTCCTGTTATCTGTGCCCTGTACGGTCCTGTTATCTGCGCCCTGTACTGTCCTGTTATCTGGGCCCTGTATGACCCTGTTATCATACAAAAAAGTCTTGCAAGGCCAATGTCAGTAACAAATTTACAGATACCCACTGCACCCCAATATAATCAATGGGATCCATTTATTTTTACATTCTGTAGATGGACCTTCTTTATTTCCTAGCTCATTACGCAGGTGTGTACCTAGCGTCAGCGAGACAGGTGTGAACGCACTCTGACGTATCTGCTCTGCTCTTTCATTGTCCCTTCCCTCCCATTCATGACTACAAAGCTCCTCTCAAACTGTCCCTTTTTTTGGGAATTCTCTTCCTCGGTTCAGACAAACCTTCTAACCTATCCTTTTTGGACAGGGCTCTTTAGCGACTGTGTTTTATTTTGATGTATGTCCTGTTTTACATATCTATATACTGTATATATATGTATCTATAGATACGTGGACAAAATTGTTGGTACCCCTCGTTTAATGAAAGAAAAACCCACAATGGTCACAGAAATAACTTGAATCTGACAAAAGTAATAATATATAAAAATTCTATGAAAATGAACAAATGAAAGTCAGACATTGCTTTCCAACCAGGCTTCAACAGAATTTTTAAAAACAGAAAACTCATGAAACAGGCCTGGGCAGAAATGATGGCTCCCTTAACTTAATATTTTGTTGCACAACCTTTTGAGGCAATCCCTGCAATCAAACGATTCCTGTAACTGTCAATGAGACTTCTGCACCTCTCAGCAGGTATTTTGGCCGCTCCTCATGAGCAAACTGCTCCAGTTGTCTTGGGTTTGAAGGGTGCCTTTTCCAGATGGCATGTTTCAGCTCCTTCTAAAGATGTTCAATAGGATTTAGGTCAGGGCTCCTAGAAGGCCACTTCAGAATAGTCCAATGTTTTCCTCTTAGCCATTCTTGGGTGTTTTTAGCTGTGTGTTTTGGGTCATTATCCTGTTGCAAGACCCATGACCTGCGACTGAGACCAAGCTTTCTGACACTGGGCAGCACATTTCTCTCTAGAATCCCTTGATAGTCTTGAGATTTCATTGTACCCTGCACAGATTCAAGACACCCTGTGCCAGATGCAGCAAAGCAGCCCCAGAACATAACAGAGCCTCCTCCATGTTTCACAGTAAGGACAGAGTTCTTTTCAAGATATGCTTCATTTTTCCGTCTGTGAACATAGAGCTGATGTGCCTTGCCAAAAATTTAGATTTTTGTCTCATCTGTCCATAGGACATTCTCTCAGAAGCTTTGTGGCTTGTCAGCATGTAGTTGTCAACAAATCATAAAAAAGCCAGACTGGAATTTGCCAAACTACATTGTGGGTTTTTCTTTCATTAAACGAGGGGTACCAACAATTTTGTCCACGTGTGTATATAACCCTCTCTTTGTAGTGTACAGAACTGCACAATATCTGTGTATTCTGTCCGTCATCATAGTCGCAGAACGAGACACGAGCATTTCCTATCCCTCCGGTTGTAACAGCAGAGATTGTCCGGCCCATGTCCCAGTTTTAATTAATCACCATAAATTTTAATGCCTTATTTTATTGAATACATCTGCATTCCGTGCTGCGTATTTTAGGCTCGCGGCTCATTGTTCTTATGACCCGCTGTGTGCGCTTGTATATAACCCTGCAGTGCCGAACAAGAAAAATATATATATTTCAGCTGCATTTTATCCTTTTCAGCGCTCCAGCAATATGTTTAGCTCTATAGAATACCTGAATGTGCTGGTGTGTTCCAAATAGCACTTTGTCTAGCAACAAAAAGACCGCGCTAGTCTCTTTCGTAAAAAAGCGTATTTTTTTTTTTTTTTAACTAAAATTACGCCGGAAGATAATAGCTTGTTACGTCAATACGCCATTAGCTGAAGCCTATAGAAAAAAAAAAATACAAAAACGTGGATGAAAAATATTCAAAAACTTTCAAAAATGTTCTCAAAATTAGAATTGAATGAAAATGAAGCTTTATTTTTTTTAATTTTTTTTTTTTCTTCTCATTTCATTCCAGCTTCAAGCAGTGGCCAACGAAGCAACCGAAGAAAAACAGCCTCCGAAATCTCGCCGAGCAACAGACAAAAGACAAAAGGTTTCTATATGGATCTATTTAACTAATTGTGTCTTTAAGCTGTAAAGTGCTTCTTAAGGAAAAAAAATAAGTGCAATTGTTTCCAGTGAATAGGGAAATCAATGTCTTGTGTCTGGGAGGTAGCGCTCCTTCTCTATTCTCTGGATACACAGGGAGAGGGGGGGAATTAGTATTTACAGTGGCGGTTACGGATTTTCACGTAAGGACCCGGTGAATAGAAAATATAATGACTTCTTTCTGCAAACCTATTATCTCTGTAGTGCATTAGAGTGTAATCTTTGCAACATGTGTCATGAATAGGAGCATCCGGGCTCGCCAATCTATATGTTTATCATTATGCCGCGCTACTTTCCATCTGGCTGCTGTCAAGAGACTCCGGGGCCGTCCGTACGCTATCCCCCCCCACCCCGTCCGTCCGTGTCATGTGACATTTATAATAGCGCCATAGCGTCTTCCCTGGCTGGCTATACAGGCTAGTTACTGATTCAGCAAGGCAACCTGGAATGTGGAGATAAGCGGACACCTTTCGAGATAAAGATATACGTTTCATCCTGCATGCATTCAATTAAAAAAAAAAAAAAAAAAAATTAAAATTTAAAAAAAAATATACACAAAAATTTTCCAAATGTGTTAATCAACAGGATGGCGTATGAAATCAGAATCATTTTAAGGGTGCCAATAAAAATTTGTTGTCAGGACACCTGTCTGGCAGTGAATACATTGATGGGATTTTTTGGGGGAGAAATTTCTATTTAGTTCTGGCAATGTGCATAAATTTACAGCGCAAAAGGTTAACACTGATTCATAAGGAGATTAAGGATGCAGAATGCTGGGCTCAGGCGCACAGTGAGGGGGCTGCCAGATGTAGATTTAGGGACTATATTTTAAGGGTGGCCGGGGGGGGTTGTATTGTGTTGGAATATAAAAGGTCACACCCGTGGGAACATGCATATGTAAATTTCTATTTTGCTTTTATGGAGCTTATATTTTATGGAAATTATATTCAAAAGGTTCCTTTATTTAGGACTAAGGCGCTGTTCACATCTATGTTGTGCCTTCTGTATATCACGGAGACCACAACGCTATGCCTGAGTAGCGCCTGGATACTGACAGTGCCCAACTTTGCCTGCTTCTGCCAAGATGCCATTGTCACAGGAATTAGATGCCAACCTTGAAAATACTTTTTAGGGATGTGGGGTATGCTTTTGAGCAGGTGTGCCCTGCAGTGGGCGAGGCTCCCCAGAAAAAAAATAGACCACACCCCTGTTTACATGCCAGACCCCATGTTTACATATACCTCCCCCTATTCACAGGTCTGCTCTTTCTTGCTTGGTAATATGCACACAATATAATGCTCCCCCAATGCCCGCACACAGTATAATTCCCGTTTAATGGTTCCCACACATATAGTGTTCCCACAGAGTATCATTCCCCGACAGGATATAATGCCCTATTATGGTCCCCACACAGTACAGTGCCCCCTTGGTGGCCCTATACAGTATAATGCTCCCTTTTATTGCTCCCTACACAGTATAATACCCCCTCTACTAGCCCCCACACACAGAATAATGCCCCTTAGTGGCTCCATACAGTATAATGCTCCTTTTAATTTTTCCCCATACAGTATAATGCCCCTACTACTAGCCCCCTACAGTATAATGCCCACTTAGTGGCCCCATACAGTATAAAGCTCGCTTCTATTGCTCCTCCGCACAATATAATGCCTGCTCTACTAACCCCCCAACACAATATTATGTCCCCTTTGCTGGCCCCAACTCAGTATTATGTCCCCTTACAGGCCCCATACATTATGATGCTCCCTTTTATTGATCCCCACACAGTATAATTCCCCCTCTACTAGCCCGCCACAATATATTGCCCCCTTAGTGGCCCCACACAGTATAATTCTCCCTTTTATTTCTCCCCATACAGTATATTTCCCCTTCTCCTAACCCCCACACACAGTATAATGCCCCCAGCGTGGCCCCATACAGTATAGTGCTCCTTTTATTGCTCCCCACACACTATAATGCCCACTCTACTAGCCCCCACACAGAATAATTCCCCCTTTGCTGGCCCCCACACAGTATAATGCCCCCTTAGTGGTCCCATACAGCACAATGCTCCCTTTTCTTGATCCCCACACAGTATAATGCCCCATCTACTAGCCCCCACACACAGCATAGAAGCCCCCATTGCTGGTCCCCACACCGTATAATGCCCCCTTAGTGACCCCATACAATATAATGTTCCCTTTTATTTCTCGCCAATCAGTATTATGCCTCCTCTACTAGCCCCCCACAATATAATGCCCCCTTTGCTAGCCCCCCTACAGTATAATGCAGTAAGTTTCTATCTCATGCAAAGTGCTTTATTTCTTTATCACATTGATACAGGTCAGCATTTTTCTATAACATCCCACATGATTTTGCAGGTGCTTCTGAGTGGGATTGACCTTTATGAAGCAGATTCTCCTCTACTTTCTGTGTGCAGTGTAAGGCAGGTAAAATAATATCTAGTCTCCTACCCACTAGTCTATCTTTGGAGTGTGGGGGGACACTGGAGAACATACAAACTCCATACAAATGTTATCCTTGGCTAAACTAGAACCCAGGAGTCCAGTGCTGCAGGCAGGGGTGTAGTTATAGGGGGTGCAGAGATAGCAGATGCTACGGGCCCTGGACCCAGCAATGGCAGTGCCCTAACTTCTCCAAACATCTTACTTGCGTATTGACAAAAATGGCAATATCTTAGCAACCGAGACCCTGAAGGGAATAGCACCGTTTGATTCTGGTGACCCTTAACCTATGTATCTGCAGGGCAGGGTTGATATGCTGGATTCCAGCGACACTCCCTTTAAGAACAAAACTACTTTGGTTTTAAGTGTTACCTCTGCCCCTATATCCACATCTCTTCATTTACTCGCTTGCTCTTGTTTTCATGCCGCGCTTTGTTCCGTACCCATACAAATGCAGAAAATGCTATTGAATAAGCGCATCAGTCACTACTCTAGAAGCTAGGTAACAGTATGCGGGCACGGAGATAATTCACCATTGTGTGACCTAGGGAAGACCTTACTATTCAATATACAAGTACATATTCAAGTACACTCTGCCTTTCAGATCAATAACCTGCCTATAGTTTAATTGCCGCCTGCTAGTTAAGAACAAGGCTTAGAAGCCATAGATACAACACAGTACATAGAAAGAATACACTCTACAAGATAATGCACATGCAGTGCACTGGATGTCCGGGTTATGTTTTAGTCGATATATTGTGTATAAAGAAAGAAAGCCTGTACTCCATTGGAGATAAAAGGCACTTACTGATGACGGTGCCTGCCGAAGAGCTCAGACAGCAAACCAGTTGTCTGGAGATACCTATTGTCTTCTCTCTCGTTGGATATACTTAGGATATTGAGAAGCTCATAGCTAGGTAGGGCTGTCTGGGCATTTGCCGCAGTACTGAATCTCAAGAATGGCGCCAACAGCTACCTTACATACAGACCAGGGCTGAGGAGTTGGTGCGCCAAACCACCAACTCCTCTATTATTCCACCGCCTGGCTCCAACTCCTTCATCCAAGGTCAGACCAAAGCAGTAAAGATCACAAAGTCGGTGATTGATTCCTATGAAAGTAAATATGTAACAAACTATAGATCTAATGAATTATACAATATCAATAATTCTAAGATCTCATTTAAAATAGTTCATTATTTATTTATTTATTTATTTTTTTAACACCAGCGTCGGTAGCTTTTTTTCCGATTCCACCCAATACTGTCCCACTCTCCGACCCAACCACTCTAATTCCAGCTACACAGCCTGGAAAAAAACTAAATCTATGCCTTAGGTGAGGAAAACCTTAGCTGCGACTCTAAGATTTAGTTTAGGCCCACAGAAATATTTCCCCTGGTGAGCGCCAGGAACCAAAGTCCAACTTCTTATCTTCCTACATCAATGGAAGCTCCTTCTGTGAATCGAAACCACAAATTCCCCTCTAGTTCAGAGCCCACTGCACGTTGATTAGAGGTGAAAGCACCGGCTCATAGCGAAACAGATTCGACCCAAATTTTTCATTATATACTCTGGGTTCTCTTAAGATCTCAGAGTAAAGTAAGTGGAGGCCCCGGGAAGGTGCGGAAACATAATAAACAGAAATACTCACCTCTCCCTCCCTACACTAATATTCACCTCCCCCTCCCCACACTGATACCTCACCTCATCCTCCCTACACTGATACCTCACCTCACCCTCCCCACACTGATACTCATCTCACCCTCCCCACACTGATACTCATCTCACCCTCCCTACACTGATACTCACCCTCACTTCACTGATACTCACCTCACCCTCCCCACACTGATACCTCACCTCACCCTCCCTACACTGATACTCACCTCACCCTCACTTCACTGATACTCATCTCACCCTCCCTACACTGATACTCACCTCACTCTCCCCACACTGATACCTCACTCTCCCTACACTGGTACTCATCTCACCCTCCCTACACTGATACCTCATCTCACTCTCCCTACACTGATACTCACCTCACCCTCCCCACACTGATACCTCACCTCATCCTCCCTACACTAATACTCCTCCTCACTACACTGATACTCACCTCACCCTCCCCACACTGATACCTCACCTCACCCTCCCTACACTGATACTCCTCCTCACTACATTGATACTTACCTCACCATCCCCACACTGATACCTCACCTCACCCTCCCTACACTGATACTTATCTCACCCTCCCTACACTGATACTCACCTCACCCTCCCTACACTGATACTCATCTCACCCTCCCTACACTGATACTCACCTCACCCTCCCTACACTGATACTCACCTCACGCTCCCCACACTGATACCTCACCTCATCCTCCCTACACTGATACTCCTCCTCACTACACTGATACTTACCTCACCCTCCCCACATTGATACTCATCTCACCCTCCCTACACTGATACCCTCACTACACTGATACTCACCTCACCCTCCCTACACTGATACTCACCTCACCCTCCCTACACTGATACTCACCCTCACTACACTGATACTTACTTCACCCTCCCTACACTGATACTCACATCCCCTCCTTCATCTCTCCTCAGATCCCTTCAGGTCCTCTGCAGTCATCTTCTGGCCTCCTGGATGATGTTACAGGTCCCCGGGGATCGCTAAGCCTTTAATTGGGCTTCAGTGGTCAATAGAACTGATTATTTATATGTGTGAGTAATAGCGCTTGTCGTATAACTATGACTATGAATTGTAGACATCCTATCAGTGTACTTAAAGGGGTTGTCCAGTCACAACAACAAAATCGCGCCTTATCCAAAGCAGGGTCCACAGAGTTGGATCTCACTGATCTAAAAGTTGGATGACCCCTTTAATGCCAGTTAGCACCCATTGTATCAACGTACAGATGCAGCAAAAGTTGAGTTGATTCTTAACATAACACATTCCATTGTTAATGTGAAGATAAGGTCTGCAGCATCTGTAAATAATGCGATTTCCATAGCCATAGTGATGAGCCAAACTGATAACAAGATAACATTAAAGCAGAAATATGTAAAATGTGCTAAAAATTCATTTAATACACAAAATTTTCATATCTAAAGGTCATTTAATGCTAATAAAGTTGTTTAAGGACACAGCCAGACAGCCGCGCATTTAAAGAGAATGTGTCGCCAAGTTTATAAATTTATTTATTAAAACCAGATAGTGAAATCTATCACTTTTTTAAATTTGTTTTTATTTTCTGTTTGTAGATGTTTATATTCTATTTCCTGTACACTATTATGGGTTGGCCATCTTGAATGAGCATAGTCATGGCCCTAGGCAACAATAGTCTGGAACCGACTCATTGAGGTCTATGGGAGGATTTTCTAGACATGCTCTGTGCAGGGAGGGGGAGGAGATAAGCTGTGACATCATAAATTGTCAGTAGTGGATGTAATGATGGCTCAGTGGTGTTACCTATAAAGGTGTTATCTTCTATTGTAATCCTGTCTGTGATGTAAATCAGGTGACTGCTGCAAAAATCCCTATAGAATTGGAAAGATTATTAATAGGCTTGATGGCCAAAGTTAAAATTGACATGGAAAAGTAAAAAAATATATATCAAAAATTATCAAACTTTATTAAACAATAAAAACTCAGTTTAAAAAATAAGTCATTTCTGGCCACTTTGTACACTTAAGAAAGCTGTGTCGTCTGTACTCTTGTTCGGTGACAGCTATAGCGCTCAACTCTTCTTGTGACAGCTGCCTTGAGAACAGAAGGATTGGGCATGTTGAAAGCTGACATGCCCGACCTCTTTACCCAGACATCTGCCATCAGAGGAGATTTGGGAGTCCTAATGAAATCATCGGATTTGGCCAACATTTACCTGATGTGTATGGCCAGCTTTAGTACAGACAGCTATAAGGGTTCACGTTCATAAAAACCATAGGATCCTATGGTTATCCAAGTTGGGTTTACTTGAAGTGCAGGGAGCCACTGTCTTGCATCTGAACGTGGCCTGAATTTGGTTCAGATGTCACTAAAGACCATGCACTTTTTGCTTGTTGAGCATATTGATTATAAGTATATCTTGACCCTGGTCTACACCGTTATCCATATATACTGTGTCTAAGTATCCATAAGACTAGTGCAACTTTAGCAACCCTTATTGCTCTTGGGCTCTTCTAAACTTGACCAGTGGGAGACCTCTCTAGTTAAGAAACCTAAGTATATTGTTTGAAGTATGGCTGATAATGGCTTCTGGCCATGCACTAGTGGCTACATCACTGGGAAGCCAGCCTTTAGAGAAGACTCCTAGGTGAGCAACCACCAGGGCCACTGGGACAGAAGGCAATATGGCAGCTTGGCTGCAGCCAATACCACACTCCTACACTGTCAACATGCCACTTTGTCCAGCTTGTCTTCTCTAGAGTTGACCAGACACTGCCCCTGCAAGTCACCCAAAGCCACCCTCCAGTGATGAGGGAAACACACGAACTCTCTGAAGTCCTCTCGACTGAGATAGATGGTTGACATACAAAGAAGTCATACTTCAGTGACATGCATGTAACACATGACAGGTGTTGGACTTAGTTGGAAATTTTTGTTAGGCTCAGATCATGGTCTCTGTGGGGGGATGCACTGCCTACCAATGGAGAACCTGTCCTCTTACGTACATGTGTCTTGAGGACCATTCAGTTCTCAGAACCGAGACGGCATCTTTGGCCAGTGACTCTCCAAGCTGTCCTCCATTCCTACAAGTAAACCTCCTTGCAAGCTGTTCTCCAAGCCAGTCTACTCTCCCTGAGCAAGAGAGTGGCCCTTTAAGTAGCTACAGTGCTGGCCAAAAGTATTGGCACCCCTGCAATTCTGTCAGATAATACTCAATTTCTTCCAGAAAATGATTGCAATCACAAATGCTTTGGTAATAATATCTTCATTTATTTTGCTTGCAATGAAAAAACACAAAAGAGAATGAAAAAAAAAGTCAAATCATTGATCATTTTACACAAAACTCCAAAAATGGGCCGGACAAAAGTATTGGCACCCTCAGCCTAATACTTGGTAGCACAACCTTTAGACAAAATAACTGCGAACAACCGCTTCCGGTAACCATCAATGAGTTTCTTACAATGCTCTGCTGGAATTTCTCCAGGTCCCTGAGATGTGAAGGGCGCCTTCTCCAAACTGCCATTGTGCGATCTCTCCACAGGTGTTCTATGGGATTCAGGTCTGGACTCATTGCTGGCCACTTTAGAAGTCTCCAGTGCTTTCTCTCAAACCATTTTCTAGTGCTTTTTTGAAGTGTGTTTTGGGTCATTGTCCTGCTGGAAGACTCATGACCTCTGAGGGAGACCCAGCTTTCTCACACTGGGCCCTACATTATGCTGCAAAATTTGTTGGTAGTCTTCAGACTTCATAATGCCATGCACACGGTCAAGCAGTCCAGTGCCAGAGGCAGCAAAGCAACCCCAAAACATCAGGGAACCTCCGCCATGTTTGACTGTAGGGACCGTGTTCTTTTCTTTGAAGGCCTCTTTTTTTTTTCCTGTAAACTCTATGTTGATGCCTTTTCCCAAAAAGCTCTACTTTTGTCTCATCTCACCAGAGAACATTCTTCCAAAAAGTTTTTGGCTTTCTCAGGTAAGTTTTGGCAAACTCCAGCCTGGCTTTTTTATGTCTCTGGGTCAGAAGTGGGGTCTTCCTGGGTATCCTACCATAGAGTCCCTTTTCATTCAGACGCCGACGGATAGTACGGGTTGACACCGTTGTACCCTCGGACTGCAGGGCAGCTAGAACTTGTTTGGATGTTAGTCGAGGTTCTTTAGCCATCATCCGCACAATCTTTCGTTGAAATCTCTCGTCAATTTTTCTTTTCCGTCCACATCTAGGGAGGTTAGCCACAGTGCCATGGGCTTTAAACTTCTTGATGACATTGCGCACGGTAGACACAGGAACATTCAGGTCTTTGGAGATGGACTTGTAGCCTTGAGATTGCTCATGCTTCCTCACAATTTTGCTTCTCAAGTCCTGAGACAGTTCTTTGGTCTTCTTTCTTTTCTCCATGCTCAATGTGGTACACACAAGGACACAGGACAGAGGTTGAGTCAATTTTAATCCATTTCAACTGGCTGCAAGTGTGATTTAGTTATTGCCACCACCTGTTATGTGCCACAGGTAAGTAACAGGTGCTGTTAATTACACAAATTAGAGAAGCATCACATGATTTTTCAAAGGCTGCCAATACTTTTGTCCACCCCCTTTTTTATGTTTGGTGTGGAATTATATCCAATTTGGCTTTTTGACAATTCTTTTTGTGGTTTTCCATTGACGACAAATTAAATGAAGATATTATTACCAAAGCATTTGTGATTGCAATCATTTTCTGGAAGAAATTGAGTATTATTTGACAGAATTGCAGGGGTGCCAATACTTTTGGCCAGCACTGTAAACATTCTCGTCTTGGGTAAATCTACTGAATCTCACCATAGAAGAGCAAACATCATCTCCCACAGTGCAAGTCGTAGGTGCAACTTTGTTCCACTGTTAAGGAGCCATTATGCGATACACAATATATCACATAGTACAAGCACATCATAACAGTGTTATGTTCAAGGTGTGCATCTGCACCACCTTACAAGACCATGAGTAAACACAAGAAATGTTTTGGGAGAACTTCCATGACTGGCTTGGAGATGAAACATTTTGGTGATGGATATACAAAGGTCATTCTATCATGTCGCCTGTGTCAATTGTCTGCCGTCTGCTGGAGGCCTCATATCTAGAATCTGTGCAAGTGTTAACCTGAACATCCTTGTCACAGAAGATCAGACGTCAAGTTGTCCTCCCCTGACAGGTTCTCCTACATTATTAAGATCAATGGTTGCCTATTTCATCATTTGACCAATTTGATTCTTCAAACAAACCTTGAAGTAAAATGTCAGGGCCGTATTAACAAGTCATCACTCTTTGTCAAGTGAGATTTCGGATATATTGACAGCACCTCATAAATTTTCTAGTCATAACCCATTACACCGCTGACACATCCTCCAACATTTAATGAGACGTATGATAGTCAGCTCTCTCTCTCGAAATGACAGAGAAATTGGTGTGTACCTTCATCTAATTGTGATAGTCTGGAAATCTCAGGTGACATGGATAAAACAAGGTATCGGCTGCATGAACGGATCGGATTATCCTCTAAGGGGTGATGGTAAATGTCTTAAACATGAAAACATGCTAAATGCTCAGAGATCAGCAATTATTAGCTGTCAATGTTCCTCAGGGGTGGGATTGTAATTTTTAAGAACAGGTCCCCGAGGTTCAAAGCAAGTTAATTTTGTGAAATTCACACATGTATTTGGAAAGGAAGGACCTGATTGTATAGTGTAATGTATGCGATACCCAGTGAAATAACTAAGTACCCCCTTCCCTACAACTTGGGTAAGAGTCTAGGTTCTCATTTAGCCCCAGAACTTACAGTAGGTGCCTGAATCTGAATATCTTAACATGCAGGACTATAGAAATAGCAGTTTCACCAGGACCCAAAAGTCTGAGATGGTCTGAGGACCTCTCTATCACATAAGAAAACACCAATGTTTTAAACATACTTGCCGATTCTCCTGGTGGCTCCCAAAAAGAGGAGAGATCTCCTGGAGTCCTTAGAAGAGTGGGCAGATCTCAGAGTGGTGGATTGCTCCCCCATCTATTGGGCTCCCTACTAATTCTCACAGGACGTGGGCACTTTATGTGCTGGTCATGTCTTGAGAAAGGGGTGTAACCAGAACATTGGTTTGCGCATGTCACAAAAAGGGAAGTGACATGCACAAAAAAGGGGCATGACACATCCCCAAAGGCAGGGCCGATTCTAGCTTTTCTGCTGCCTGAGGCAAAAGTTGAAATGGTGCCCTCTCCTCCCCCAAAGTTAGAAAACCACTCAGCACTGAAGCCACCTGAGATACATCATTGAGCCCCAGGCACATGCGCAGTGAGTGATTGAAAGATGCCAGGGACATACACCCAGTTTCAGGGCTCAGCTTAAAGGGTTTGCCCAGGAATGGGACAAACTCTGGACAGCCCGAGGCAGGTGTAACATTAAAAAAAAAAACATTCTCAACTGTCCACAGCACTCCAGTGTCCGCTGCCGCAGCCTGTTTGGTTGTGTGTCACTATGTGTCATATGCCAGTGTGACCCACATGGTGCGACATCAGTGGTCTTTGGCGTCATTCATGACATCTCTGAGACTGGAAGAAACCCGAAGACCGGGGAGGTGAGTAACACTGTTATGTTTAGTACCTCTGGTCCTCTGCTTATTATATGTTGGGGTCTGAAGAGACACCAGAGTATAATAATAGCAGTTCCATTTCAGATGTGTTCGGTCCGAACAAAACCACTGACGAAATGCGCTCAGTGCCGTCTCTTCGGGTACTCGTCAGTCTACCATCTGAGGCAAGATGCTCATCTTGCCTCATGACCGATGCATCCCTACCCAAAGGGATAGTCCACACCAAAGGGCCCAAAAAATTTCACGAGGTTGACACCTGAATGTTGGCAAATATAATTAAAAATGGCACACGGTAGGCAGGGGCTAGTAGCAGATTAGCACTAGGGCCCAGGAACTTGAATTCAACATGCACTCTGCATACAGCAAGATTAGATGTAGATGCCATAATAATTATGGGGCACTTGTATGGCGGAATTACCCATAGATATGGCCCTGTCTTCTGCACATCTCCCGCTCTACAGTAGTCTGCGCGGATAATGTGAACGTGTTACTAATTGCAGAGTAAATGCTCAGTAGAATTACTGACAGATGTTCCTTCTTCTGACCATATAAAGCTGCTGTATTAAAAGCTGAAGCCAAATAAAATTGTATTGTTTTATCTGGTAATTAGATTAGTAATTGCCGTAGAGAGTGACGGAGGCTCCGCCATCGAGAAAGCTGTTTTTCATCTCAAAAGAAAATAATAAAGTCGCAGCCAGTATGTGAGGAAGACAAGGAAACTGCAGTAAACCACTGCGTTTATTCATTATAGTACGTACAAAGCCCCTCTGTGTGATCCGTAGTACAATGTTATAAGGCATATTGTAATATTATAAATATGAGTTTTTATTTTATTTATTTTTATTTTATTTTTTTTAAATAATTACTATTATATACAATTATATATTATGTTATTATTACATTATTATTTTTGGTATTTTATTTTTGTTTATTTTATATTGTATTATATATACAGTATATATATATACTATACTTATATATATATATTATATATATATATATATATATATACTGTATATATATATATATATATTAATTAATGCAATTATTGTAATGAACTTAACTAATTTACTTAATAATTACATTAAAATTAAAGGGAACCTGTCACATGAAAGATGTTGTTCGATCTATATGTAGCATGTCATAGAGCAGGAGTAGCTGAGTAGATTGATATATAAAAGATTCAGTATAACTTGTTATTTATTCAGTAAAATCTCCGCTTTTTCTATCTTAAGGAGTCCAGTGAGTGGTCTTATCAGACACTAGCCTCCTCCCCTCTATGACTGGGCATAGATAGCTGTCAATCACTGATAGGACCGCCCCCTAGACTTGTCAATGTAGAAAGAGCAGAAATATCACTGGATAAATGACAGGTTATACTGAATCTTTACCCACACTCCTATATATCAATCTGCTCCTCCTGTTCTATAACATGCCGCCTATAGATTTGACAGCATTTTTCATGTGACAGGTCCCCTGTAATTATAGTAAAAATAACTGATAAATAATGATCCATTGTCATTTAAAATACATATAGTTATTTACTAAATTAGTAATATATGTATTAGTAAATTATATTAATTTTGAATAATTATAATAATTTATTTATATTATTATTTATTACATTTATGCATTTTATGATACCAAAGGGAGTCTGTAGTAAGTAGTTCTGAGCCTACTGAAACATACCTATATAGCTTACTTCCCAAACGTCCCAGATTTAGTGGGATAGTCCTGGATTTCGGGTCCTGTCCCACTGTCCCAGTCGGCAGGATGTCCCAGGTTTAACTCATCTACTTCCTCTGAATGCAGATGAGTTGAATACAGTGGTGTAGCCGTCCGCTTCACCATTCATTCCCTGTTTCTGCTCCTGGCGTCTTGGGACACATACATCGTACCTGCTGCTCCCTGAAGACTCCGGGAATAGAGACAGAAGGGAACAGGGGAACGGGGCGAGGTGAGTATTTTTTTTTTTTTATTTGATCCATTATATTGTGGCCACCTGGAGGAGACTGTGTACTCCACCATGACAAGTGCCCTCTGGGCCCAGTCCTACTAATACTGTAGTACCATCAGTTGTGGGCAGTAAGCACCCCACAACCCAATGCTGAGTGATCGTGCTAGTGTCCACCCAGGAGCCCATTGCAGCCATCACCCAGGACAGAGGGGAGAGGTTGTGTAACACTAAAACTAAGGGCACTTCTTGCCATAGGGGGCCACTTGTCATAGCACTGTGTGCCAGGTTCAAACTCATCTTTCTTGGTGATGCTGATACTAGGAATGCTCATGTGCAAATGATCCCGGTCCAGGTGGAGGTGCCACCGCATTTATGAAGAGACCTGCACCTCCTCATAAATAAGGCAGCTCTTCTGCCGATGCCAGGGTAGTGAAGACTGGTATTCAATGTGCCTGTCTTCATAAATATGTCCCATTAAAATACTATATTTCCTATGATGTAACAATTCTGGAGTTCCATTTATTATAACTTTATTCCTCTGTTATTCCTCTGGAATATTTATGAGCAATATTTGGATCAATGGGGCTGCCTTCGCTGCTCCAGACTGCTCATTTGAATATTGTAAAATTAATTAATATCTCGTCAATGGAGGCACCAATTTTCATGGGGAAAAAGGCGCTCTATACAGGTGAGCCTGTGTTGCTGCTTTAATTTGCTTCACGCTGGTGACAGACTCCCTTTAAGGCCCATATAGGCCCGGTCCTCCAGACAGTACAATAGGCCAGAGTCTACAGTCATGGCCAAAAGTTTTGAGAATGATACAAATATTAATTTTTACAAAGTCTACTGCTTCAGTTTTTCTAATGGCAATTTGCATATACTCCAGAATGTTATAAAGAGTGATCAGCTTAACAGCAATTACTTGCAAAGTCAATATTTGCCTAGAAAATGAACTTTATCCCCCAAAACACATTTCAACATCATTGCAGCCCTACCTTAAAAGGACCACCTAACATCGTTTCAGTGATTGCTCCATTAACACAGGTGTGGGTGTTGATGAGGACAGGGCTGGAGATCAATCTGTCATGATTAAGTAAGAATGACACCACTGGACACTTTAAAAGGAGGCTGGTGCTTGCCATCAGTGTTTCTCTTCTGTTAACCATGGTTATCTCTAAAGAAACACGTGCAGTCATCATTGCACTGCACAAAAATGGCCTAACTGGGAAGAGTATTGCAGCTAGAAAGATTGCACCTCAGTCAACAATCTATCGCATCATCAAGAACTTCAAGGAGAGAGGTTCCATTGGTGCCAAAAAGGCTCCAGGGCGCCCAAGAAAGACCAGCAAGCGGCAGGACCGTCTCTTAAAAGTGTTTCAGCTGCGGGATCGGGCTACCTGCAGTGCAGAGCTTGCTGAGGAATGGCAGCAGGCAGGTGTGAGTGCATCTGCACGCACTGTGAGGCGGAGACTCTTGGAGCAAGGCCTGGTCTCAAGGAGGGCAGCAAAGAAGCCACTTCTCTCCAGAAAAAACATCAGGGACAGACTGATATTCTGCAAAAGGTACAGGGAGTGGACTGCTGAGGACTGGGGTAAAGTCATTTTCTCTGATGAATCCCCTTTTCGATTGTTTGGAACATCTGGAAAACAGCTTATTCGGAGAAGAAGAGGTGAGCGCTACCACCAGTCTTGTCTCATGCCAACTGTAAAGCATCCTGAAACCATTCATGTGTGGGGTTGCTTCTCAGCCAAGGGAATCGGCTCTCTCACAGTCTTGCCTAAAAACACAGCCATGAATAAAGAATGGTACCAGAATGTCCTCCAAGAGCAACTTCTCCCAACCGTCCAAGAGCAGTTTGGCGCTCAACAATGCCTTTTCCAGCATGATGGAGCACCTTGCCATAAAGCAAAGGTGATAACTAAATGGCTCAGGGAACAAAACATAGAGATTTTGGGTCCATGGCCTGGAAACTCCCCAGATTTTAATCCCATTGAGAACTTGTGGTCAATCATCAAGAGACGGGTGGACAAACAAAAACCAACAAATTCAGACAAAATTAAAGCATTGATTCTGCAAGAATGGACTGCTATCAGTCAGGATTTGGTCCAGAAGTTGATTGAGAGCATGCCAGGGAGAATTGCAGAGGTCCTGAAGAAGAAGGGTCAACACTGCAAATATTGACTTGCTGCATTAACTCATTCTAACTGTCAATATAAGCTTCTGTTACTCATAATATGAATGCAATTCTATTTCTGTATGTGATAAAAACATCTGACAAACACACATAAAAACCAGAGGGCAGCAGATCATGTAAAAATATAATATTTGTGTCATTCTCAAAACTTTTGGCCATGACTGTATGTTGTCTGATGTAAGGGGAGACCGGAGCGCTGCGCAGTAAAGCGCAGGGATCTTGACTGGGGGCGGGCTGTAGGGGGACCAATAACGCGCTAGGGCGCGAAGAATTGGGGGCGGGGCTTAACCCCGTTCGAATTGACTATGCCGCGCAGCCCGGGAAGCGGCCATTCCGGAGCTGCGCGGCATGCTAACGAGCGGTCAGCTCCCTCCCCCCCCCACCTTTTCACTGTAATGGCATCCCTCGATACCATCCTGGAGCAGATCAGAGCTGCTGCCGGCGTCCATGGTGAGGCCTGGCTGCAGGAGCGGCTGGCTGACATTATGCAGCCTGCCGCCCCCCCCATTAACCCTTCACTACCCCCGGAGGCGTCTGAGCGGCGGCGGCCGCGCAGGACTCGCCCGCCGGCACGTTTGAGCCCTGATGAGCCCCCTAGAGCCCGGCGACATAGGAGTCCCTCTCGGGCCCCTCCAGGCCGGGCACCCCGCTCCACTGCTCAGGGGCGGAGGTCCCGGTCTGGGAGGAATCCTGCCAGTCGCCTGGCCCCTGCGGAGGTGGAGATCCCTGCCACTGG
This sequence comes from Leptodactylus fallax, assembly GCA_947044405.1. Classification (NCBI taxonomy): domain Eukaryota; kingdom Metazoa; phylum Chordata; class Amphibia; order Anura; family Leptodactylidae; genus Leptodactylus; species Leptodactylus fallax. Next base: position 323,034 of record CAMRHE010000804.1, read on the forward strand.
CCTCAGTGGGGGGGACCTCCACATCCAGTCTCCATATGGCTACAGCACGTGGTGCAGCGGTCCCCTCCTGTGATGCTCCAGCGGGAGGGGGACTGTGTCTTCAAGTCCCGTCGGTTCCGGCTTTCCAAGTGCCCTTGGTACAGCAGCGGGAAATTCTGAACGACGAGCAGCACGGCGCTGGCCCCTCCTTCACGGCACCACAGCCCCGGTCCGAGGTGCATCCAGTGGTTTCAAGTGCATACGCGGGTGCAGGTCAACCTTCCCAGGGATGTCGGTCGTGCTGCAGCTGTCAGCGGGATGGTTCTCAACAATCAACAGGCGCCAGCGTTCTCCTGTACAGCGACCCAGGTCAGCAGGATGCAGGACCGTCGACTGGTGGGCCCACAGCACCTACGCAGTCTGGTGAGTACCATTCATTGTCGTGTCCGTTTCCTCCTATTCTAATGTCCCAGGGGTTAGGGATAGATAGGCCGGAGTCCCCAGTGGGTGGTGGTGTAGCTTCTGAAGGGATTAGGGAGCTATTGGGTAGCGTGAGGGAGCTACTGTCGCGTTGCGAACAGAGTGTTAGCGGTTCCCCGGTGGCGGCGTGGGTCCCTCCTGCGGTCCAGTCAGTAGCGTCACAGAGTGCGCCGGTGGTAGGGGCTCCGGCGGGTGTCACAGTGTCTGTCCAGACAGATAAAGAGAAGGTTGATTCGGTGAGGCTAGACGACAGGGCTCGGGGGGAGGTTTATGTGTGTTTTGAGGGTCCTCTAGGGGCGCATTTAAAAAAGGAAGTGAGGGAGAAGATTTGGAAGGACGAGTACGTCGAAATCTTTTCCTTGCTCCCTTTAGCTAAATTTAACTTAGACAAGAGTAAGAAGGAGGATAGCAAAAAAGAGGAGGAAGAAAAACGTAGGTGGCGCCTGATTCCACAGACTTTTGCTAATTGGCTTCAGGCCTTTGCCATTTTAGCGAGTGTCATTGGTGAAAAGGCTCCTGACAACTGTTCGGGGCTTTTTTGCTATCAGGACTCTATAGGTGAGGCGTATCGGGTGTATGGGGGTCAGACATGGCTGCGGTATGATGAGCAGTTCCGTCAGCGTAAGGCGGTTCGGCCCAGCATACGGTGGGACCAGAAAGATATAGGTTTGTGGCTTCGGGTTATGGCGCCAGCTCGCTTTGGCCAGTCCTTTCCTGGGGCGGCCGGTGGAACCGGCCATGGTGGTCTCAGTTACGGCTCAGGGGGGGCAGGTGCACAGGCCCAGCAACGTTACGGGCTGTGTTGGCAGTTCAATGAAGCCCAATGTAAATTCGGCTTCAACTGTAGATTCAAACATGCCTGTTCATTCTGCGGAGGGGTGTCCCATGGTGCGGCACGTTGCTTGCGCAAACAAAGGACCAAGGCCTTGCCTAATAGTGGACAAGGGGCAGACGCCGGTGAAGCTGGAAGCCATGCTTCCGTACCTAAATAGTTATGTTAACAGGGAGAGTGCAAAGTTTCTGGTAGAAGGTTTTAGGGAGGGTTTTAGGATTCCCCTGCCGACGCACACAGTCCCCTTTTGTATAACTAACTTGAGGTCGGCAGCGGAACACTCGGGGGTGGTGTCCAAAAAACTGAGGAAGGAGGTGGCCTTGGGGCGCATGGCGGGCCCCTTCGCATCACCCCCTTTGGAAGGTTTAATTGTATCTCCTTTGGGGGTGGTGCCGAAGAAGGAGCCGAATCAGTTTCGGCTCATACATCATTTGTCTTATCCCAAAGGAGCGTCGGTCACGATGGTATTGCACCCGAGCTTTGTTCGGTAGTATATACCTCGTTTGATGCAGCTGTGCATTGGGTACGGCGTTGCGGTCCAGGGGCCCTCTTAGCTAAGACGGATGTGGAGGCGGCGTTCAGGTTACTGCCGGTACACCCTGACAGCGTTAGGTTACTGGGCTGCTACTGGGACGGCGGGTATTACGTGGATCGTTGCCTCCCTATGGGTTGCTCAATATCGTGCGCATACTTTGAGGCGTTCAGCACCTTTTTAGAGTCGGTAATTCGGGATGTGGCGGGGGTTGAGTCAGTGATACACTACCTCGATGATTTCCTCTGTATAGGTCCGGCGGGCTCCGATGTATGCGCGGTTTTGCTGGCAACCGCGCAGTGGGTCGCCAGTAAGTTTGGGGTACCGTTGTCACCGGAAAAGACTGAGGGTCCGTGCACTAGATTGAGTTTCTTGGGCATAGAGCTTGACACTGTGGCAATGGAGTTCCGGTTGCCTGGTGACAAGTTGGTTGATCTTAGGGAGAGGGTGAGGCGTGCTCGTCACATGCGAAAAATTACGTTGCGCGACCTCCAGTCATTGTTAGGCAGTTTAAATTTTGCCTGCCGCATTATCCCCATGGGTAGGATTTTTTGTCGCCGGCTGGCAGGGGCCATGAAAGGGGTGTCAAATCCACGACACTTTATTCGGCTGGGGGTGATACATCGGGAGGACCTGGCAGTATGGGACACTTTTTTAGACCAGTTCAATGGTAGATCACTGGTCCAGTCAGCAGTGATCGATGTGTTCGATTGTGACCTCTTTACGGATGCGGCAGGGGGCCACGGTTTTGGGGCCTATTACAGGGGGCAGTGGTGCGCCGCTCCTTGGCCTGCGTCGTGGCGTGAACAAGGTCTGACGCGGAATTTGACTGTACTTGAGTTATTCCCGATTTTAGTCGCGGTGTCCATATGGGGTGGGGCGTTCCAGGATAAAAAAGTTAGGTTTCATTGTGATAACATGTCAGTTGTGTCGGCCATTAATAATGTGACGGCGTCTTCTCCTCCAGTTATCAAGTTGCTTCAGCGTTTAGTATTGCGTTGCTTGTGCCTGAATGCATGGGTGGTGGCAGTGCATGTTCCGGGGGTTAAAAATGACGTTGCTGATTCTTTGTCTCGTTTCCAGTGGGAGCGGTTTCGTGCCCTGGCTCCGGGGGCGGAAGTGGAAGGGATTCCATGTCCTCCAGAATTATGGGACTTGGTTTGCGAAAAGCAGGGACATTGATTCAGGCATCGTTGGCCCCCGGCACCTGGGATAAGTATTCAAGGGCTTGGCAGCTTTGGGAGGATTGGGTGGGAGATTTAGGTCAGGTACATACTGATGAGGATAGGGTTGGGGCTTTATTGTTCTTGTTAAGCCGTTGGTCTTCAGATGGATGGTCCGTGGCGAAAGTTAATGGTGCGGTAGCGGCGTTGGCATTTGGTTTCAAGTTGAGGGGTTTGGCGGACTTTACCAGACATTTCTTGGTTCAACGTGCGCTTAAGGGGTTCCGCAGGGGCAGGGGAAGTAGTGACACACGGCGCCCGGTTACATTTCAGCTTTTGGAGCGTTTGGGGTTGGAACTGGGCCGTTTTTGTTCTTCGCACTATGAATGCGTTTTGTTTCACCTGGCTTTTTCTCTAGCCTTTTTCGGGGCTCTCAGGGTGGGTGAGTTGGTATCCGTGTCGACTAATCGGCCGGGTGGTTTACAGGTGGATGATGTGTACATGGAGGAAGGGGTCCTAGTGGTCAGGGTTCGCAGGTCTAAGACGGATCAGGCGGGGGCAGGGAAGTATCTGCGCCTGGGTGCGGTTGTAGGGTCAGATATGTGCCCGGTGCGTTGTTTGCTTGTTTTTCGGGGGGTTGGTTCCAGCTTCTGCGGGCGGTCCCCTCCTGCGTCATGAGGATGGTTCGTTCCTTTCCCGTTATCAGTTCTCGGCTGTTTTTAGGGGTTGTTTGGACTCGCTGGGCCTTGACGCCTCTCGATATGCTCCACACTCTTTTCGCATTGGCGCAGCGACAGAAGCAGCTAGTTGGGGGTTGAGCTCGGAGGTGGTCCGACGTATCGGTAGGTGGGAATCGCAGAGGTATAGATCATACATACGTCCACACCTTGCCCAAATGTGAATCATTGTGTTGTTGGGTATTTTCTCCGCCCTCCCCCTACTTTATTTCTTCTTTCGTAGGCCCTCCTGCTCGGTTAGTCTGGATCTTCGGCCATTCTTTTGTGTTCTAGGGCGCGGAGAGGGCCGGCGTGCGGCGGAATGGTCGGCAGCTGGGGTTCGACAGGGCTGCGGTCGTTGTACGTTGGATTGGAGTCCGAGGTATGGTGTGGAGTCGGGTCATGCCCGAAATCCACAGGTGCACGAGGTTGGATCGGTCTCCGGACATTATCGTGATACATGCTGGTGGCAATGACCTGGGGGTTCGTCCCTTTCGCGATTTAGTGAGGGACATAAAGTATGACCTGTTGAGGTTGTGGTCCATGTTTCCGGGGATTGTTACCGTGTGGTCCGATATTGTACCGAGAAAAACATGGCGGGAGGCTAGGTCTGTTGAAAGGCTCAACAAGGCCAGGATTAAGGTTAACCGGGCTGTTGCGGGGTTTGTGTCCAGGAACGGCGGTGTGTGCGTGCGGCACAAGGAGTTGGAGTCTGGGGAGGGGGAGTTTTGGTTGCGGGACGGGGTCCATCTGAATGCAGTGGGTATAGATTTGTGGACACTAGGTATCCAGGAGGGTGTTGAGAGGGCCCTGGAAGTGTGGCGGGTCTCTCACGCTTAAGGGATTAAGGCGTGCTCGCAGTGGCGGGTGGGGTCCTTGGAGTTGGTGGTCAATTGGCTAAAAGGGTGGAGTCAACGGTAGGCTCCACCTATACATTTGGTGGTAATTGCACATTTTGGTGGATGGCCTGGCGCACGGTGAACGGTTACAGGGTAAATTGGCCCTGGGAGCTGGTACATGGAAGAAGGAGTTCGTCTTTATTCATGGTGCCGCCGAGCCGGTGGTCGCGGCTGGTGGTAAATTTATGGTGTGGTTATGTTAGCGCCAGGCCGGGGGATTGATAGTTTTTTGTAGCTCCAAGGACTCTTACCCAGGTTAAGCGTTTATTGTTAAATTATTTTAAGTTATGCAAATTATAATAAGTTATACTTGTTGTTATTTATTTGTTGTTTGTTAATAAATACGGCTGCTGTGGCCGATTTAATCCAACCCTTTGGTCTTGGTTTATTTCTAAGGGGGTGGGGGGTTTGAGAGCTGGGGGGCAGGGGTCGAGGCTGGAAAAGAGGGGGAAGGCATTTAGGCCCAGCAGTTTGGGTATCAAAGGTGGTGGTGGGGTTCATAGGGGGACCCCGTTATCAGCAATGCCCAGTCAAGGGGTAACATATCCACAGAAGTGCAATAAACAGTGCTGCGATAATGGGATTAAATGAGATCTCTTATAATGTACACATCATGAGACATGCAGGTCATAGACGTGGAGGCGACAGACTCTGAGAGTGTAATAATGACACGTATTGTAAGTGACAGGCACAATCCCATTATACTTTAAACAGACTTCCTTACTACGCCCGGCTAATTCATGTTTGCTGCCCATGATCAATATTGATCTCTCCTTACATCTGTATTACACAGGAACCTGGCAGGCTGAACTCTGGGGACGCCATGATTGACATCTCTCATCTTAAGCTTGGGAGTACACGCCATTTATATTAATGCCGCACTCGCTACTAACAAGGCAACAAAAATCAGCGATGCCATGGAAATCACATCATAATTTAGACATAAACACCCGGCCTTCCTTGTGTTCCCATGTCGCTGTAATGATTTATGTGTGGGCTCCGTTTCATCCGCTCCGGCGGCGTCCTCCACACCATATTCTGTTTTTAGTTACTTCTAGAGCAAGCTGCAGAAACACAGAATTAGTAACAATGTCTCATAAATAATTAATTAGTCTGGAAAGTAATTTGCATAATTTATAAATTTACAAAGTTGAAGACTTTTAGTGTACTTTAGGTATGTCATAGGGTAAATAGAGTAGAATAACCTACATGAAGTTGCACAAACCAATATCCTAATAAATTATTGGGGTGGGGGGCTCCATTAAGGACCCTCACCTTTAAGAGCATAAACCTCAAAGAGTGTCTTATTCTGAAGGATCGGGCATATCTGTGCATTAGAATGATCTCAATAGGAGCTGTGTGCAATACCTCATTTCTCCTGTTGTGGTGCTGTAGGGAAACTGACCACTTGCTTTTGGGCTTCTCCACATATTAGATCTGATCGCTGGGGATTACAGGAGTAGATGACCCCTTTAACTAATTCTGAATATGCAAAATTAGAATTCTGCCCTAACTATGTTTCTATATTGAATAGAAATGAATGACAGGTTGTCACGGACACACCCCTTTTATTTAACTCTTCACTACTATTAGGGTAAGTTCATGCGTAGGAATTTGGCATTCATTTTGTAGTTGGATTCTGCCTCAAAATCAGGGCCAAATTCTGCCCTAAAAAAACAATTGGAGGCAGAGATCGAAGCAGGACGTTAAAAAAAAAGAAATATTCCTGTGGCTCATCAACCGCAGAACCCATGACATGAGATGACCCCATTTATCTGCGTCAACTTTGCACTGCGGGGAACCGGAGGGACAGGAAATGAAGAGGAGCCTGAGGAAGAAGTCCACCTATTTCTGCTTCATTTTCCACCATCTGAGCAGGTCCTAAGACGTTAGCGCTGCGAAGGCAGATGTAAGTCCTCCGATTGGCCATGTTGGGTGAGGGATGGGGGGGCAAAAAGGTACTTCAGCCCTGTTGCGCTTCCCTCTTCCTCCTTCTCTTCTTGTGCTGTTGATCTGAGGTAGGGGTGCTTAGGTAGTAGTGCCCCACTTTGGTTTTATTTTTGTTTTTATGGACCCCTATTTCCTGAGTGTATGCCCCTTCTCCATAATACTATAACTATACATTACACGGAAGGCTCTTAAAGCAAAAGTTTGTACGTGACTTTTTGAAGTCCGAATTCAACGCATATATTTTGGTGCCGATTCTATGGTGAAATCCACATCAAATTTTTGGTAAGTCTACATCTTACTTAATTCTGTGGATTTCACATGGACAGTTTAGGGTTATCCTCACTGAATGACAATAGGTTTAGCGTTCGTAAGGATCTGCTACGCAACCAACTCGTTCCACATCTCATAGCTAAAGATGAGCAAACTGACCTGAAATGAACTGGGTTTGTTACAAATATTTTAAAAATTTCTTGTTCGGCACAGCCCAACAATTTTTGAAGATAGCCAAAGAGAATACTCTGAATTCTCTGTGGGTCTCAGAGTATAATAATCGGAGGTCAGGGAAGGTGCAAAAAATAAAAAATACACTTATTCTTACCTTTCCTGGGTTTTGCTGCAGCATCCAGTCTTCCCCTTGGGTCTTTGGTGTCTTCCGTCTCTCTCCCTGGCATCATCGGCCCCAGGTCACCCACTAGAGTCTTAGCAGTTGCGAGGGGGGCATTGATGTCATGATACCGGGCCAACCTCATGAGTCAGCCTCATATGTTTTTTTAAGCAGAAATGTGAACGTGGCCAAAAACTGTGATCAGGGATCAACTTCTAATTTGACCCTTATCCATCATGATGTCATCAGCCAAGGACTGCAGTGCTGATCCGATAGACACCCCCTATAAACTGCGTCAAGGTAAAGCTCTCCTGTATATGCCCTAATAGCTCATGGCAGATGAGATTTGATTTGTCGAGACTGAATCACATTTCTTTGGTTCTGAAATCAAAAAAGCCTTTTATATGTTCCTCGGCCGGGGATCTGCTGAGCGCCGTAATGCCATAAATCATCCGGTAATAGCCATTGTTTAGCTGCTCCTTGGATTCGCACTGGAGGAGGTATAAAATTAGATCACTTCACATCAAGCAGTTCTATTAAATAACAAGGAAAGGAAAAAGTTTCACTTCTCCAGATGGTGATAAATGGCGGCCCCTCGCCCCTTCCACCGCCCCACATATTATGATATCCCAATTGGCCGTCACAGGTAAAGCCGTCTCTCTCATCGTCGTACCATCTGCGAACACTCCAAGACCAAGGGCATTTGAAAGGATATTAACATAGGGTTGGGGTATTACCATTTTATAGTTGGGCCCACAGCAAAAAAGGGCAAAGCACCCACCATTAACATTAGTGCTATAAAGAAATATTAAAGGGGTTATCCAGCTGTCCCGCGCTGCCGCAGTGCAGGTGATCTGGTGTTGGACCCCCGCAGATCTAATATTGATGGCCATCAATCTCAAAAAATGGATAACCCCTTCTCAAACAACATTTTTCAATGACTTTTCATGGTTGTTATTTTCTATGATAAGATATCTTGCTGCAGCAGTTTAACCAATTGTAGAAGTTCCGGTTAATTCTGCTATATCTGTATTTGTTAATGTAATGCTACATCTATATATAAAGAAATCTTTTCTATGTGTCCCTCTTACTCCGCACTGTTCTGCGTCACTGCCTGCAGCAGGAGCCTCCCCCCCCCCACACACACACGCAATGCACTGTCCTCAAGAGTACTAAAAAGTTTGCTAAGCCCCATTACTCAGCCAGTCACCAGCCAAAATGTAGCAGATCAGAAGATCAATGCTTTTGTTCTGTGCAGGATTTCTCGCTGATCGTCTCCTGTTTACTTGTATCACACATTTCCAGGTTTAGTGTTCCCATTAATATCAATATTCCTGCAGAATCGCTAGATGTAGCTCTATGGCTGCAGAAAGGCATGGCTGGAATGGGATCCCAAGTACTTGGTGGGGATTGATGATATAATCCTTCACATATAGATCAATTGACACAAGTTTGGGATTTTTTTTTACTGATTCATAGCATATAATATTGAGACACTTTGTAAATACTTGTCTTAAAGCAAACCTGCCCACAGATGACTTTTCAGGATAAGCTGTGATAGAGCAGTGAGAAGTGTCACGCAGCGTATGGAGAACATTTGTGCCACTAAACTCATTTGGCTTGGGCCTACTTTTGAGAGTGTTTTTTAAGTTTTCTAGTCAAGAGACACCAGTGCATGGCACAGAAGGGATAGGCAAGAGATGTGGTCAAATGGTAAGTTGAGGTGAAGGTAGGCAGAGTTTGTGTGCATAGGTAGAGGTGAGGACAGGTAGCACAGAGTCAGGACAGTAATCAGGCAGAGGTTAGGGCAGGCAGCACTGGTACAGAGTCAGGACAGTAATCAGGCAGAGGTTAGGGCAGGCGGCACTAGTGCAGAGTCAGGACAGTGGGATACAAACGAAAAGTGACAGACAACCAATTAAACAAAGCGGCAGCCATTAACAGAGACAGTCTGGTCACATATAAAAAGACCCAAAAAGAAGCCCGAGTGCCCCTAGTTGTCACCTACAACCCACAGCTGGAGATCCTACGAAGGATTGCCAAGGATCTCCAACCTGTGCTACATAGGGACAACAGACTCAAGGACATATTTCCAGTCCCCCCTCTCCTTTCCTTTCGACAAACACCAAACCTGAGGCGCATTATCGTCCGGAGTGCCCTGAAGGCCCCAACTGAAAATGGCACCTCACCTTGCCTACATAAAAGGTGCATGACCTGCAAGCACATCCACACCACTGACAGTGTACCTATCCCACAGTCACAACAGGTGCACAGAATTAGGGGGACATTCTCCTGCAGGTCTTCCAGTGTGGTGTACCTCATAATGTGTGCGCAATGTCTCACCACAGGCCTCTATGTGGGGGAAACAGGGCAGAGACTTAGTCAGCGAATGAACTCACACAGATCCAATATTAATAACAGCAGAACCGATCTCCCAGTGGCCGCACATTTCTCCGGAGAAAACCACTCTATTGAAGATTTGCGGGTTGTGATTTTAATGGGACAGTTTAAGACGCAGGAGGAAAGGAAACAATGGAAGTACAAGTTTATGCAAAAATTTAGAACTCTGCAGTTTGGACTTAATATTCATGCCAGCTTCATGTCACACTATGTATGACCTGTGAGGTCACAAATCACCACCTGACAGCAAACAGATAACAGATCCCTCTGTCACGCACCACAACTTTCCAGATTGTTTTTTGACCAGTTGTAAATAACTTCTAAAATCCTTTGAAGACCATGTGTATAAAAATCTGTGAATTTTCAGTTCTTGTTTAACACCATGTCTGATGAAGGAAGCTTGCACTTCTGAAAGCTTACTTATAAATATACTCAGTTAGCCTCTAAAAGGTATCGCCTGATTTCTTCACTCTTCCACTACTTTCAATGGCTAACACGGTACAACATTATACTACTAGGACAGTAATCAAGCAGAGGTTAGGGCATGTGGAACTAGTACAGAGTCATGATAATAATCAGGCAGAGGTTAGGGCAGGTGGCACTAGTACAGAGTAATCAGGCAGAGGTTAGGGCAGGTAGCACTAGTACAGAGTCATGATAATAATCAGGCAGAGGTTAGGGCAGGTGGCAATAGTACACAGTCAGGACAGTAATCAGGCAGAGGTTAGGGCAGGTGGCACTATTACAGAGTCATGATAGTAATCAGGCAGAGGTTAGGGCAGGAGGCACTATTACAGAGTCATGATAGTAATTAGGCAGAGGTTAGGGCAGGTGGCACTAGTACAGAGACAGGACAGTAATCAGGTAGAGGATAGGGCAGGCGGCACTAGTACAGAGTCAGGACAGTAATCAGGCAGAGAATAGGGCAGGAGGCACTAGTACAGAGTCATGATAGTAATTAGGCAGAGGTTAGGGCAGGAGGCACTAGTACAGAGACAGGACAGTAATCAGGTAGAGGATAGGGCAGGAGGCACTAGTACAGAGCAGGACAGTAACAGGCAGAGGTTAGGGCAGGCGCACAGTACAGAGCATGATAGTAATTAGGCAGAGGTTAGGGCAGGAGGCACTAGTACAGAGACAGGACAGTAACAGGTAGAGGAAGGGCACAGGCACTAGTACAGAGTCAGGACAGTAATCAGGCAGAGGTAGGGCAGGCGGCACTAGTACAGAGTCAGGACAGTAATCAGGCAGAGGTAGGGCAGCGGCACTAACAGAGTCATGATAGTAACAGGCAGAGAGGCACCACAACAGAGCAGAGTAATTAGGCAGAGGTTAGGCAGGCGGACTAACAGACAGGACATAACAGAAGGAAGGGCACGCACAACAGACAATATAATAGCAGAGGTAGGCAGACACTATACAAACAGACATAACAGGTAGAGGAAGGCAGGACACATACAGAGTCAGGACATAACAGGCAGAGGTTAGGCAGGCGGCACTAGTACAGAGTCATGATAGTAATTAGGCAGAGGTTAGGGCAGGCGGCACTAGTACAGAGACAGGACAGTAATCAGGTAGAGGATAGGGCAGCAGGCACTAGTACAGAGTCAGGACAGTAATCAGGCAGAGGTTAGGGCAGGCGGCACTAGTACAGAGTCAGGACAGTAATCAGGCAGAGGTTAGGGCAGGCGGCACTATACAGAGTCAGTAGTAACAGGCAGGTGGGCGGCGCCTCAGGTCTGTAGTAATTAGGCAGAGGTTAGGGCAGGCGGTACTAGTACAGAGTCAGGACAGTAATCAGGTAGAGGATAGGGCAGGCGGCACTAGTACAGAGTCAGGACAGTAATCAGGCAGAGGTTAGGGCAGGCGGCACTAGTACAGAGTCATGATAGTAATTAGGCAGAGGTTAGGGCAGGAGGCACTAGTACAGAGACAGGACAGTAATCAGGTAGAGGATAGGGCAGGAGGCACTAGTACAGAGTCAGGACAGTAATCAGGCAGAGGTTAGGGCAGGCGGCACTAGTACAGAGTCAGGACAGTAATCAGGCAGAGAATAGGGCAGACAGCACTAGTACAGAGTCAGGACAGTAATCAGGCAGAGAATAGGGCAGACAGCACTAGTACAGAGTCAGGACAGTAATCAGGCAGAGAATAGGGCAGACAGCACTAGTACAGAGTCAGGGCAGTAATCAGGCAGAGGTTAGGGCAGGCGGCACTATTACAGAGTCATGATAGTAATCAGGCAGAGGTTAGGGCAGGCGGCACTATTACAGAGTCAGGACAGTAATCAGGCAGAGGTTAGGGCAGGCGGCACTATTACAGAGTCATGATAGTAATCAGGCAGAGGTTAGGGCAGGCGGCACTATTACAGAGTCATGATGGTAATTAGGCAGAGGTTAGGGCAGGCGGCACTATTACAGAGTCATGATAGTAATTAGGCAGAGGTTAGGGCAGGAGGCACTATTACAGAGTCATGATGGTAATTAGGCAGAGGTTAGGGCAGGCGGCACTATTACAGAGTCATGATAGTAATTAGGCAAAGGTTAGGGCAGGCGGCACTATTACAGAGTCATGATAGTAATCAGGCAGAGGTTAGGGCAGGCGGCACTATTACAGAGTCATGATGGTAATTAGGCAGAGGTTAGGGCAGGCGGCACTATTACAGAGTCATGATAGTAATTAGGCAGAGGTTAGGGCAGGAGGCACTAGTACAGAGTCATGATAGTAATTAGGCAGAGGTTAGGGCAGGAGGCACTATTACAGAGTCATGATGGTAATCAGGTAGAGGTTAGGGCAGGCGGTACTAGTACAGAGACAGGACAGTAATCAGGTAGAGGTTAGGGCAGGAGGCACTAGTACAGACACAGGACAGTAATCAGGTAGAGGTTAGGGCAGGCGGCACTATTACAGAGTCATGATAATAATCAGGCGGAGGTTAGGGCAGGCGGCACTAGTACAGAGTCAGGACAGTAATCAGGCAGCGGTTAGGGCAGGGGTAGGCAGAATACAGAAGCAGATAACATGGTCACAGGAACTAGCAAGCTAGAAATCTTACTACTCAGGCACCTTCCAGTGGGGGTAGATGCCTAAAATAACCCAGGGGTACAGGTGATTTGCCAGGGACAGGTTAGGACCTTTAAGAGTCAGCCATGGAACATGTGTGCACCACATTATTGTGCACAGGAGGAGAAGGTGGCAAAAGTGAGCAGCATGGCTGTTACAAGAATTAACACTATTTCTGACCATTGTGTGACTTAATAGTCAGCTTTTTTTGACTGTTTTCCTCTGTGCAGACTTTATCTTTAATTCTGAATTCTCCCTTAGATGGTGGAAAAAGACCAGCTGCTATGATGTCTCCTATGGACATCACCTGGAGAATACAGGAGATTCTCTTTTCTACTTCTCCCTTACTCACTCGGACACTAGATGTGAATAAAGCAGTTGTAGTGCAGTCTTGGGGTGATATATAAAACTTACTATTAGCTGCAGCAGGCTCTGTGCGCAGTGTATCTGCTTCTCTATCACTTCACTGCTCTTCCTCCACTACAGATTTCAGTCTGATGTAATATGATACTTTAGTGAGTACGTCTTGGAACCAAGACAGATTGAGTAGACATTTCAGAGTTAAGCTTGATTTTGGAAGGAGACGGAAAGAATCTGGTAAAAGGAGAAACCACCACAAATAAATCAAGGGGCTAGGGGCATGTACCTTAAAGTCAGACTATGCAGTTCCTATGGGGCTCTTAGAGGAAAGGGATCCAACCTTGCGTTTTTCATCACTAAATGTGTATCTAAAGAAACTATATTGTTACTAAACAAGAGGGCGGACAAGGAAAGGGTATGCAGGGAGAAACAATCAACTGGTGGCAAAACTGGGCACAATAATGGGGGCCCATTTCAGTTTTTGCTTAGTCATGGCTAAGGATGTACCATGCGGATACAACTTTCTAGCAGACTTATAAGTGTCCGGACATTAAAACTTCACCAGAGTTAATTTATGGCTACAACTGTAATGAGATTTTGTCATTAAACAGCAGCACAATGCCGCCATCTGTTCTGGCGCTTTATAAAAACGTATTAATATCGCTAGCCTGTCGATTAAAGCTCCATCCACACGCCTCCGCCATTCATCACAAAGGGACACTGTTGACTTTTTTAATTTATCTGGAGGCAGAAGTCATGTCTGCTTAATTGTTACACGTCTATTAATGAGAAGGTGATGGATCCCACAATACGGGCGGCCGCGCTGTGACATCTCCGCCCTGACTGGAAGGTACTGTAAAAGGAGATGGAGCAGGAGTCACGTACGCAACGAATATCTGTAATGTCAGGGTAATAATGGGATTATTCACTGGGGCAGCCCCTTCCAAGTCTCTTGTCAGGGGTTTTATGGTTTATATGGTGGGGGGGTCCTCATCAAATGGGTGATCCCCTACAATGAAAGCCTTTCATACTGGTGAATCTAGAGAAGTTATGGATGAAATAGACAAGCAAGGGCATTTCCTAATGTTAACTAGTGATCCACAGTGGACTATCCCTTTAAGGCCTGCTTCTGGGAATCAGAAAAAAATGATTAGATATTTTTTCTACAGAAACGGTTAAACTCTTGTCTATAGGTTTTGCTGTAATGTCAGATACAGGGTCATCTCCATATTATATCACACATACCAGCAGTGGTAGGCCATCGCCATATCATACATCAGTAGTAGTAGGACCTCTCCATATCATATTACATGTATCAATGGAAAGCCATCTCCGTATCATATAATGGTAGGTCCTTTCCATATTATATCACACGTCAACCAAAGTAGGACATCTCCATATCATATCACACAGGTCACCATGGGTAGGTCCTCTCCACATCATATCAGACATGTCAGCAGGGGTAGGTCCTTTCCATATCATATCACAAATGTCAGAAGTGGTAGGTCCCTCTATATCACATCCCACCATGGGGTATAAATACCGGGGTAGCAGCGTTAGCGTCTGCCAAAGGGCCCAGGATATTAGGGGGCCCGGATGGCCCCCGATGTTTTTTTTTTTTTTTTAATAGGCCGTTACCTGATGAAGTAACACCAGCAGGTAACGGGTCCTATTTACTTACCGATCCCCGCTCCTGCTCACAGCCGCCTGCGCTTCCCATTCTGCGGAGGCGGAGATGGCTTTGAGAAAGAGAGGCGAACCCCCGTAGGCCACGAACCCCACAAACACTGCTATCATTATACTCCAGGGTCTTTTCAGACCCCGGAGTATAATGATCGGAGGCCCAGGGGAGGTGAGGGAACATAAAAAAAAACACTGTTACTTACCTCTCCTGTGCTCCAGCAGGCTTCAGGCCTATTTGGTGACGTCCCAGATGTCAGCTGACGTCATTATGTGTCGCGACGTCGGCCTGGCTCACGCAAGATCTGGTCCAACATTGAAGATGGCCACAGTAGCGGGGAGTGCACCGGAGCCAGGAAGAGCTAAGTAACATTGTTTTTTTTTGTTTGTATCCTCCCCTGGATCTCTGATCATTATACTCTGGGGTCTGAAAATACCCGAGTATAATAATTGTTCATGGTTGGTCCACAATGGGGCATAATACTGTGTGCAGGGGCCACTATGGGGCAAACTACTGTGTGCAGAGGCCACTATGGGGCATACTACTGTGTGCAGGGGCCACTATGGGGCATAATAGTATGTTTAGGGGCCACTATGGAACATAATACTGTGTGCAGGGGCCACTATGGGGCATAATAGTGTATGTAGGGGCCTCTATGGCGCATAATAGTGTGCGCAGGAATGTGGTTTGTGGGGGTTGGAGGGGGCGGTCCAGGGGGGGTTGGGGGCAGCAGTTCGGGGGGGGGGGGTGTTCCCTTGTCAAATGTTTGCCTTGGGGCCCAGCCATTCCTAGTTACACCACTGCATCCCACCATTGCACCTACATTAATGATTCCCCAGCACTATATATAGCAGGCTCCACCACTTCTCTGAATACTGAACCCCTCCAGATTAGGAGTTGCTGTGACTAATAAGGGGAATGCACTGAGATCCTGCACATGTCTGTACTCCGGGGATCGGGACCAATTACACTACCTGCATCTGAGGGCGAAAAACGTGTCATGTAAACTGTGAATTTTCTGTAATTATTTCCAAATAGCTCCTAGCAATTATCTGTACAGATCTTATGTGGTTACTACAATAGATGAACCACATGTAATGTGCAGGCACAGCCCAGAGGAATACATATCTACAGAATGTGTAGGATCTTATACATTTATTCATGAAAATCTATCTATCTATCTATCTATCTATCTATCTATCTATCTATCTCATATCTATCTATCTATCTATCTATCTATCTATCTATCTCATATCTATCTATCTATCTATCTATCTATCTCATATCTATCTATCTATCTATCTCATATCTATCTATCTATCTATCTATCTCATATCTATCTATCTATCTATGTATCTCATATCTATCTATCTATCTATCTCTCTCTAGATGGTCTTGTGAACCAAGAGCAAGGCAGGTGGTTTGGACCCGCAACCAGAAATGAACGCACCGCGGTAGTTCAAGAAAAAAATATATATTTACTATAAGTTAATAAAGGCTACTTAAAGGTAAAATGACAGGGCTAAAGACAAGCAAAATATACAATATAGCATGAACAATTTCAAGGCAAATTCTGCAAAGGTTTCTACTTTTACTCTGTCCACTTCTGCAGTATGGACACTGAATGAACAATATACTCAAAACTATCCCTAACTGGCCCTGACATCACATTTGGGTGCCCCCCCTTTTTCGGTGGGGGGGGGGGGGGGCCGTTTGGGGTGGGGAGGGGGGGGGGGGGGGGCCCGTTGTTTTTTTTTTATTGTTAGCGTCCTCCCTTCACGGTTATCAGGATCTCGGGAGAAATGAAGTCCTCTTTAACAGACAGGAAAACCAACTGAATGCAATGTAATCCAACAGCAGATTCCACTCAGCACACTGACAGTCCTGCCGAATCCATACACTGAGCTGGGATGTAAAGCGGGATTTAGCAGGTGCTGTCCAGTACATCAACAGCACTGCGAGTCTCTATCTGTGGTATCCATATACACAGTCACAATGTCAGTCTCACTGATCAGCCACTGAGCACAGTTCCTTTCACGTGGACTCACTAGTCCTGTTGTCTCTTTACACTCTGTTTGTCTCTGGACCAAGATACAGCTTAGCTGTACAGAAAAATCTCCACACCAGTTCAATACAACACTTGCCAAGATGGCTGCTGCTCTCTGTCTCGTCACTTCCTGCTTCTCTGCTCACACTCTGTCTGCAGAACAGGCAGGCTGACATAAAAGGGGGGGGGTCTCACTCCAGCATCATGTCACAATTACAATGGCTGCTGTCTTAAAGGAACAGAATCACAGAAATACATTCAACATTAATAGTTTATACAGACAAATGAAGCTTAGGACAACATTGGCTGTCTCTTACATATTCCCCCCCACTTTAAGATTGGCAGTCCCTGCCTATGACTGTATATCCAGAGGGTTGTACTTTTATGCACAGAGTGGTAGTATACCGATGTATGGCAGGCCAACAAACTCATCCGCGCATACCGAACAGGGGGAATACCAGCATTTGGCCAGTGGTCCGTCTGAGGCCGGTGGTATATTATGGGGGCGCAGCTATGGGCTGAGAAGGACCAGCGGATTCGCACCAGAGGGGGCACAGGCCGGAGATACAGTAGTCACAGGTGGAACATCCCCAGGAGCAGGGATCGGCCAACAATCATCCTCCCGTCGGAGGCCCATTCCGCACCTCCATTCTCTGACTGTGGGAGCTCATTCACATTGGCAGGCCCATCGTGATTTGTCCCTTCAGAATGACACAGGCGCAACATATTTCGGTGAAGTACTCGAACACAATCAGTTCCTTCTTTCTGGACCTGGTACACTGGCCCATTCGCATACTTGCGGCCAACAACACGATACGGCAAAGCCTCCCATCTGCTTTCCAATTTCCCTTGGGGTTTCTTGACACGAACTAGCACCAGGTCGCTGGTTGCAATGGTGCTTCTGACTGGGGTCTTATCAGGATGGGGATGTTCTTGCAGGCGCGCCGCACAATCGATGGATTGTCTCAAGTCTCGCCGATGCGCCCGCACCCAAGAGGTTGGATCCTCGGAGGGAACCCATCCACATCATCCAACTGTAATTCTCCTATACTCGCCCAGACCGCCCAAAGAGAAGTGTATAAGGAGAGTACCCCGTTGTAGAATGGACCTGATTGTTATAGGCCCACACCATTTCAGACAAGAACTGAGGCCACTGTAACTTCTTGTCTTCCTCCAGAGTCGCAGCATCTGTAGCAGAGTTCTGTTGAATCTTTCACAGGCCCCATTTCCCGAGGGGGATGGAGTCGTGTGCGACTTCTTTATCCCGTAGATACGTTGAACTTCTTTCATTACGGTCCCCAAGCAGGCGCCCGCAGAGGGATGCGTTGGGGGCACCCATATACGAATGAAACGGAGGAGAGGGACTCAGCTGTCTGGTCTTGGTGGGGTTACCACCGCAAATTGGTGAAGTGATCCACCATTAGAGGCAATACTGGTGTCCGCTATTGGTGGGCCCACCATTAGATAGTCTATCATGACGATTTCTAAAGGTTCCTGGGTCACAATGGTTTGCAGGGGAGCTCTCTGTTCTATTGCCTTATGGATCTCACAGGAAGCTGGGCATACTTCTTGACGAGAGACGGGAGTAAACAGTCGCTGTAACCAACGAAAGGTCTTCTTGACCAAAATGTCATATATGAGCCCAACGGGGGAGCAAGGCACCACAAGGGGTCGATTAGAAGGTAAAAGACCTTGGTAGCACTCCATTTTTCATCTCCAACTTTCCCACGACAAAACAGATAATATCTGGTAGCGTCTCTTTCCCTCACAGGGCGGCCTTTCTCAACACACTTGATCATCGCGGCCCCTGGGCTGTTGTATCTGTGCCCATTCCGCGGAGGGCAAAGAAAGGGCGCCCCCCTCTAAACTGATTAGTGGGGCAAGGCCGGAAAAGGAGGGGCACCCCCTGCTCCAACGATCACGCTTCTTGGGGGCGGGCAGTTACAAGAAAGCCGCAGCATTCTGGTCCTGTCTTGGACGACAGGGAATTGAACGAGACATTGGGTCCCCGCCAACACCGAGCTTGGCATTTCAGGTGAGCAGTGGGGTGCAGTCAGTACTAAAACCAGCACTGGCAAATATTAGAGATTCTGGTCATGGCCCATACCAGGCAACAGCTCCAAAAGAACATAACTGGGGTCTCAGAACCCAAAGCGGGACGGACCCTTCCGGCCAGAAGCGGGAAGCACGCTCCAAGACCAAGGGCATCGATATAGCGAAGTGAAGGGAACAGCAGAAGATTGGGGCGTTGTCAGGCACCGCCGAAGGCTGTCCGAGGTCCCCACGGACCGGCGGACCAGGATGTGCCCGTAGGAGAGCATAAGTGGGCTGCTACCGGCGAAACCTAATAAAGGAAGAAGGCACCCAGGAACGCCCTCACTTCTCGAGGGAGTCGGACGGCCAATCGAAAGGCTATCTGTCTTTGATGGTCACCCTTTCCGATAGGGGACCAGTAACAAAGATTGGAACAAGATTACTGGGTTCAATGAGATGTTCGCAACTGAAATACGCCCCAACTGGTGGAGATGGCTTCAAAGGTCGCAGAATACACTATAATGTCATCCAAGTAGATGAGAGTGAACTCAAAGTTGAAGCAGAGACATTTCTCCACACGCTGAAACGTCGGGGCATTGTCAACCCGAAGGGCATGGTTAAATTGATAGTCCCATGGGCAAGATGAATGCGCTCCGTTTGTGGCCATGGCATCGCCAATACCCCAGCCGACTAGTGAGGGAAGTACCGGGCCAGCGCGAGAGGGACTCCTCAATCCATGGCAAGGGGTAGGAACCGAGGTGCAAGGTTAACCCGATAGTCTACGAAAAGGATGGACCCATCTTTTTCTTACAACACACAGGGCGCCCAGGGACTCTGGCTTTCTTGGATGATCCCACCCGTAGCATCTTAGCTAACAGTTCTTTCACTTCCTGATACAACTGTGGAGGAATTTGTCGGTAGCGCTCTCTAATTGGAGGGGTGTCTCCTGTGGGAATCTCATGGTAGATCCCTGTGGTACATCCAAAATCTTCAGCATACCGTGCAAAGGTGGCTTGGTTCTCCCACAACAGCTCATCTACCTTCTGCACCCATTCCAGAGAACATGAACTTACATCCATCTTCATCTGTTCTCGAATTGCACAGCCATTCCATTCAGAGGTGGGTTCCTCATCTTCTCCCATGGACACAGTTACGGTCCACTCATCCCTTTCAGTCGGCTTCAGCTGCATTGGAGTTACTTTCCTTACTTCCTCCGGAGTCACATAGATGTTAGCCAGCAGCCTCCCTGGGGTCAGGTCCACACTCTGGTCCTGAGTGTTTACACATCGAAGTGGTACTCTTCCATTGCGAACTATTGCCAAGGAACGGGCCACTAGCGGATCAACACCTCCTTCGGCTGCCTCAGTGGTTCTACCAACACAGCTATGCCCTCTAGTTTCCGACAGGTGCCTATGGGCATGGACACTATTGTCTCCCGACTGAGTGGCAGTGTAACTTTTGTATGCAAAGGAACTGAAATTCGAGCCAGAGGACGCTGTGCATCTGAACTTTTCTGTAAGCCACATGTCCGGATCAGCCGCTGGAAAGCTGTTTGAGTAGGCCGATGGGTGGTGGTTTCTTTCCAATAACCGTGACCTTTCTTTTCAAAGAGGATCTGATCTAATTCTTTTAACACATTCATCCCCAAAATGACAGGGACCTTTACTTCATGTGACTCCTGTACCACCACAATGCCTTTCCTACCTAGATCTTGGCCACATACCCGGACATTCATCCAGGCCACTCCCACGACCGGAACTGGTAACTGGTTAGCTGCGACCACTCGTACGAATGTATGGGGATCATATTTCACATGTTGCCGGAAGTACCGTTCATAACAGTCTCTACTCAAGGTCGTTACTTGGGAACCCGTGTCAATCATCCCGGTAACCGGAATACCCTCCATTTCCACCTGTATGACAGGACTTGCAGCGATCAGGTCATCATCAGGGCATTCTCCCCACATAGTCTCCTTGTCAGTTTCCCCTACTACACGCCCTACAGCAGCAGGGGACTTCAGTTTAACGGCGGTCTCTCATAAGTTTGTCGCTGCTCTGGACATCTAGCAGCAACGTGGCCCATCCGTCCACACTCCCAGCAGCGTATCTCCCGTCGTTCTGGCCACCTTTGGGCCCCTTCGGTAAGCCCCTTCGATTTCTCCTGAGCACTGCACTAAATGATTTGGACCCCTTCGGTAGGTCCTATCCTCACCCCTCCAGCGGGGTGGTGGGTGATTCTGACTTGCTGGGTGTGGATGGCTCACCCTTTCATCTCCAGTCTTCTGGAAGTCTGCAATTTTCATAGACTGCTCATCACAACGAGTGTGCAAGTGTTCCATTTGTTCTTGCAGTTTCTGCATTACTGTGAGAATTTCTTTAACCGTCCCTTTTTCTACTGTCTCTGAGCCAGAACTAGCCCCCTGTGACAAAGTAACTCCAACTGCGGTCTGGGGCTTCGGGACCATACTATTGGCACGGGAGATGGCCTCTACCTGTACATCATGGAATTTAGCATCAGTCTCTCGTCGTATAAAATCCTGCATAGTCACAGTTAAACTGCCGTCACGTATCCCCAGGACAAACTGGTCACGGAGAGTCCGATCAGGGTTACAGAATGCTGGCGAGCCCCCTCTTTCCTTCCTTTGAATATCTCGGAGCAGTTCTTGTAGGGCATTTGCATATTGGGGAAGGCTTTCATTCTCCTGTTGTACCCTCTGGAAGAACCGAGCCTGCAGAGACCCCAGCAATGCAGTTTCTCCATAGATGGTTTCTAGAATCTGGACTACTTCCTCAAATGTCTGCCTTTGTTCAAATGGCCTCAGTATCACCGTGGTCTTAGCATCCCCTTGTAATGTCAATATTGCTAGCTCTACTAGTACTTCTGGTGTGGTCTGGTACATTCGCTGTATCATTCGTATCTGTTCCACCCACATACTCACTGACATATTATTGCCATCAAATTTAGCTAACTGACTCATTATAGCCCCTGCTGGCATTCTTCCTCTAGCACTATTCTCCCGAACGGGTGCATCACTGTCCATTCTGGTAAGCGGATCCTGCCGACTACGCCAATTTGTGAACCGAGAGCAAGGCAGGTGGTTTGGACTCCGCAACCAGAAATGAACGCACACGCGGTAGTTCAAGAAAAAAATATATATTTACTATAAGTTAATAAAGGCTAGTTAAAGGTAAAATGACAGGGATAAAGACAAGCAAAATATACAATATAGCATGAACAATTTCAAGGCAAATTCTGCAATGGTTTCTACTTTTACTCTGTCCACTTCTGCAGTATGGACACTGAATGAACAATATACTCAAAACTATCCCTAACTGACCCTGACATCACATTTGGGTGCACCCCCTTTTCCCCAGTGGTCCAGGTGGACCGCTTACAGTCCGTAGAAGCGCGCGGTGGGGCCCAAAGTCGTTCCTTTCTTTTATAGTGAAGCGTCCTCCTTCACGGTTATCAGGATCTTGGGAGAAATGAAGTCCTCTTTAACAGACAGGAAAACCAACTGAATGCAATGTAATCCAACAGTAGATTCCACTCAGCACACTGACAGTCCTGCCGAATCCATACACTGAGC
Source organism: Leptodactylus fallax (assembly GCA_947044405.1). Taxonomy (NCBI): domain Eukaryota; kingdom Metazoa; phylum Chordata; class Amphibia; order Anura; family Leptodactylidae; genus Leptodactylus; species Leptodactylus fallax. Next base: position 345,363 of record CAMRHE010000804.1, read on the forward strand.
TGGGATGTAAGCCGGGATTTAGCAGGTGCTGTCCAGTACATCAACAGCACTGCGAGTCTCTATCTGTGGTATCCATATACACAGTCACAATGTCAGTCTCACTGATCAGCCACTGAGCACAGTTCCTTTCACGTGGACTCACTAGTCCTGTTGTCTCTTTACACTCTGTTTGTCTCTGGACCAAGATACAGCTTAGCTGTACAGAAAAATCTCCACACCAGTTCAATACAACACTTGCCAAGATGGCTGCTGCTCTCTGTCTCGTCACTTCCTGCTTCTCTGCTCACACTCTGTCTGCAGAACAGGCAGGCTGACATAAAAGGGGGGGGGGTCTCACTCCAGCATCATGTCACAATTACAATGGCTGCTGTCTTAAAGGAACAGAATCACAGAAATACATTCAACATTAATAGTTTATACAGACAAATGAAGCTTAGGACAACATTGGCTGTCTCTTACAGTCTTTATTTATGTCATCTCTTCTGCAGTGTGTGGGGGTCACAATGGGATCGTATACTCTATCTCATATCTGTGTACACTATGTGGAACATAAAGGAGCTTTTCTGAAATCCTATTCTATTTTCATAGGCATTCCTGTGAGTTGCTCTCCGTTTCTTCTGTGGTCTGTTCTGTGGTCTGTATTACCTTAGGGGTCTGTTTTGTGGTCTGTATTACCTTAGGTGGTCTGTTCTGTGGTCTGTATTACCTTAGGCAGTCTGTTCTGTGGTCTGTATTACCTTAGGGGGTCTGTTTTGTGGTCTGTATTACCTTAGGTGGTCTGTTCTGGGGTCTGTATTACCTTAGGCAGTCTGTTCTGTGGTCTGTATTTCCTTAGGGGGTCTGTTCTGTAGTCTGTATTACCTTAAGTGGTCTGTTCTGTGGTCTGTATTACCTTAGGTGGTCTGTTCTATGGTTTGTATTACCTTAGGTGGTCTGTTCTGTGGTCTGTATTACCTTAGGCAGTCTGTTCTGTGGTCTGTATTAACTTAGGGGGTCTGTTCTGTGGTCTGTATTACCTTAGGCGGTCTGTTCTGTGGTCTGTATTACCTTAGGGGGTCTGTTTTGTGGTCTGTATTACAATTGGGGGTCTGTTCTGTGGTCTGTATTACCTTAGGGGGACTGTTCTGTAGTCTGTATTACCTTAGGGGGTCTGTTCTGTGGTCAGTATTACCTTGAGGGGTCTGTTCTGTGGTCTGTATTACCTTAGGTGGTCTGTTCTGTGGTCTGTATTACCTTAGGCGGTCTGTTCTGTGGTCTGTATTATAATTGGGGGTCTGTTCTGTGGTCTGTATTACCTTAGGTGGTCTGTTCTGTGGTCAGTATTACCTTGAGGGGTCTGTTCTGTGGTCTGTATTACCTTAGGTGGTCTGTTCTGTGGTCTGTATTACCTTAGGTGGTCTGTTCTGTGGTCTGTATTACCTTAAGTGGTCTGTTCTGTAGTCTGTATTACCTTAGGCGGTCTGTTCTGTGGTCTGTATTACCTTAGGTGGTCTGTTCTGTGGTCTGTATTACCTTAGGTGGTCTGTTCTATGGTTTGTATTACCTTAGGTGGTCTGTTCTGTGGTCTGTATTACCTTAGGCGGTCTGTTCTGGGGTCTGTATTTCCTTAGGGGGTCTGTTCTGTAGTCTGTATTACCTTAGAGGGACTGTTCTGTGGTCTGTATTACCTTAGGTTTTCTGTTCTGTGGTCAGTATTACCTTGAGGGGTCTATTCTGTGGTCTGTTTTACCTTAGGTGGTCTGTTCTGTGGTCAGTATTACCTTAAGTGGTCTGTTCTGTAGTCTATATTACAATTGGGGGTCTGTTCTGTGGTGTGTGTTACTTTAGGTGGTCTGTTCTGTGGTCAGTATTACCTTAGGTGGTCTGTGTTACCTTAGGGGGTCTGTTCTGTAGTCTGTATTACCTTAGGTGGTCTGTTCTGTGGTCTGTATTACCTTAGGTGGTCTGTTCTGTGGTCTGTATTACCTTAGAGGGTCTGTTCTGTGGTCTGTATTTCCTTAGGGGGTCTGTTCTGTGGTCTGTATTTCCTTAGGGGGTCTGTTCTGTAGTCTGTATTACCTTAGAGGGTCTGTTCTGTGGTCTGTATTACCTTAGGTTTTCTGTTCTGTGGTCAGTATTACCTTGAGGGGTCTATTCTGTGGTCTTTTTTACCTTAGGTGGTCTGTTCTGTGGTCAGTATTACCTTAGGGGGTCTGTTCTGTAGTCTATATTACAATTGGGAGTCTGTTCTGTGGTGTGTGTTACTTTAGATGGTCTGTTCTGTGGTCAGTATTACCTTAGGTGGTCTGTGTTACCTTAGGGGGTCTGTTCTGTGGTCTGTATTACCTTAGGTGGTCTGTTCTGTGGTCTGTATTACCTTAGGTGGTCTGTTCTGTGGTCTGTATTACCTTAGGTGGTCTGTTCTGTGGTCTGTATTACCTTAGGTGGTCTGTTCTGTGGTCTGTATTATCTTAGGCAGTCTGTTCTGGGGTCTGTATTTCCTTAGGGGGTCTGTTCTGTAGTCTGTATTACCTTAGGTGGTCTGTTCTGTGGTCTGTATTACCTTAAGTGGTCTGTTCTGTGGTCTGTATTACCTTAGGTGGTCTGTTCTGTGGTCTGTATTTCCTTAGGGGGTCTGTTCTGTGGTCTGTATTACCTTAAGTGGTCTGTTCTGTGGTCTGTATTACCTTAGGTGGTCTGTTCTTTGGTCTGTATTACCTTAGATGGTCTGTTCTGTGGTCTGTATTAACTTAGGCAGTCTGTTCTGTGGTCTGTATTTCCTTAGGGGGTCTGTTCTGTGGTCTGTATTACCTTAAGTGGTCTGTTCTGTAGTCTGTATTACCTTAGGTGGTCTGTGTTACCTTAGGTGGTCTGTTCTGTAGTCTGTATTACCTTAACTGGTCTGTTCTGTAGTCTGTATTACCTTAAGTGGTCTGTTCTGTGGTCTGTATTACCTTAGGTGGTCTGTTCTATGGTTTGTATTACCTTAGGTGGTCTGTTCTGTGGTCTGTATTACCTTAGGTGGTCTGTTCTATGGTTTGTATTACCTTAGGTGGTCTGTTCTGTGGTCTGTATTACCTTAGGCAGTCTGTTCTGTGGTCTGTATTTCCTTAGGGGGTCTGTTCTGTGGTCTGTATTACCTTAGGCGGTCTGTTCTGTGGTCTGTATTACCTTAGGGGGTCTGTTTTGTGGTCTGTATTACAATTGGGGGTCTGTTCTATGGTTTGTATTACCTTAGGGGGACTGTTCTGTAGTCTGTATTACCTTAGGGGGTCTGTTCTGTGGTCTGTATTATAATTGGGGGTCTGTTCTGTGGTCTGTATTATAATTGGGGGTCTGTTCTGTGGTCTGTATTACCTTAGGTGGTCTGTTCTGTGGTCAGTATTACCTTGAGGGGTCTGTTCTGTGGTCTGTATTACCTTAGGTGGTCTGTTCTGTGGTCTGTATTACCTTAGGCGGTCTGTTCTGTGGTCTGTATTACCTTATGTGGTCTGTTCTGTGGTCTGTATTACCTTAAGTGGTCTGTTCTGTGGTCTGTATTACCTTAGGTGGTCTGTTCTGTGGTCTGTATTAACTTAGGCAGTCTGTTCTGTGGTCTGTATTACCTTAGGGGGTCTGTTCTGTGGTCTGTATTACCTTAGGTGGTCTGTTCTGTGGTCTGTATTACCTTAGGTGGTCTGTTCTGTGCTCTGTATTACCTTAGGGGGTCTGTTCTGTGGTCTGTATTACCTTAAGTGGTCTGTTCTGTAGTCTGTATTACCTTAGGTGGTCTGTTCTGTGGTCTGTATTACCTTAGGTGGTCTGTTCTATGGTTTGTATTACCTTAGGTGGTCTGTTCTGTGGTCTGTATTACCTTAGGCGGTCTGTTCTGGGGTCTGTATTTCCTTAGGGGGTCTGTTCTGTGGTCTGTATTACCTTAAGTGGTCTGTTCTGTAGTCTGTATTACCTTAGAGGGTCTGTTCTGTGGTCTGTATTACCTTAGGTTTTCTGTTCTGTGGTCAGTATTACCTTGAGGGGTCTATTCTGTGGTCTGTTTTACCTTAGGTGGTCTGTTCTGTGGTCAGTATTACCTTAGGGGGTCTGTTCTGTAGTCTATATTACAATTGGGGGTCTGTTCTGTGGTGTGTGTTACTTTAGGTGGTCTGTTCTGTGGTCAGTATTACCTTAGGTGGTCTGTGTTACCTTAGGGGGTCTGTTCTGTAGTCTGTATTACCTTAGAGGGTCTGTTCTGTGGTCTGTATTACCTTAGGTTTTCTGTTCTGTGGTCAGTATTACCTTGAGGGGTCTATTCTGTGGTCTTGTTTTACCTTAGGTGGTCTGTTCTGTGGTCAGTATTACCTTAGGGGGTCTGTTCTGTAGTCTATATTACAATTGGGGGTCTGTTCTGTGGTGTGTGTTACTTTAGGTGGTCTGTTCTGTGGTCAGTATTACCTTAGGTGGTCTGTGTTACCTTAGGGGGTCTGTTCTGTGGTCTGTATTACCTTAGGTGGTCTGTTCTGTGGTCTGTATTACCTTAGGTGGTCTGTTCTGTGGTCTGTATTACCTTAGGGGGTCTGTTCTGGGGTCTGTATTTCCTTAGGGGGTCTGTTCTGTAGTCTGTATTACCTTAGGTGGTCTGTTCTGTGGTCTGTATTACCTTAAGTGGTCTGTTCTGTGGTCTGTATTACCTTAGGTGGTCTGTTCTGTGGTCTGTATTTCCTTAGGGGGTCTGTTCTGTGGTCTGTATTACCTTAAGTGGTCTGTTCTGTGGTCTGTATTACCTTAGGTGGTCTGTTCTTTGGTCTGTATTACCTTAGATGGTCTGTTCTGTGGTCTGTATTAACTTAGGCAGTCTGTTCTGTGGTCTGTATTTCCTTAGGGGGTCTGTTCTGTGGTCTGTATTACCTTAAGTGGTCTGTTCTGTGGTCTGTATTTCCTTAGGGGGTCTGTTCTGTGGTCTGTATTACCTTAGGCGGTCTGTTCTGGGGTCTGTATTTCCTTAGGGGGTCTGTTCTGTGGTCTGTATTACCTTAAGTGGTCTGTTCTGTAGTCTGTATTACCTTAGGGGGTCTGTTCTGTGGTCAGTATTACCTTGAGGGGTCTATTCTGTGGTCTGTTTTACCTTAGGTGGTCTGTTCTGTGGTCAGTATTACCTTAGGGGGTCTGTTCTGTAGTCTGTATTGCAATTGGGGGTCTGTTCTGTGGTGTGTGTTACTTTAGGTGGTCTGTTCTGTGGTCTGTATTACCTTAGGTGGTCTGTGTTACCTTAGGGGGTCTGTTCTGTGGTCTGTATTACCTTAGGTGGTCTGTTCTGTAGTCTGTATTACCTTAGGTGGTCTGTTCTGTGGTCTGTATTACCTTAGGTGGTCTGTTCTGTGGTCTGTATTACCTTAGGTGGTCTGTGTTACCTTAGGGGGTCTGTTCTGTGGTCTGTATTACCTTAGGTGGTCTGTTCTGTAGTCTGTATTACCTTAAGTGGTCTGTTCTGTAGTCTGTATTACCTTAGGTGGTCTGTTCTGTGGTCTGTATTACCTTAGGTGGTCTGTTCTGTGGTCTGTATTACCTTATTTGGTCTGTACTGTGGTCTGTATTACCTTAGGTGGTCTGTTCTGTGGTCTGTATTACCTTAGGCGGTCTGTTCTGGGGTCTGTATTACCTTAGGCGGTCTGTTCTGGGGTCTGTATTACCTTAGGGGGTCTGTTCTGTGGTCTGTATTACCTTAGGTGGTCTGTTCTGTGGTCTGTATTACCTTATTTGGTCTGTACTGTGGTCTGTATTACCTTAGGCGGTCTGTTCTGGCGGGTCTGTATTACCTTAGGCGGTCTGTTCTGGGGTCTGTATTACCTTAGGGGGTCTGTTCTGGGGTCTGTATTACCTTAGGGGGTCTGATCTGTGGTCACTATTACCTCAGGTGGTCTGTTCTGGCTTTTGTAAGTCTTTAGTGTGTCTGTTCTCTGGTCTGTGGTCTTAGGTGGTCTGTTCTGTGGTCTTTATTACCTTAGGGGGTCTGTTATGTGGTCTGTATTACCTTAGGGGGTCTGTTATGTGGTCAGTATTACCTCAGGTGGTCTGTTCTGGGTTTTGTAAGTCTTTAGGGTGTCTGTTCTGTGGTCCCTATGCTTCAGATGTGGTTCCTATGACAAATACACAACAATATGAACCATTTGGGAGGGGGTGAATACTTTGTCAATCCGTTTTACAGGCTGTTCATGTCATTCCCTCATTAATGGCGTCAACTCCACTTCTTCGCTTTATTTCCACTCTTCCTAATCCTATAAAACCTGGCAGCTGAGGCCAGAACAGCGAGATTTTTTTTAGCCTTTTTTTCTAATGTTCCCTATTTACAGAAAAAGAAGATAAAAAGGCGTCTTGGACGGAAAACAGATCTTACAAACATGAGTTAGCATTCTCTAGCAAACTTTATGGCGGCCGTATCTCTCCAAAGGACACTTGGCCATTTAATGACTGGATAGAGGAGCGCTCAGTACCTTCCTCTACCGCGGATGTAAAACACCGGGACAGGAGGACGGCAGTAAGGCGCACGCACAGCACAGCCAGCGAGGAATAGTCATCTAGCAGAGATCAGATCCGTCATAGTTCACTGACCATTACATGGCACGAGTCGAGTCCGTACGGCCGTTTGGGGTCTCCTTACTGATGTAAAAGTCAATATTTCTTTATGAAACACTCTGAGGTAATTCTCGCAGGAAGCGCCGCTGCACACAGGCGATTAGCCTACTACAAGTGATTATCCTGCTGAAATATATCTTCATTCTACAGCTGCTTGCAGGAAAACGAAGGATTTCCTCTGTGCCTTGTGCGAGGGCAGGCTGTTACCTATTTTACCTGGTGCTATGCAGATATGGAAGGATGTAGCAGAGCTGAATGTGTCATTGTAGGGTGCGTGGTAATAACTCTGTGGGATTAGACAGCTCAGAAGTAGTCCTGCACAGAGCTGCATACACATAGCACCTGCAGTTCTGGTTAAAGGTACACTTAAAGGGAATGTTTCACTAGAATATGACATGTTTTAAACCATATTTTTATATTCAACATATTTTTTTTTTCATTTTTTATGACACTATCTATATGTTTTTTAAAAAAGTACTATATCCTGGAATTTTCACTCTACCACTAAGCCTAATAATAGGATGACACTTGGTGTTTTCTTTGCTGCAGTTGCCTCATTGACTTCACAATGCAAAATCCCCACCACTTGTCACTCTCCAGACACAAGCCAGAGAACTGCACAACATATATGTATTTTTTTTATTCATTTACATTACAAACAGGGTTACAATAGAAGATAACACCTCTATAGATAACACTAAGCCATAAAACCCCTATTGGCATCTAAAAAGGAAGCCATTTTTATGACATAAATTGCACCTTTTTGATATGTTTTTGCCATGGGAATGGGCCTAATCGGCTGGGAGTCTCGAGCCACGGGCTCCGTGGCAAGATTGAGCAGAGCACTTCTGTTGCCTGTTAGCCTTGTCAGGCATTGTACTATGCTATTACATGGTGGCCATTCAGGTTAGGTGGCCATCTATGCAATATCACTGGTCATATATGAGTCACAGTCGTTGCAGCTGAGATTGGGCCCAGAAGCCAAGGGGGCCGCAGGTCACACGCACCATACGTGGACCGGATAAACTTCTTCGATCTCTTTCTGATTTCCTTTGGGCATCGTCTGTTCAAAATACATGTCTTCCCCCTGCCCTCTGGTGCAGTGGAGTAAGAAGATGTATGATACACAGCCTTCCACTGTTAGAAAGGAGAAAAAAAAATTGCTGGTCAGCAGCGTATAGTCCCGGAGGGATTCTTTGGGGAGGTTGTGGCACATAAGGGGTCATGATTATTATATGGAGGGGAATGACGGGACGCTTGTGTGTACAGATATAGGGTAAAGGAGTCTTCATGGCGGTCTGGGCTGGATAGAGAAGAAAAGGAACATGTAAATGCTGCAAAAATGTAAGGAAGGGACGCGGCTGATGGTTGTGAGGGGGCCCAAAATGAGCTTTTGCCCCAGGGCCCATGAGCCTTTACTTCTGCATTTGGGAGCCCCCCATCTATGCTGTTCATAGGCCCAAATAGGGTCAATTGTCTTTGCAGATGCTCGTCATATCATATCATGTTTTGTCAGACGGTATATGGTATAATAGACTGTGTACGTATATAATCCGCCCCGTACCTCTAGTCACTTACCCTCATTTCCCGGCACTTATCCCCGGATGTAACTTTTCTGCAGTGTTTTTGCAGCAGTCCCGCTGTAAGGCAGTCCATCATATCATCAGCCGGCAGCGGCGTGCAGGCAGTGTATTGGGAATAGGGGAATTAAGGACTGATGTTCCCTGCATTATCTTGTCAATCTCGGGGAAGACGGAGACTATTTCACTGGCGAATCAAAGTCTCCTGGTAGCTGTAATGGAACTGAAAATTGTTCCATATTTACCAAGAAATATCACTCCAAGGTAAGAGCTTCTCCTGCTCAGATGAAGCCGCTGCCGCATTGATCCGCTCGCTTTATGTAGCTGAGCGATTGTGATGCATAATATAGATCCGAGTGCGTGCAGCGGCCTCCGCCGCAGAGAAAAGACACAAGCCCTACCTGCGTATTGTGCTGCAATTGGATTATTGAACGGGGAGGAAGTGAGCGGCTTTATATACAAGACGTTCACTTTATTCCCAGAGAGGTGGAAGGCTCCTGGTTAGTGGGGACTGTAGACTGCAGGCGGAGGTCAGAGATGGCGAGTGAGGTCAGAAGTTTACAGACACAAGTCTATGAGCGATAGACCCCAGGCCACTTCATAAAAGGCTTTCCAAGACTGGGGTCCGACACCCGATCAGCTGCTGTGGCCATATGAAAGCAGAAACAGACAGATCTGTACACTGTATAGTAGTCAGGGCACAGCCACTACATAGTGTATGGAGGTGTCTGCTTGTGACACCATACACTGAGCAACCACAGCAGCTGATCAGTATGGGGGCTGTCAGGCACTCACCGGTCTGATACCAAGGACCTGCCCTAATAGGCCATCAATATCCATAGTTGAAAATAAATCTGCCCCATTGTGTGATCCTACATGATGTAGCTACTGCAATGTGTCCTGGTTGTGCCTAGAACATGGATGTTACTGATGTAACAGATTCAGCCCTGCTACATATGTGCATTTCATTCATCCCTTGGGCAGAATTATACTCATTTACTGAACCACAACCTCCTCCAGCCTCTGATGGTCAGGGAATTCCCCGCACCATTATGGTATATTATTATCACAGGATCATAAACCTCAGTGATACAGTAGTATCTGAGCAGCAGGGCTCTTCTGCCCCCTGGAGGGCCTTGTCATAGTCAATCACTATGAGAGGTCAAGTTGTAGAACAGAGCCGCATGGTGACCTCCATGATGTGGACATGATAGGTCTGCTACTACAGATAACACATCCTTCAGAGGAGCAGAAAGTAGTAAAATCCATGGCGTAGAAGTCCTCCAGGGTGACGGGCGCCAAAGCTGGGGAGTTTTATCTGATAGACACCGATATCACATTTGTAACAGATTAAACCTGTGAAATCTGACTGACCATTACCATATACTGTATATGGTAGATTGTTTACATATAAAGAGTATAGCGGTATTTTTTATTACAGCATATGCTTTCCTATGTACAGTAAATGGCGGTGTTATGTATATGGAGACATTAATGTATATAGTATACGGATGTATAATTTGAGTGTACATTACATAACTCCATTATTTATATGTACAGTATATGCTGTTTTTTATATGTACAGTAAATGGCGGAATTAATTAAATTAATGTACAGTATATGGAGGTAATATTAGTCTATACAGTACATGGATGTATTATTTGTGTGTACATAATATAGCTCCATTATTTATGCACAGTATATGGAGGTAATATTAGTCTATACAGTACATGGATGTATTATTTGTGTGTACAAAATATAGCTCCATTATTTATATGTACAGTATATGGAGACATTATTTGTCTGTAAATTATTTAGCTCATATTCTGTATATATATATATATATATATATATATATATATACAGAATATGTTGTTTTTTTTAAGATGTACAGTAAATGGCAGTATTATTTATATATACTGTATATAGTAGCTTTATTTATATAACCCTATATGAAATCACTATTTATATATACAGTGTATGGCTCCATCTGGCATATGTTGTATTTTATATGTAATATAGTGGCTTTATATACACTACACTGTATTTAGTGACATTATTTATATACACAATATATGGTGAAATTATTTATACATTAGATCTTTCTATTTTGCCAGGATGACAGTCTCTACTGCTGTTCTAGTGTTCTATTCGTAATTGTCTTTTCCATACATATTTATAGATAGATACAGTGTAACTTGAATCTGATAACTTGCTGCAGAGTGATATCACACAACAAAAGCCATTATTGCTTCCTTTCTTATTGCTCATTGTCAGTCTTTACTGTAGTTCTTGCATTTTCTTCAAGAGCCAGATACTCTGAAAAGTGCTATAGATTCTTTCCAGACAGAAATGTGTTTGCAGAGAAATATAGAAATGGGGAAGAAGAGATGAAAACATACTTCAAACTTCAAGGGCTAGTCCAGATGCCCGTATTTCTGGTCTGTATTTCTGATCCGTATCCTGTAAGCGTACAGAGCCTTTAAGAGCAGTTCACACCACAATATGGACTGTTTTAGTCTCCCTTGGCCTCCCAGTCCAAATCCTGAAGTAACCTCGCAGCAGCTCTGGCTGTGTAACACATGGTTATATTCAGCACTATGACAGTGTATAGGAAGTGAGTACATTATCAGTGCCCAGCATGGCGGTTTTCATCCCGGGAGATGCATTGGCCAGTGTGATCCTGGTGACCTTTGGCGCAGTGCTTCTCTAGCTCTCTAGTTCGGACTATTTCTCTTTGAGCTTGCCCTCTATCTTCTCAATGTGAGCCTGTGAAATGAGCAGAACGTGCCGTACCTGTGTGACAGCGCCGGCGCCAGCAATGTTATCAAACGCTACAGATGGAGTTCCTCTCATTGTTCCTGAGCAGAACACAGAAGATCCAATTATAACTCCGAATGTCACACCAGCCGTACGACTGAATGGCCCCGGAGGTGCAGGCCGCACCACAAAGACGACTTCAAGCTGTCAGCTTAAATAGCACTTCCAGAATGAAAAATGCCCCCGTCCCTCCAGGCCCTCAAAAAAAAAAAAGTGAGAATAGAAGAGAGAGAGGAGCGGCGGCGGTGGCAGCAGCGGCGGTGGCAGAGTCAGATGACATTGTAATGGCTCAGCTTTCCGGGGGCACCAACTAAAACTAATTACTTCAGCTGCACCCTCTCAAGTAGGGACATGTCACCTAAACGGTAAGCTTCCGCTTCTATAGCATGGCACCAACATATTCTGTAGCGCTGATTATCACCCTCATCAGAGAATTAAGGGGGACTCCTCACCAAGACAACCCCTTCTTAAAAATAAAAAGTGGGTTTAGTATCTGAAACACTGCCTTGGAAATTTTGTCTGGAAGTTTTGCTCTGTAGTGGCCACTACAGGGGAAATGTATTATTGCATGACGTCCATTAATACATGACCAGGTGGTCCTGACTGAAGGACATACCAATATGTTATTCATGTGCCCTACTAGGGCTTATAAAAAGGAGAACCACCTAAAAGTGGGTTCAGTTTCTGGAACCCTGCCTTGGAAGTTTTGCTCTGCAGTGGCCACTCGGGGGAAAAATTTTTAAAAATACAGATTTACCATGACATCCTCCAACATTCCGGTCTTCTTCTGCCATGTTATCACCACTGGGGTGGATGAGGTCATCACTCTATGACATCAACGCTCGCCAAGGACTTCTGGGTGACCTCGGTGGTGACGTGGGAGCCCAAAAGACATGGCAGATATGACTCACCAAGAAGACCAGAACGTCGAAGGATGCCATGGTAGAGCTTACAAAAGAGTAATTATTTTTCTCATTTTTTTATATACCTTCCTAGGCTTTTGGCTATTATACATTGAGCCCTGAAGAGTATTTTGGTGAATTCCTAAAATTTCGGATTCGATTTTAGCCAAAATTTTTGAAAAAAAATGGTTTGCCCAACACTGACTAATAATCCTAGTTATATTATGTGTTGGGAATTGGCTTATAGGGTAACTACCTATAGGTGGCAGTAGAGAGATAGCTTTCTTCCTGCTGGAGGGTAAGCTAATTTGCCTATATTATGTATACATACAACACAGATTTGTGATACACCCATGTGCATGGATCCATACCCATACCTCACAACTTTCCAAGGGACGTCGTAGACTTTTGCATATAAAGGGGGCAGTTTCTAGGTAGTTGTGGGGGCGTTCCCAGCTAAGCAGGGGCGGGGCTTAATGTGATCCTTTAAAATGAAGCCATTTTTTCAATATTTCATGAAATAGAAGTGTTTATGAGTTGATTAAACAAGTAAACATTGCAGAGGCTGCAGAGCACGGCTATCATTAGTGCCGGCGGGGGGTTTACGCTGCGTATAAGGTATACATAATTAATGTATATACAACAAATATATAATTAAGACTGTAAGTGGCGTTTGGAGCCCTCGTGTGCGCTGTCTGGGGACGTCGTACTCTATATTTAATGAACCCTGTTGTGTATTTAGCAGCCAAGCTGCCAGATCCATATTGATAATAGGATTTCACCGCTCGCTATATGGCTCTTGACATGTTCTGCGTTTTGCTTACTCATCTCCTCTTATTGTTTGCGCCCGACTATTCCTGCAGAGCTGTATGCCGAGTAATCACCTCTCATGACTTATTTTAGGATACTGGGAACTTTTTTTTTCTTGCCTTAAAGCGCTTTATAGACTGGCTATGAAGAATGAAATAAACCATAGGAAATGCACCTAGAGGCTATAGACATGCAAAAGAGCGCCTCCATTGTCCATGGCCTGTATGTGGAATTGCAGTTCAGCCTTGTTCAGGTGACTAAAGATGAGCTGCAGTGACACCACACAGCCACAGGTGAAGAGTGGCGCTGTTTCTGGGAGCCATGTTTTACATAACTGAGGTATCATGATGGGCGTATCCCATTTCTTATATCTAGTGCCCTGGGCATATCTGGGTGCCTTATGGTAATAGTATGGTTAGTTTTATACATTTAGTAATATGGCGGATAGTATTATATGCATACTTGCCAACTCTCCCAAAATGTCCGTTAGGCTCCCTAAAAAAGAGGTGCCCACAGTGCTCTAGAAGACTGGGAAGATCTCCGCCATGCTCTGCTATTTTATATGTGACTTGGGCACTTTATGTGCTGGTCACATCATAAAATAGGGGTCTGACCAGTATATTTCATGTCTACATCATGAAAAAGAAAAAGGGGCATATCATGCCCGCTCTAAATGGGACATGGCCACTGGAGCGCCAGTTCTTCCACAGGTCAACTTTAAAAAGTTGCCAAGGATGCTTATATAGCCATTAATATGGCAGGTAGTATCATCAGAAAGGAAGTCTCCAAAAACCAAGCATGAAGCCCACCCTATTATAGCCCAAAGTATGTGCACCCCTGACCATCACATCTATGTATACGACCTTGCCATCACTTTAAAAACCTATGGAGGATAATATGGAGCCTACTTTCTTCTCTCATCGGAAGGCTTTCTACAAGATTTTGGATGCTGTCTATAGAAATGTTTGCCCATTCATGCAGAAGATCATTTTTGAGGTCACACTGATGGTGGACATTGAGAAAGTCTGGCTCTAAATCTCCGTTCTAGTTCCTCCTGAAGGTATTGGATGGGGTTGTGGTCAGGAGAACTTGGAAGAACTTGACCCAACCATGCCTTTATGGACCTTCCCCAAACTGTTCCCACAAAGGTGGAAGCATACAATCGACCAAAATGTGTTGGTAGGCCGTAGTATTAACACTATTCTTCACTGGGAAGAGCAGGCCTAGCCTTAGATGCTTCCTGTAGATAGCATTCTTTGGGCAACCACCAAAATCAGATTCCACTGTCAGACCGACAGATACTAAGAAGGGATTCACTACTCCAAAGAACGAGTTTCCACTGCTCCAGAGTCCAGTAATGATGTGCTTTACACCATTGCAGCAGCTTCTTGGTATTGTGCATAATAACCTTAGAATTGTCCGTTGCTACTCAACCATGGAAACCCAGTTTTGTGATGTGACATAGAGCTTTTGTGATGACATCACTTCCCGAGGTGGGATGGAGTATGTAGTAAGTGATACAACGTGCCCCGTACTTCAACACTTGGTGATCCCGGAGCTGGCCGGAGCAGATCTAGAAAATCAGAAACGTTACACACTATTTGGCCAGGAAATGGCCGATTAGCCACATCAGACATATTTCTCTTGAGATTTTCCAAACCATAGCATAAGTTGTGCGCGGCCTCACGTTCTCTCATCACTGATCATAATGCAGTATCCAGGAGACGGTCCCGGATTTACAGTGATCATTTAGAGGCCCTCATGAGTTGGAATATGGGAGGTCAAGGGAGGGTGAACTAGTGCGGGCAGGTAAATGAAGCCCGTGGAACCTGACAGACTAGCAGAAGACAATAAACCACACTGCCGGCTGAGGACAATGACTCCACGCTGTGCAACCTGGCCAAGGATTTCTTTACATTAATCGGGAAAATGGAGATCAATGGATGAATAAAGAAGATGCCGCATATGTAACAGAAAAAAAAGATAAAAGGAAAGGAAATTCTAAAGCATGAAATATCTCATAAGCTTAAAGCCATTTTAGGGACCTAACTGACATTACTAGTTGGTAGGAGTGACCATTAGTAGTCACAGAGTTCCCCCATAAACACTGCTTACATGACAGTGCCCCCAATATAGTGTCAGCCAAAAGGAGGGACCCTGTAAAGGGTGCTAGAGTTAGCCCAATTGTATTGCCAGCCATAGATAAACTTCATTTATAGCCTATAGGGAGGCACTTCAGACTACACAACCAGACTGCTGTTATAGGGGGCGGTCCAGACTACACAACCAGTCTGCTGTTATAGGGGGCGGTCCAGACTACACAACCAGACTGCTGTTATAGGGGGCGGTCCAGACTACACAACCAGTCTACTGTTATAGGGGGTGGTCCAGACTACACAACCAGTCTGCTGTTATAGGGGGCGGTCCAGACTACACAACCAGTCTGCTGTTATAGGGGGCGGTCCAGACTACACAACCAGACTGCTGTTATAGGGGGCGGTCCAGACTACACAACCAGACTGCTGTTATAGGGGACGGTCCAGACTACACAACCAGACTGCTGTTATAGGGGACAGCCAGCACACAACCAGACTGCTTAAGAGGGGCAGTCCAGACTGCACAACCAGACTTCAGTTATAAATAGAGGTCCAGACTACACAAACAGACTGCTGTTATATGAGGAGGTCCAGACTACACAACCAGACTGCTGTTATATGAGGAGGTCCAGACTACACAACCAGTCTGCTGTTATAAAGGGAGGTCCAGACTACACAACCAGACTGCTGTTATAGGGGGCGGACCAGACTACACAACCAGACTGCTGTTATATGAGGAGGCCCAGACTACACAACCAGACTGCTGTTATAGGGGACGGTCTAGACTACACAACCAGACTGCTGTTATAGAGGGAGGTCCAGACTACACAACCAGACTGCTGTTATATGAGGAGGCCCAGACTACACAACCAGACTGCTGTTATAGGGGACGATCTAGACTACACAACCAGACTGCTGTTATAGGGGACGGTCTAGACTACACAACCAGAATGCTGTTATAGAGGGAGGTCCAGACTACACAACCAGACTGCTGTTATATGAGGAGGCCCAGACTACAGAACCAGACTGCTGTTATATGAGGACGGCCCAGACTACACAACCAGACTGCTGTTATAGGGAACGGTCCAGACTACACACCAGACTGCTGTTATAAAACGAGGTCCAGACTACACAACTAGACTGCAGTTATAGAGGGAGGTCCAGACTACACAACCAGACTGCTGTTATAGGGGGCGGTCCAGACTATATCTAAGGATTAATATGTATTTATAAATTACACTTTAGGTGCCCTGGTAAAGGTAACTGGAACTGATTGTATGACACATTACTGTGTATTATGCACCATCGACTGTTAAGCAAGATAGAACTCTTTTATTTGCTGGTTATTTGCTATGCTAATTTACTGCATAATTTCTTCTCGGTACACTTGGAAACAGTTTTTGGCAGAATTTGGTAGGGAAGTTGTTCCCGCCATCTTGGAGAACTAAGCACAGATCTGTGGATATAGGCTTGCTCCAATCCTTCCGTCTCTTCATGTCATCCCAGTCAGACTGGATGGATGGGCAAAGGTCACACCAAATATTGATGGGATTTACATTTCTGTTTTCTTCATTCATTTCATTTTGTTAATTGACAAATAAACTATTAACACTTGAGGACCACTAAGATGGTTCAGGGAAAAAGGCCCAAGATAGCGGCTACTCCTATTATACTTTCATTGAATGTAGCCATTAAGCTATGTGCCCTCACTGAGAGACTGTAACCACCACACTATTCAACCCCTAAAAGATATGTTTGCTCATAGAAACCAGCAATTCCTGTGTCTAACTCTAACGACCAAGTCTTGTATTCATTGCACTTGCAATTGCCAATTATTACACCCGGTACTGTAACCACCACATGTTGTACCTCTTGGGCCAGTAACTACCAAGCGTTGCACCTTGTACTACAGTCAAGAATTGTACCTGTAACTGCCAAGTATTGCTCCGTATACTGCAACCAACCATTGTACCCATTATGCCTGTAACTGCCAAGCATTTCACTTTATACCACAAACAAGGATTGTATCCGTTATGCCTGTAACTGCCAAGCATTGTGCCTTGTACTGTAACCACCACATATTGTATCTATTGTGCCTGTAACTGCCAACTGTAGCACTGTAACCACAAGTGTTGTACCAATGTGCCTACAACTGCCAAGTGTAACGCCTTGTAATGCAACCAAGTGTTGTACCCATTATACCAGTAATTGCTAAGTATTGTGCCTTGTATTGAAACTAACTGTTGTACCCATTATGCCTGTAACTGTGAAACATTGTGCCTTGCACTTTTAACAAGTATTGTACCCATTATACCTGTTACTGCCAAGCATTGTGCCTTGTATTGTAATCATCACATATTGTAACTATTGTGCCTGTAACTGCCAAGTGTTGTGCCTTGTACTGAAACCACAAGTTTTGTACCCATTGTGTCTTGCACTATAGGCATCCACCACTTGTTGTACCTATTGTGCCACATGTTTTAATTGCGAAGAGTAGTGCCTTGTACTATAACCAAGTCTTGTGCCCATCATGCCTGTAATTGCCAAGGATTTTCCCTTGTGCTATAACCAACTCTTGTGCCCATTATACCTGTAACTACCAGGCATTGTACCTTGTACAATAACCAAAACTTGTGCCCATTATGCTTGTAACTGCCAAGGATTTTCTCCTGTATTATAACGAAGTCTTGTGCCCATTATACCTGTAACTGCCAAGCATTGTACCTTCTACTATGACCAAGTCTTGTGCCCATTATACCTGTAACTGCAAAGCATTGTACCTTCTACTATGACCAAGTCTTGTGCCCATTATACCTGTAACTGCCAAGCATTGTACCTTCTACTATGACCAAGTCTTGTGCCATTATACCTGTAACTGCCAAGCATTGTACCTCTACTATGACCAAGTCTTGTGCCCATTATACCTGTAACTGCCAAGCATTGCACCTTCTACTATGACCAAGTCTTGTGCCCATTATACCTGTAACTGCCAAGCATTGTACCTCTACATGACCAAGTCTTGTGCCCATATACCTGAACGCAAAGCATTGTACCCTACTATGACCAAGTCTGTCCCATAACCGAACTGCAAAGCATTGTACCCTACATGACCAAGTCTTGTCCCATTATACCTGTAACTGCCAAGCATTTACCTTCTACTATGACCAAGTCTTGTCCCATTATACCTTAACTCCAACATTTACCTTCTACTATGACCAAGTCTCCATATACCTTAACTCCAAGCATTTACCTCTACTATACCAAGTCTTGTGCCCATTATACCTTAACTGCCAAGCATTGTACCTTCTACTATGACCAAGTCTTGTGCCCATTATACCTGTAACTGCAAAGCATTGTACCTTCTACTATGACCAAGTCTTGTGCCCATTATACCTGTAACTGCCAAGCATTGTACCTTCTACTATGACCAAGTCTTGTGCCATTATACCTGTAACTGCCAAGCATTGTACCTTCTACTATGACCAAGTCTTGTGCCCATTATACCTGTAACTGCCAAGCATTGCACCTTCTACTATGACCAAGTCTTGTGCCCATTATACCTGTAACTGCCAAGCATTGTACCTTCTACTATGACCAAGTCTTGTGCCCATTATACCTGTAACTGCAAAGCATTGTACCTTCTACTATGACCAAGTCTTGTGCCCATTATACCTGTAACTGCAAAGCATTGTACCTTCTACTATGACCAAGTCTTGTGCCCATTATACCTGTAACTGCCAAGCATTGTACCTTCTACTATGACCAAGTCTTGTGCCCATTATACCTGTAACTGCCAAGCATTGTACCTTCTACTATGACCAAGTCTTGTGCCATTATACCTGTAACTGCCAAGCATTGTACCTTCTACTATGACCAAGTCTTGTGCCCATTATACCTGTAACTGCCAAGCATTGTACCTTCTACTATGACCAAGTCTTGTGCCCATTATACCTGTAACTGCAAAGCATTGTACCTTCTACTATGACCAAGTCTTGTGCCCATTATACCTGTAACTGCCAAGCATTGTACCTTCTACTATGACCAAGTCTTGTGCCATTATACCTGTAACTGCCAAGCATTGTACCTTCTACTGTGACCAAGTCTTGTGCCCATTATACCTGTAACTGCCAAGCATTGTACCTTCTACTATGACCAAGTCTTGTGCCCATTATACCTGTAACTGCCAAGCATTGTACCTTCTACTATGACCAAGTCTTGTGCCATTATACCTGTAACTGCCAAGCATTGTACCTTCTACTATGACCAAGTCTTGTGCCCATTATACCTGTAACTGCCAAGCATTGCACCTTCTACTATGACCAAGTCTTGTGCCCATTATACCTGTAACTGCCAAGCATTGTACCTTCTACTATGACCAAGTCTTCTGCCCATTATGCTTGTAGCTGCCATGGATTTTCCTTTGTACTATAACCAAGTCTTGTGTGCATTATACCTGTAACTGCCAAGCATTGTACCTTGTACTCTAACCAAGTCTTGTGCCCATCATGCTTGTAACTGCCAAGTGTGTTGCCTTGCACTACAACCACAAAACCTGATGGAGTAAAGTTCAGTTTCAAGTCAGCTAAACCTACATCTTGATCTACAGGAGTCCTATACTAAAGTGTTAAGGGCCACACCGTGGACTGTCCCTCCTACACGCACAGTCGGACCACTGTTATAGGAGGCGATCTATACTATAATCTCTGTATTATAATAATCCCACATCAGGGACCTATATCTTGGGTACACAAGAGCGTTCCTTCTTCCGTGTGTGTACTCCTCTATCTGTTAAGTACAGTCTGATTCATTGCTCCACCACAATCCCGATACTTGGCTCCAGGCTTTGGATCCATAAATTCCCAATATTATTCCTCTTCCCCTACATCTGTAATGCTATCCCACCGGGGTCAATTAGACACCAAACTCTAAAGTGTAATAACACAGATTTATAATTGAGGCGCGTTCGTCGGAGATCTGCCGAGAGAAGCAGCAGATTTAATTCGAGGGGAAAAAAATACATTTTTCATGCATCACAGTCACAACTGCTTAGACATTAGCAATGCCTGTGTGTTGTGTGGACAGAGCGCGGCGGGATAAGCGCCGAGTGCCAAAACCCAGCTCTCCGATCCAAGAATTAGGATTTGCCAGCATCCATATCAGACACATGCATAATTCATTCACTCATTTACATTCATGGTGGGGAAATCACCGGAGATTACAGGAAAGCTTCATTTTGTCATTTTAGTTTTTTCAATTGTACATATTTTTTATGCTAACATACATCAATAAATGCATGGCGTACCCAAGTTGCATCTATATACATCTATATACAAGTAGGTGTGTGTATATATATATATACAGATGTGTACAGCCTTACCATGGCTTGTACTTGGTTATAGACTCCTATGACTCATTTCAATACAGTATCAAAATCCATGACAGGCTGCAATTCACAACATAACCACTGGGCGGCCACATGTAGATATCTACTGGATGGATATCTTGTGACAGAATATCACACAATCATGTAGTTTTGATAAGCTGGTCATCCAATGACACATATATGTGGACATATGCAGCCAAGAGGAGAGGTAAGGAAGGTTATATCACTGCGATATATCAAGAGGGGAATTTAGCTAATGCAATTTCTGGAAGTCTCTGCTCACAGACTTTCAATGATCCCATCTATTGATGTGTCCCAATGACATGACACAACAAGATGCATGAACTATTTTCAGAGGGGTCTATACAATCTGTCCAATGCCCAGATGAGTAACTTGAAGCTCCGGAGCGCCAATGCAAAATCTATAATAGAGCCATTACCAATCTTGTGTCATTTAGAATCTTGGCGTATGTGGTGAAAAGGGACCTTTGTACTGATGACATTTCGCACGTCAGTCACATAACAGAGCAGCAGCCCCGTCCCATTCAAGTGAATGGGGCTGAGATGCAATACCAAGCACATCCACTATTCAATGTGTGGTACTGGTATTAAGTAACCTAACTTAGGGCATACCATATGGTATATGTGGGTAAGGGTTCCGTTGTGCCCACCAGTATATTTTTACAATGTATCTGTACAGTGTATGATACCCAGCTATATAATATCTCCATCTGCTCCTCCCCAGACAAGACGGCCGGGGCCACATCCACCAGCAGAGACTGTCTACAGGCCGGAGAAGCGTGCAAGAATAACCCCAGCTGCAGCTTCAATCTACGAACACTGCGCCAGTGCATAGCAGGGAACGGTGCCAACAAGTTAGCACCCAATGCCAAGAGCCAGTGCAAGCGTACTGTGGACGCCCTCCAGTCCAGCCAGCTGCATGGCTGCAAGTGCAAGCGAGGGATGAAGAAGGAAAAAAAACTGTCTAAATATATACTGGAGCATTCACCACACCTTGATGGAAGGTAAGTGCCCAACAGGAACATCGCCATGTACATAAATAAGACTCTGCTGGTTTACTGGTTTTAGGTGTAGCAGAGCATGGTGTGTGTATGATAATGATAGTCCTATGTATAACCATGTATTGTGTGAATGATGGCAGACTGTTCTTCTTTATATAGTAAGTATCGGTTATATACCAGTTCACCACCAGAGGCAGCATATTTCATGTAATACCACGGGTTGTCCAGGGCTATGGCTGTAGGTATCAGACAGGTGTGTTCTGCTGTCTCTGCTGTTATTTGTCTCTGTATACCCCATTGGATGTGATATGTGCTTATGCAATGTATACAGTATAGTAATATATATTACTGAGGACACCAGGAACACAACTCTGTAATGAAGTAACAGGCATTGTATATACCACTAGACCACCCTGGAATATATACAGTATGTAACACTGGACAGCATACAGTATATACCACTAGACCACCCTGGAATATATACAGTATATAACACCAGACAGTACATATACCACTAGACCACCCTGGAATATATACAGTATATAACACCAGACAGTACATATACCACTAGACCACCCTGGAATATATACAGTATATAACACCAGACAGTACATATACCACTAGACCACCCTGGAATATATACAGTATATACCACCAGACAGTACATATACCACTAGACCACCATGGAATATATACAGTATATAACACCAGACAGTGCATATACCACTAGACCACCCTGGAATATATACAGTATATAACACCAGACAGTACATATACCATTAGACCACCCTGGAATATATACAGTATATAACACCAGACAGTACATATATCACTAGACCACCCTGGAATATATACAGTATATAACACCAGACAGTACATATACCACTAGACCACCATGGAATATATACAGTATATAACACTAGACACTACATATACCACTGGACTACCCTGGAATATATATAGTATATAACACTAGACACTACATATACCACTGGACCATCCTGGAATATATATAGTATATAACACTAGACACTACATATACCACTAGACCACCCTGGAATATATACAGTATATAATACCAGACAGTACATATACCACTAGACCACCCTGGAATATATACAGTATATAACACCAGACAGTACATATACCACTAGACCACCCTGGAATATATACAGTATATAACACCAGACAGTACATATACCACTAGACCACCCTAGAATATATACAGTATATAATACCAGACAGTACATATACCACTAGACCACCCAGGAATATATACAGTATATAACACCAGACAGTACATATACCACTAGACCACCCTGGAATATATATAGTATATAACACTAGACACTACATATACCACTAGACCACCCTGGAATATATATAGTATATAACACCAGACAGTACACATACCACTAGACCACCCTGGAATATATAACACCAGACAGTACATATATCACTAGACCACCCTGGAATATATACAGTATATAATACCAGACAGTACATATACCACTAGACCACCCTGGAATATATACAGTATATAACACCAGACAGTACATATTCCACTAGACCACCATGGAATATATACAGTATATAACACCAGACAGTACATATACCACTAGACCACCCTGGAATATATACAGTATATAACACCAGACAGTACATATACCATTAGACCACCCTGGAATATATACAGTATATAACACTAGACACTACATATACCACTAGACCACCCTGGAATATATATAGTATATAACACCAGACAGTAGACATACCACTAGACCACCCTGGAATATATAACACCAGACAGTACATATATCACTAGACCACCCTGGAATATATACAGTATATAATACCAGACAGTACATATACCACTAGACCACCCTGGAATATATACAGTATATAACACTGGGCAATACATATATCACTAGACCACTCTGGAATATATACAGTAGATAACACCAGACAGTACATATACCACTAGACCACCCTGGAATATATATAGTATATAACACTGGACAGTACATATACCACTAGACCACTCTGGAATATATACAGTAGATAACACCAGACAGTACATATACCACTAGACCACCCTGGAATATATATAGTATATAACACTGGACAGTACATATACCACTAGACCACCCTGGAATATATACAGTATATAACACCAGACAGCTCATATACCACTAGACCACCCTTGAATATATATAGTATATAACACCAGACAGTACATATACCACTGGACCACCCTGGAATATATACAGTATATAACACTGGGCAATACATATATCACTAGACCACTCTGGAATATATACAGTAGATAACACCAGACAGTACATATACCACTAGACCACCCTGGAATATATACAGTATATAACACTGGGCAATACATATATCACTAGACCACTCTGGAATATATACAGTAGATAACACCAGACAGTACATATACCACTAGACCACCCTGGAATATATACAGTATATAACACTGGGCAATACATATACCACTAGACCACCCTGGAATATATACAGTATATAACACCAGACAGCTCATATACCACTAGACCACCCTTGAATATATATAGTATATAACACCAGACAGTACATATACCACTGGACCACCCTGGAATATATACAGTATATAACACCAGACAGTACATATACCACTAGACCACCATGGAATATATACAGTATATAACACCAGACAGTACATATACCACTAGACCACCCTGGAATATATACAGTATATAACACCAGACAGTACATATACCACTAGACCACCCTGGAATATATACAGTATATAACACCAGACAGTACATATACCACTAGACCACCATGGAATATATACAGTATATAACACCAGACAGTACATATACCACTAGACCACCCTGGAATATATACAGTATATAACACCAGACAGTACATATACCATTAGACCACCCTGGAATATATACAGTATATAACACTAGACACTACATACTGTATACCACTAGACCACCCTGGAATATATGTAGTATATAACGCTAGACACTACATATACCACTGGACCACCCTGGGTTTATTACAATATATAACACTAGGCACTTCATGTACCACTGAACCACCTGGAACATGTATAGTATTTCTCACTGGGGCACCCCGGAATAAGTATAACAGATAACAGTAGACACTTTATATACCACTGGATGACCAGTGTAGTTTAAAAAAGTGAACTTTTCCTCTTGTCAGCCACCTCTCAGCACTTCCCATATTTGTGCCCCTTTCCTGTAGTGATGATTTATTTTGATCGTTTTCCGTGTAATTGGCGGCTCGCTGTAATCAATACGCTCCGTTGTCTGTCTATTGTAACTGCTGCGAAAAAAAAAATGTTGTTGCTGTAATATCGCACGTAATAGACCATGGCGGAAATAATAATGAAAGCCAAAAACAGATACACATTTTTGTGAATCTATTCGCTACAAGCCCCGCATATGACAAATCATGGAAAGCAGCTGAGAGGTGTGTGTCAGGTGAGAACACGGTCTAATACTGGAAGGGAAAGTAGTCTGGAGGAATGGGATTGCAATGCTGATTTACGGGTACAAGATCTCTGCTTGCTGTCAGTGAATCCAAGGCAGACCCTTGGATTTCTGTCATAGATTTGCTGTTAATATGCTTTGGTTCAGAATATGAAATTATTGGGAGATGGAATCTGCATCGAAATCTATATCAAATGTCATTGTGTGAACGTACGCTAAGGCCTCGTGCCCACGAACATTGGATAACACTTCTGACACATGTGAGTGGAGTTTTTGCAGTTGCATCAGAAAATTTCCATGTGGGTTTCCATAGAAAAACATCTGCTACGGAAATAAATTGCATGTCACTTATTTTTGAGGATTAGCCCCACCGAATTTAAAGGGGCAGTTCTTTACTGAAGCTCAGCCATACACTTTGTCTTTACAGCGCATGCGCCAGATCTCAGGCACTAAGCCACCAGTAGGTCCTTATGCTCCAAATATCCCTATACCATCACTGTCCATGCCCAGTGTTGTGTATTCCCAAAGCATGCGCAGTTGTTCACAGAGGCCAGGTCAGTACATTTCAGTTTCATTGTACATGTGCTGGACCTCAAGCCACTAACAGGTCCTTATGTCCCAAATATCCCTATATTATTGATGGTCATGCCCAGATTTTTAAAAGAATGTCTAAATAGTACAGGTGTTGAGTATTAATAGCACATGCGCAGTTCTTCACTAAGATCGGGAAAGTACACCTGACCTTCAATTTGTATGCTATAGACATTGGACATTAAGCCACCAACAGGTCCTTATGTCTCAAATATCCCTATACTATCACTGTCCATGCGCAGGTTTTTAAGAAAAAGTCTATCCTTACCGGGTGATAACTATTCTTAGCGCATGCACAGTTCTTCACTGAAGCTCAGCCAAACCCCCCTGCCTCACTGCACATGCACCAAATCTCGTACATTAACCCTCCAGCAGGTCCATATGTCACAAATATCACAATATTATTGCTGTCTATGCCCAGATTTGCTAAAAAAAAAGTCTATACTCACTGGGTGATGAGTATTCCCAATGTATGCACAGTTCTTCATGGAGGCCAGGATAGTACACCTCAGCTTCACAGCGCATGTGCCAAATCTTGGACACTAAGCCACCAGCAGGTCCTAATGCCTCAAATATCCCTATATTATCACTGTCCATGACCAGGTTTATTTAAAAAAAAATCCTGTACTCAAAAGGGGGTGAGTATTCCTAGCACAAGTGCAGTCCTTTATTGAAGCTCAGCCATACACTTTGTCTTTACAGCACGTGCACCAGAACTCGATCACTAAGTCACCAGCAGGTCCTTATGTTTCAAATATCCCTTTACCATCACTGTCCATGCCCATACTATATTCAGTGAAAGATGGGGGTTCCAAAAGCATGCACAGTTCTTAACTGAGGCCAGGTCAGTGCACTTAGGCTTCAGTACGCATGCACCGAATTCGTATTGTTCTTCCCCTTCTTCAGTAAGGAACTGCATATTCAGCAGGAGCACCAGAGATGTGTCTGATGAAAACATTGGTGGATATAAGGGTTATTTAGTTAGGGATATTTGGTTTATAAGGATTTGCTGGTAAATTAGAGTCCCAAATTTACATAACAATTGATGCGTGCTAGTGGAACAACATTAGGACAGGGCCTGAGCCCCTGGGGTGGAACAGGTATATTTCTATTTACTGACAGCAAGCAGAGCGCCTGACAATGGTAAATTATATTATACAATAAAGCCGCCATCTCATTCGGGTGTGACATAGAAGTTTTTGGATTGTGACTGAAGTGGGTATAAAAAACAAGACCTGATGGCGGTGGTTTCTCAGAAGCGGAATGAGCACATTCTTGATAGTTTTTCATTGCAAAATAATAGCGGTGGGAATGGACAATTGTGCGCCGCGTCCGGGGCCGAGCGTCACATTATACCTGGCAAATTTCAAAGTTGAAAAATTGAAAATGGAATCATTTTACTTTCAGAGTTGGCTTTGAATAAATATTTTTGCCGTCAGGAGCAGTGAACCTTCCTATAAAGCGGCCGGGTGAAATGATGCCGGGGAGCACTTGTGCAAGTTTCCGCCATAATGTTCCCGTCCAAGGGCATCATTCATTCGGGCCGGTTTCGCATTCAATTGCCGGTCAAATGTTACCTTTGTGGAAAGTGAAAATAATGAGACTGTGAGAGAAGATTTCAGGAGGGGCTGACAATGGGGAACGGCAGTAACTCTGTCTCGCTGTGGTTTTTTTTCAGGTGTAAGTGTCTTAGAGAGTTCACCATATGAATCATTCGTGAGGGGGTTTGACTACGTGAGGCTGGCGTCCATCACCGCAGGTAATTATAGCCTAATGCTAGTGCACGTCCTGTACCAAATGTGAATGTGAACACACATAAAGATCTCATCACCCTGCGTCACGTGATCAGACAATACCAGAACATACAATGGGTAATATAATGAGTAACCACAGCTAAAAAGAGACCTAAACCCTAGGAGGAGTATGAGTGTGACGAACAGATGGCTGCAAACACTAAGGATATAGGCGAATTATCACTGTAATGTTCTCCAACCTGTGGATTTACAGCTGCTGCAAAACTACAACTCCCATCATGATCTAACAGTCCCAGGCAAGGCACATATCACAAAATCTTTCATATTTATATAATACATAAGAGGAGGATTATAATAGTTATATTATTGGTACATAGGAGCAATATTATAGTAGTTATATTCTTGTACATAGGAGGTAGTATTATAGTAGTTATATTCTTGTACATAGGAGCAGTATTATAATAGTTATATTCTTGTACATAGGAGCAGTATTATAGTAGTTATATTCTTGTACATAGGAGCAGTATTATAGTAGTTATATTCTTGTACATAGGAGCAGTATTATAGTAGTTATATTCTTGTACATAGGAGCAGTATTATAGTAGTTATATTCTTGTACATAGGAGCAGTATTATAGTAGTTATATTCTTGTACATAGGAGCAGTATTATAGTAGTTATATTCTTGTACATAGGAGCAGTATTATAGTAGTTATATTCTTGTACATAGGAGCAGTATTATAGTAGTTATATTCTTGTACATAGGAGCAGTATTATAGTAGTTATATTCTTGTACATAGGAGCAGTATTATAGTAGTTATATTCTTGTACATAGGAGCAGTATTATAGTAGTTATATTCTTGTACATAGGAGCAGTATTATAGTAGTTATATTCTTGTACATAGGAGCAGTATTATAGTAGTTATATTCTTGTACATAGGAGGTAGTATTATAGTAGTTATATTCTTGTACATAGGAGCAGTATTATAGTAGTTATATTCTTGTACATAGAAGCAGTATTATAGTAGTTATATTCGTGTACATAGAAGCAGTATTATAGTAGTTATATTCTTGTACATAGGAGCAGTATTATAGTAGTTATATTCTTGTACATAGAGGACAGTATTATAGTAGTTATATTCTTGTACATAGGAGCAGTATTATAGTAGTTATATTCTTGTACATAGGAGGTAGTATTATAGTAGTTATATTCTTGTACATAGGAGCAGTATTATAGTAGTTATATTCTTGTACATAGGAGCAGTATTATAGTAGTTATATTCTTGTACATAGGAGCAGTATTATAGTAGTTATATTCGTGTACATAGGAGCAGTATTATAGTAGTTATATTCTTGTACATAGGAGGTAGTATTATAGTAGTTATATTCTTGTACATAGGAGCAGTATTATAATAGTTATATTCTTGTACATAGGAGCAGTATTATAGTAGTTATATTCTTGTATATAGGAGCAGTATTATAGTAGTTATATTCTTGTACATAGGAGCAGTATTATAGTAGTTATATTCTTGTATATAGGAGCAGTATTATAGTAGTTATATTCTTGTACATAGGGATCAGTATTATAGTAGTTATATTCTTGTACATAGGAGCAGTATTATAGTAGTTATATTCTTGTACATAGGAGCAGTATTATAGTAGTTATATTCTTGTACATAGAAGCAGTATTATAGTAGTTATATTCGTGTACATAGAAGCCGTATTATGGTAGTTATATTCTTGTACATAGGAGCAGTATTATAGTAGTTATATTCTTGTACATAGAGGACAGTATTATAGTAGTTATATTCTTGTACATAGGAGCAGTATTATAGTAGTTATATTCTTGTACATAGGAGGTAGTATTATAGTAGTTATATTCTTGTACATAGGAGCAGTATTATAGTAGTTATATTCTTGTACATAGGAGCAGTATTATAGTAGTTATATTCTTGTACATAGGAGCCGTATTATAGTAGTTATATTCTTGTACATAGGAGCAGTATTATAGTAGTTATATTCTTGTACATAGGAGCAGTATTATAGTAGTTATATTCTTGTACATTGGAGCAGTATTATAGTAGTTATATTCTTGTATATAGGGGGCAGTATTATAGTAATTATATTCTTGTACATAGGAGCAGTATTATAGTAGTTATATTCTTGTACATAGGAGCAGTATTATAGTAGTTATATTCTTGTACATAGGAGGCAGTATTATAGTAGTTATATTCTTGTACATAGGGATCAGTATTATAGTAGTTATATTCTTGTACATAGGAGCAGTATTATAGTAGTTATATTCCTGTACATAGGAGCAGTATTATAGTAGTTATATTCTTGTACATAGGAGCAGTATTATAGTAGTTATATTCTTGTACATAGGAGCAGTATTATAGTAGTTATATTCTTGTATATAGGAGCAGTATTATAGTAGTTATATTCTTGTACATAGGGATCAGTATTATAGTAGTTATATTCTTGTACATAGGAGCAGTATTATAGTAGTTATATTCTTGTACATAGGGGCAGTATTATAGTAGTTATATTCTTGTATATAGGAGCAGTATTATAGTAGTTATATTCTTGTACATAGGAGCAGTATTATAGTAGTTATATTCTTGTACATAGGAGCAGTATTATAGTAATTATATTCTTGTGCATAGGAGCAGTGTTATAGTAGTTATATTCTTGTACATAGGAGCAGTATTATAGTAGTTATATTCTTGTACATATGAGTAGTATTATAGTAGTTATATTCTTGTACATAGGAACAGTATTATAGTAGTTATATTCTTGTAAATAGGAGCAGTATTATAGTAGTTATATTCTTGTACATAGGAGCAGTATTATAGTAATTATATTCTTGTACATAGGAGGTAGTATTATAGTAGTTATATTCTTGTACATAGGAGCAGTATTATAGTAGTTATATTCTTGTACATAGGAGCAGTATTATAGTAGTTATATTCTTGTACATAGGAGCAGTATTATAGTAGTTATATTCTTGTACATAGGAGCAGTATTATAGTAGTTATATTCTTGTACATAGGAGCAGTATTATAGTAGTTATATTCTTGTACATAGGAGCAGTATTATAGTAGTTATATTCTTGTACATAGGAGCAGTATTATAGTAGTTATATTCTTGTACATAGGAGCAGTATTATAGTAGTTATATTCTTGTACATAGGAGCAGTATTATAGTAGTTATATTCTTGTACATAGGAGCAGTATTATAGTAGTTATATTCTTGTACATAGGAGCAGTATTATAGTAGTTATATTCTTGCACATAGGATCAGTATTATAGTAGTTATATTCTTGTACATAGGAGCAGTATTATAGTAGTTATATTCTTGTACATAGGAGCAGTATTATAGTAGTTATATTCTTGTACATAGAGGACAGTATTATAGTAGTTATATTCTTGTACATAGGAGCAGTATTATAGTAGTTATATTCTTGTACATAGGAGCAGTATTATAGTAGTTATATTCTTGTACATAGGGATCAGTATTATAGTAGTTATATTCTTGTACATAGGAGCAGTATTATAGTAGTTATATTCTTGTACATAGGAGCAGTATTATAGTAGTTATATTCTTGTACATAGAAGCAGTATTATAGTAGTTATATTCGTGTACATAGAAGCCGTATTATGGTAGTTATATTCTTGTACATAGGAGCAGTATTATAGTAGTTATATTCTTGTACATAGAGGACAGTATTATAGTAGTTATATTCTTGTACATAGGAGCAGTATTATAGTAGTTATATTCTTGTACATAGGAGGTAGTATTATAGTAGTTATATTCTTGTACATAGGAGCAGTATTATAGTAGTTATATTCTTGTACATAGAAGCAGTATTATAGTAGTTATATTCTTGTACATAGGAGCCGTATTATAGTAGTTATATTCTTGTACATAGGAGCAGTATTATAGTAGTTATATTCTTGTACATAGGAGCAGTATTATAGTAGTTATATTCTTGTACATTGGAGCAGTATTATAGTAGTTATATTCTTGTACATAGGAGGCAGTATTATAGTAGTTATATTCTTGTACATAGGAGCAGTATTATAGTAGTTATATTCTTGTACATAGGAGCAGTATTATAGTAGTTATATTCTTGTACATAGGAGCAGTATTATAGTAGTTATATTCTTGTACATAGGGAGCAGTATTATAGTAGTTATATTCTTGTACATAGGAGCAGTATTATAGTAGTTATATTCTTGTACATAGGGGCAGTATTATAGTAGTTATATTCTTGTACATAGGAGCAGTATTATAGTAGTTATATTCTTGTACATAGGAGCAGTATTATAGTAGTTATATTCTTGTACATAGGAGCAGTATTATAGTAGTTATATTCTTGTGCATAGGAGCAGTATTATAGTAGTTATATTCTTGTACATAGGAGCAGTATTATAGTAGTTATATTCTTGTACATAGGAGCAGTATTATAGTAGTTATATTCTTGTACATAGGAGCAGTATTATAGTAGTTATATTCTTGTACATAGGAGCAGTATTATAGTAGTTATATTCTTGTACATAGGAGCAGTATTATAGTAGTTATATTCTTGTACATAGGAGCAGTATTATAGTAGTTATATTCTTGTACATAGGAGCAGTATTATAGTAGTTATATTCTTGTACATAGGAGCAGTATTATAGTAGTTATATTCTTGTACATAGGAGCAGTATTATAGTAGTTATATTCTTGTACATAGGAGCAGTATTATAGTAGTTATATTCTTGTACATAGGAGCAGTATTATAGTAGTTATATTCTTGTACATAGGAGCAGTATTATAGTAGTTATATTCTTGTACATAGGAGCAGTATTATAGTAGTTATATTCTTGTACATAGGAGCAGTATTATAGTAGTTATATTCTTGTACATAGGAGCAGTATTATAGTAGTTATATTCTTGTACATAGGAGCAGTATTATAGTAGTTATATTCTTGTACATAGGAGCAGTATTATAGTAGTTATATTCTTGTACATAGGAGCAGTATTATAGTAGTTATATTCTTGTACATAGGAGGTAGTATTATAGTAGTTATATTCTTGTACATAGGAGCAGTATTATAGTAGTTATATTCTTGTACATAGGAGCAGTATTATAGTAGTTATATTCTTGTACATAGGAGCAGTATTATAGTAGTTATATTCTTGTACATAGGAGGTAGTATTATAGTAGTTATATTCTTGTACATAGGAGCAGTATTATAGTAGTTATATTCTTGTACATAGGAGCAGTATTATAGTAGTTATATTCTTGTACATAGGAGCAGTATTATAGTAGTTATATTCTTGTACATAGGAGCAGTATTATAGTAGTTATATTCTTGTACATAGGAGCAGTATTATAGTAGTTATATTCTTGTACATAGGAGCAGTATTATAGTAGTTATATTCTTGTACATAGGAGCAGTATTATAGTAGTTATATTCTTGTACATAGGAGCAGTATTATAGTAGTTATATTCTTGTACATAGGAGCAGTATTATAGTAGTTATATTCTTGTACATAGGAGCAGTATTATAGTAGTTATATTCTTGTACATAGGAGCAGTATTATAGTAGTTATATTCTTGCACATAGGACAGTATTATAGTAGTTATATTCTTGTACATAGGAGCAGTATTATAGTAGTTATATTCTTGTACATAGGAGCAGTATTATAGTAGTTATATTCTTGTACATAGGAGCAGTATTATAGTAGTTATATTCTTGTACATAGGAGCAGTATTATAGTAGTTATATTCTTGTACATAGGAGCAGTATTATAGTAGTTATATTCTTGTACATAGGAGGCAGTATTATAGTAGTTATATTCTTGTACATAGGAGCAGTATTATAGTAGTTATATTCTTGTACATAGGAGCAGTATTATAGTAGTTATATTCTTGTACATAGGAGCAGTATTATAGTAGTTAATTCTTGTACATAGGAGAGAAAGTAGTTATATTCTTGTACATAGGAGCAGTATTATAGTAGTTATATTCTTGTACATAGGAGCAGTATTATAGTAGTTATATTCTTGTACATAGGAGCAGTATTATAGTAGTTATATTCTTGTACATAGGAGCAGTATTATAGTAGTTATATTCTTGTACATAGGAGCAGTATTATAGTAGTTATATTATTGTACATAGGAGCAGTATTATAGTAGTTATATTCTTGTACATAGGATGTAGTATTATAGTAGTTATATTCTTGTACATAGGAGTAGTATTATAGTAGTTATATTCTTGTACATAGGAGGTAGTATTATAGTAGTTATATTCTTGTACATAGGGAGCAGTATTATAGTAGTTATATTCTTGTACATAGGAGGTAGTATTATAGTAGTTATATTCTTGTACATAGGAGCAGTATTATAGTAGTTATATTCTTGTACATAGGAGCAGTATTATAGTAGTTATATTCTTGTACATAGGAGCAGTATTATAGTAGTTATATTCTTGTACATAGAGAATAGAGAACGACAAGGAGCAGTATTATAGTAGTTATATTCTTGTACATAGGAGCAGTATTATAGTACTTATATTCTTGTACATAGGGGCAGTATTATAGTAGTTATATTCTTGTACATAGGAGCAGTATTATAGTAGTTATATTCTTGTACATAGGAGCAGTATTATAGTAGTTATATTCTTGTACATAGGAGGTAGTATTATAGTAGTTATATTCTTGTACATAGGAGCAGTAATATAGTAGTTATATTCTTGTACATAGGAGCAGTATTATAGTAGTTATATTCTTGTACATAGAAGCCGTATTATAGTAGTTATATTCTTGTACATAGGAGCAGTATTATAGTAGTTATATTCTTGTACATAGGAGCAGTATTATAGTAGTTATATTCTTGTACATAGGATGTAGTATTATAGTAGTTATATTCTTGTACATAGGAGCAGTATTATAGTAGTTATATTCTTGTACATAGGAGGTAGTATTATAGTAATTATATTCTTGTACATAGGGAGCAGTATTATAGTAGTTATATTCTTGTACATAGGAGGTAGTATTATAGTAGTTATATTCTTGTACATAGGAGCAGTATTATAGTAGTTATATTCTTGTACATAGGAGCAGTATTATAGTAGTTATATTCTTGTACATAGGAGTAGTATTATAGTAGTTATATTCTTGTACATAGGAGGTAGTATTATAGTAGTTATATTCTTGTACATAGGAGTAGTATTATAGTAGTTATATTCTTGTACATAGGAGCAGTATTATAGTAGTTATATTCTTGTACATAGGGGGCAGTATTATAGTAGTTATATTCTTGTACATAGGAGCAGTATTATAGTAGTTATATTCTTGTACATAGGAGCAGTATTATAGTAGTTATATTCTTGTACATAGGAGTAGTATTATAGTAGTTATATTCTTGTACATAGGAGCAGTATTATAGTAGTTATATTCTTGTACATAGGAGCAGTATTATAGTAGTTATATTCTTGTACATGAGTAGTATTATAGTAGTTATATTCTTGTACATAGGAGCAGTATTATAGTACTTATATTCTTGTACATAGGGGGCAGTATTATAGTAGTTATATTCTTGTACATAGGAGCAGTATTATAGTAGTTATATTCTTGTACATAGGAGTAGTATTATAGTAGTTATATTCTTGTACATAGGAGCAGTATTATAGTAGTTATATTCTTGTACATAGGGGGCAGTATTATAGTAGTTATATTCTTGTACATAGGAGCAGTATTATAGTAGTTATATTCTTGTACATAGGAGCAGTATTATAGTAGTTATATTCTTGTACATAGGAGCCGTATTATAGTAGTTATATTATTGTACATAGGAGCAGTATTATAGTAGTTATATTCTTGTACATAGGATGTAGTATTATAGTAGTTATATTCTTGTACATAGGAGCAGTATTATAGTAGTTATATTCTTGTACATAGGAGGTAGTATTATAGTAATTATATTCTTGTACATAGGGAGCAGTATTATAGTAGTTATATTCTTGTACATAGGAGGTAGTATTATAGTAGTTATATTCTTGTACATAGAAGCCATATTATAGTAGTTATATTATTGTACATAGGAGCAGTATTATAGTAGTTATATTCTTGTACATAGGATGTAGTATTATAGTAGTTATATTCTTGTACATAGGAGCAGTATTATAGTAGTTATATTTTTGTACATAGGAGGTAGTATTATAGTAATTATATTCTTGTACATAGGGAGCAGTATTATAGTAGTTATATTCTTGTACATAAGAGGTAGTATTATAGTAGTTATATTCTTGTACATAGGAGCAGTATTATAGTAGTTATATTCTTGTACATAGGAGCAGTATTATAGTAGTTATATTCTTGTACATAGGAGCAGTATTATAGTAGTTATATTCTTGTACATAGGGGGCAGTATTATAGTAGTTATATTCTTGTACATAGGAGCAGTATTATAGTAGTTATATTCTTGTACATAGGAGCAGTATTATAGTAGTTATATTCTTGTACATAGGAGCCGTATTATAGTAGTTATATTCTTGTACATAGGAGCAGTATTATAGTAGTTATATTCTTGTACATAGGATGTAGTATTATAGTAGTTATATTCTTGTACATAGGAGCAGTATTATAGTAGTTATATTCTTGTACATAGGAGTAGTATTATAGTAGTTATATTCTTGTACATAGGAGGTAGTATTATAGTAGTTATATTCTTGTACATAGGAGCAGTATTATAGTAGTTATATTCTTGTACATAGGGAGCAGTATTATAGTAGTTATATTCTTGTACATAAGAGGTAGTATTATAGTTGTTATATTCTTGTACATAGGAGCAGTATTATAGTAGTTATATTCTTGTACATAGGAGCAGTATTATAGTAGTTATATTCTTGTACATAGGAGCAGTATTATAGTAGTTATATTCTTGTACATAGGAGCAGTATTATAGTAGTTATATTCTTGTACATAGTAGTATTATAGTAGTTATATTCTTGTACATAGGAGCAGTATTATAGTACTTATATTCTTGTACATAGGGGGCAGTATTATAGTAGTTATATTCTTGTAAATAGGAGCAGTATTATAGTAGTTATATTCTTGTACATAGGAGTAGTATTATAGTAGTTATATTCTTGTACATAGGAGCAGTATTATAGTAGTTATATTCTTGTACATAGGAGGTAGTATTATAGTAGTTATATTCTTGTACATAGGAGTAGTATTATAGTAGTTATATTCTTGTACATAGGAGCAGTATTATAGTAGTTATATTCTTGTACATAGGAGGCAGTTTTATAGAAGTTCTGTTCTTGTACATAGGAGGCAGTATTATTCTTGTAATTGAGAAGTTGTGCAATAATAGTTATATTGTTGTTCTTAATATCTGGAACAAGTTATATTGTCCACCAGGGCTCCCTAATGATCAGTGTGCAGACCAGTACCGAGCTATGGATCACTTGATACTGAGCCAGCCCAGTCCTGCAGGGCCACGGAAAAATTGACCAACATGAAATTGGTCCTTGGTTTGAAAAAGGTTGGGGAGCGCTGCCTTAGATAGTATGTTATTTGTAGAAATATCTACTTTACGGAATTATTACATGGATAAATGGTTGCACACTCGGTACATGCTGAGTTAGGTAACCACATCCAGACTCACAGATGAATAATCTCATTTCATCCTGTGCTTATGGGATGTCAGACTCTGCTGGAAGGGACAAGCCCAGCACTGACAGGAAGACCAATAAATCCACAGAATAGGAGGCCAGAATCACTCTGGCATTTTGGACTCTAGAGAGTTCAGAAAATTCATTCTGCAAACCACCCAGTGAGTTAGAGAAGCAAATACTGGGATGACATCAACCTTAAAGAACAAAGTCAGCCAACATCCTCCTAGCACTTGTCTATGTAACACCTGCTTTCAATTATCAAACCTCATCCCTGGGGGGTGTTAGAGCCGCATGTGCAACCCCGGTACACGGGAGGCTGAGGATTTATGTGCTGCGAACATTGCCTTTCAGGCAACACACGGAAGAGCAGGCACTAAGGAATCTTCTTATGATGGATGAAGATATTAAGTGACCAGCTGTCCCTGTTTCTTGGAGTTTGCTCCAGGAAAAAAAATAGCTTGAGTAGGAGAAGATTGTCTATGATGCTAAAAACAGGAATATTGCATGCTCCAGCTCATGTGTCCGACATGGTTGGGGACTTCAATGGCTTTGCCATGCAATGTTCCACATTGGACTAATGCCTTGAATTCTGTAATTAGTCTGACGAGATGTTTCCAGGTTTTATCACTATAGTCTCCAATCCAAGCTTCTGGCTGCCCGCACCAACCACTAGGAGACACTACTAGTTGCCAATGTAAGTGACAGTCCCCAGTGGTGGACAATTCTCCTGAACCCAGTGTGTTTTGTCTTAAATTGAACTTCTATTTTGGAAACCCCTTAGGGGTATATGGAAGTATTAGACAGCATTGAGACCCTACAAACTTTTAACTCAAAACTCATGGGGCCCAATGCAAAATGGTACTTTGAGTTCCAACCCACACAACCCAATTTCCGTTGCTCCCTATGCACCCTCTCTAGCTATAACCACAGCCCTCACTTTCACCTTAAAGGATTGGACACATCTGTGTTTTTTGGCAGTTGCCCATTTGTGAAGGTATCTACAGCAGGTCTTCCCATGGTCCGCTAGTCGCTGAGGATGTGCCAATGTGACTGGGTTTTCCAAGCTGGACAGTCCCTATGACATGCATTAATAAATCCAAATATATCAGTCTACTCTTAGGACTCTTCCATTAGAATAAAGACAACCAAATATACTGAAATTAAGGTAGTGCCAGCTTTGGAGGCTACCAAACTGCAGAATTGCCAGAGACCCCATTGCCTCAATGTGGTTGCCTCAGGAACAACCTTTCTAATGCCGTGACCCCGCAATACAGTTCCTCATGTTGCGGTGACCGCAAACCAAAAAATAATTTTGGTGGCTACTTCAAAACTGTAATTTTGCTACAGTTATGATTCGGAATGTAAATACCTGATATGCATTATGTATTCTAATTGCTACAAATCAAACATAATTTAAACATAGTGATCTACCCCCTACACAGGTAATGTTATTAACTATGGGGAAATTGAGAATTATGACAGTAATAGTGCCCCCCATATGAGTAATCTTATTACCTGTGTGGCGTCACTATAACTGTAATAGCCCCTCATATACAGACCAAAAACAAAATAGATGCCACACGGCCATTGTTCATATAAATATATCGCTTAACAGTGGCGATAGCCTGACTTCACATAAAGACAGAGAGCAGTAATGGCCAAGCTTCTGGTTAATATGGGCTTGAGTCATATTATAATATTTACCGTATTTTTCGGACTATAAGACGCACCGGACCATAAGAGGCACCTAGGTTTTAGAGGAGGAAAATAGGGAAAAATATTTTAAGACAAAAAAATGTGGTAAAATGTCTAATATATGGGAGTTGTAGTTTTGCAACAGCTGCAAGGTCAAATTGACAGGTGTCCCTGCAGCTGTACGGGGAGGAATAGGGCGTCTTTTTTTGCAGGGCCAGATGTACTTTTTAGTTATGCCATTTTGGGAATGCTATTGCTTTGATCACTTTTTATTCAAATCAGAGGCGAAACAGCAAAAAATATGGCGGTTTGGCACTTTTGATTTTTTTTTCCCGCTCTGATGTTCACCCTACAAGAAAAATATTTTTATAAGGTTGTAGACCGGGCATTTTCGGACACAGGGATAGCTAATGTGTATGTATTTCACAGTCATTTTCTACTTTTTTATTGTATTCTAGGGAAAGTGGGTGAGTTAGAACTTTTTTTT
Organism: Leptodactylus fallax; assembly: GCA_947044405.1. NCBI lineage: Eukaryota > Metazoa > Chordata > Amphibia > Anura > Leptodactylidae > Leptodactylus > Leptodactylus fallax. The sequence continues at coordinate 384,283 of CAMRHE010000804.1, forward strand.
TTTATTTAATTTTATTTTTTTTACTATTTTATTAGCCCCCCTCCCTTCATGGGGCTAATAGTGTATTGCAGTCTATGGGAGATTCTGTACATTACTACTGAGACTGGTCATAGACCAGTCTCAGTAGTAGTATCCCAGTGACAGGCCTGGGAGCCTTCATTAGGCTCCAGGCTGTCACCGGAACAGGTCGACTCCCGCGATCTCGCCGCACGGGGAGTCGACCTGCAACTTAACAGGTATGGGGCTGGTGGGGACCGGGGGCAGTTTTTACAGCCTGGGGGGGGGGGGGGGGGGGCTGCTCACAGATACAGTAGTAATGCCCGCGGTCAGACTCTGATCGCGGGCATTAGCTCCGGGACTCCGCTGTACAGCGGAGGCCCGGTTGCTATGGTGACCGCTCTGCAGCAGAGCGGCCGCCATCATTGTAACAGACCCGGCATCCGTGCATGCGCATAGGCATTCAGTTTGGAACGCACATCCATAACGACGTGCGTTCCAGCTGAATAGTGCGACTTCTCAGCGGCTAAAGCCATCGGAAATATGTATTTTCCAATGGCTTTAGGCGACCCCTGTGTTTTGGTCATTCGACCCCCGCCGGGGTCGCGACCCACAGGTTGAGAACCGCTGCTCTAGAATGACTTTAAACTTAGTCATTGACTGCTTCAGTACCTAGACCATACTTGACAACTCTCCTGGCACGTATGTGACTGGTCTGGGACTCCGGGTGACCTACTGGAGTCCAAGACCAGCAGGCAAATCTCCCGTATCTGCCAGGGTAGCTGTCATTTTATACGTGACTTGGGCACTTTTTGTGTCATTCACGTCCCAAAAAGGGATGTGGCTAGCACGTCTTGAAAATTTTCTCCTGCTTTTCCAAACCCAGTTGTTGCAAGTATGGCTTAGGACCTTTCACTACCGCCACCATGTTGGACTCTTTTCATCCTTCAATAGCCATTCCTCCACTGATTCCAGCACAGTCGGAATTTTTTTCTCTAGCCCCCATCATTCCTGAGCGATCAGTGCAGTTAGTTTTAATGCCTGATATGCTAACTAGACTCCCTAATGTCAAGTGGGTGGTGTCAGGCAGGAGCAGTTCAGGGGTTTGGTTATGAGCTATGACACAGTTTGCTTCTGATTATAGCTCTGAGTCACACCCCTTTGTCTGCTCCTGCCTGAAACCACCCACTTGCTATTAGGGAGTCTAGTCAGTATAGAAGGCATAGAAACTAACTGCACTGATTGCTGAGGAATGGTGGGGGTTAGAGAAAAAAATTCCAACTTTGCTGGTATCAGTGGAGTGGAGCCTATTAAAGGAGTTGGTGGAGGCAGTGAAAGGTCCAAAGCCATACCTGCCAACAATTGAGTACAACTGTGTCCGAGTAAGTAGAAGGCCAACTATTAAAAGTTATAAAGAGCTCAAGTTGGTGGTGAAAGGTCCTCTTTAAGGACAAAGATAATAGTTATTCACTGGAATGACTGTAGAAACAATTCAGCTCCAGATGTATGTGTACAGGAATGAGAGGTCAAATCACACCTCTTATGGCCTCATATGCAGTAAGTCCCTTATTCATCCGTGTCCAGATTATTTTCTCTAGAGGACAATAGCCACCTTCGATTTGTATCAGAAAGGGAGCGCTGTAAAGAGTTGTCCGTATTACTAGTATAATGTAGAGTCCATGCAGGGGATGGTAAACACAGGAAGTCTCTCAGGTGCAGCTTCAGCCAATAGCTGCAAAGCAGGAAGTGATGTCAGAGTAGGGAGTTAGTTTTGGCAGCCTCTGCTCTAGAGCCCAGTAACATGCAGCAGTAGATGCTTTGAAAGAGTGCATGCCCCTGTCATGTTGCCCGGAGTTTCAAGCTCTGTCCATGCTCTTAGAAGGACAGGGTTACAGAATAAAGTTCTGTGATTGACATGTACAATATATAATTGTTGCATATTACTGCGCTGGGTCTGACTTAAAGTGGGTTAAAATAGCCGGCGCATCTACAGAACACTTTAGTTTGTTGACAACTGCTATGATTACTACTTCTCCAACCTTTTAATGTTTTTTTCCTTACTTTCAATCCATTAAGAGTTCATTTATAAAGCTTGAAATCCTACCAAATAGCTCGACTTCAGTTTCTGCTCTTCCTATTAAACATACCCTATATAACAGAGACAAATGGGTACAGATAAATAGAGGAAACATGACTTTTTCCATTTAACTGCGGCTTTGCAGTAAACAAGAGGTCAGGTTGTCCAAACTTGTGATGGAGATCAAGTTAATGTTTCAGTACTGGGTCACACTGACCCCATCGTAGCTGACACCTCCAGGCACTTACAAAGAGGGCTTTGTACTGCCAAATTCTGATCAACTAAGAAAAACAGCATGATTGTGGAAAATTAACCACCCTCATGTACAGCAATGTAACAAAAGCAAAAAGTTTTAAGGTTGGCAATAGCGCAAAACCAAGTGCTGCCATGAAATTTGGCCACAGAATGTAGACATCGGGGTAATAGGAGTTGGTTGGATGTCATTATTATCTAGACATATGTATTGAGGCTGCATTGTTTTAATCTGTTCTTCTATTTCATCGGCAAGACAAACCCTTATAATGATGGAAAACAATGAATCCCGAGGGACCCAATTGACTATAATGGGGTCCACCAGGTAACCATTGATTTCTCTATGATTTTACTGGGCGAGAAAGTCATGCTTGCAGGACTTTATTGTCCGAGATTGTAGATAGAACCTCCAATGTAGATGTGAACATAGCCTTACTCAACCTTGATCAGTTGTGCTCCAAAAGTATAGCTGTAAAATATTGGAGGACTTGGACCCATATCTACTGGATAAAATAAGACCATAATGATGTAACTGACAATCCAATAGTCCTATAGAACTAGGCATCTTTATTTCAAATCCGGTCCAAGTTTTATAGAAAGGGATATATAGAAGCTACTGGACTTCTGTTTTTTTTTGTCTTGAGATAATGTACATAAAAGTTGGTCCATGCTTGAGAACCATGTACATACATTCAAAGAGCAGCCTCAAGAGAGCCTCGTGGTTAATGATGTACCATATCTACCTGCAATGTTCGTGAAGAGCTGTCCACCAGAGTCTAGGAGGATGATCTGGTTGGTCAAGGTTCTGGTAAATAATGTGCCCCAAGCAGGTCTTCAAAGGTCCAGCAGAAAACTACGCCCATTAGACCTAATAGATGATGTGTCCTGTGTGTAAACAACAAAAATTATGAGTACATGTTCGTATAGATGGAAGGTGGACCTCAGAATCATCTCCAATAGGACTAGGGAACCCGAATCTTGACTAAGTGCCAAAATAGGCTTCCCCAAATGTTGACTCCAGATTTTGATGTTATAGGAGCATTTTAATGCTATCTCCAATTTACCAAGGATTTGCAACACCATGTAGCCATCAGGTATGGCTGAAACTGGAAAACAGGAATGAAGTAGGTATTTACATACAGCTTGACCATAATTTCCAGTTCTTTGGAGGCTTTATATCTGGATGTGGCAAGCACCACCCCAATTGACAAAATGGAGGTCGAGATACCCATATTTTCCCAATGGGTGGGTGTACCATTGGTGCATATGCTATAAATATTGAATGTTAGAAAATGTCTTAAATATAATCTTACTTTTATTCTTTTGTCCCCATATTACACTTTTCAATAGACCCCTTAGAAGTTTTTGGGAGACTTGCTGCTTAAAGAAAAATTTAAAAAAAAATTACAAAAAATTCCTGTAGATATTTCTGTGCTCAAATGGTGGTCACCTAGACAAGGAAGTCAAGTAGTTAGTGGCAATGACAACTCCCACAAGAGAGGTTTCCGGCAACATATGGTTGTGTAGTTAACTGGGCTATTCACTGTCCTGTACATAGTCGTCCTTGTAACTGGAAGTGGACTTTAATATAATGAGTAATGATCTTATAGCAATGTCAGACAAGGAGCAGATGTGAGGTGCACGTTGCCAGGTCATCCTATTGCCACAAGACTTCTTTGCTAATATTTGACTCTTAATAGAAAACGTTAATTTTGCATAAAGCGAAATGACTTGATTATGATTGAACTTCCAGACGTTCTGGTAATTCACTCAATACATTAATTCCGATTGTCTTGCTCATCTTTTTCCAGGGTCTGAGAATGAAGTTACCCAAGTGAATCGTTGCCTTGACGCAGCAAAAGCTTGCAACGTGGACCCCACCTGCCAAAAGTTAAGAACAGAATACGTTGGCTTATGCATACGTCCCATGGTACGGACTGACTCTTGCAACCGTTCCAAGTGTCACAAGGCCTTGAGGAAGTTTTTTGACAGAGTTCCAGCTGAGTATACCAGTGAGCTGCTCTTCTGCCCGTGCGAAGATACGGCTTGTGCGGAGCGGAGGCGACAAACCATTGTTCCAGCTTGTTCTTATGAGTCAAAAGAGAAACCCAACTGCCTCACCCCACTAGACGCTTGTAAGGGTGACTATATTTGCAGGTAGGTTACTTCACCATGGAAAAATTCTTATTTTGGTTCTATGTGAAATGTTTTTCATATATATACCACAAAGGAAGATCATGTGGGTACTAAAGGGCCCAGCACTGGTTGGTCCCATATAGTTGGCTCCTTGGTGGTGAGAACCTGTGCAGGACTTCTCTCTGCAAAGGAACGGCACTGTTAGGGGATGAGGAATTAACCTAAAGTTGGACATATTGGATTAATGTTGGCTGAGCCCACCAATTTTAGCTTGACCATGCAACCATGTAATGTTCAGGGGGGCCTACCAACTCTTCCCAGCATACATGATCCATTTCTTCTTGAGAAGATACCATAAGCCGCCACCAAAGGTGTCTGTTCCTATTCTGAAAACATGAACCCTTAGTTGAGGGGATTGGGAGAGATAGCTGTCTGTCAAATAAGCTCTTGTTTGACAGGGATCTAATGTGTATGGTCAGCTTAAGGGCCTTATTGCATGGGCCATTGAGTGGGGTATGGTTGGAATGGACATTTATCGGAAAGTTTGCTGTTTACTGTTGACAAACAATTTTTTGTCATAAAAGATGTCATCACCCAACAAACAATTGGCTGCTTGCCTATTGGTGGATCACTCGCAACTTTACAATTATTGGGAAAGACCATTCCTAGGAGTGGTGGTTCTTGATAGTTGGCACAATATTCACCCAATGTTATTGGGCCTAAGAAATATAGAGAGGGTGTATAAGGTGAAATAAACAAGATCTCTCTGTCCTTGGTCGCCCATGCTGATATAGAGGGCCCTCTCTCTTCTGTGTATCCCATTAGTTCTCCAGATGAGTTTGCCATTGAGTATAAAATGTAATATCATCTAGTTATATCATGGTAAGAGCTTTGGGAAGTTATGAGCAGTGACTTGTGACAAACAAGTTTTACATGGAAATTTTGGGTAATTATGGTTATGGACAGCCTAGGTAGGTTTGTTTACATAGGACACAACACCACTGGTCCTTTGCTGGTCTAGTATAACCCTAATGGGGAAGAACATTTCATGCAGAGATGGGTGAACCTTATGAGATTTGTTATAACAAAGATTTGTGAGGTTCAGCCCTCCAGTTCTTTTCTATTATTAGAGTATAATAAGTCTAATAAGCGGATGCATGGGGAGGTGAGTAAAAATAAAGAGTTATATTCACCTTGCCTCACCTCTCCTGGACATCCTTGCAGCATACTGTGGTCCCCCAGCATCCTTTTCAGCCCTTTTCCAGCCTTTGGCTGACATCATGCACCTCAGGGTCACCACTGAGACCCAATCACAGGCCTTAGTGGTGACCCTGGGATGCGTGATGTCACCCAGAGGCCAGAAGGGCCTGAAGATGATGCCCAACACCCAGGAGAGGTGAGTATAAGGGTTTGTTATTTTTACTCCCATATCCCGTAGACCCCAGATTATAATAGTGTTTTGTGGGTGTCCGTTTCTGGTAGAGCTTGAAATTTTTGTGGGTCTGATTTGATCTCAATCGGTTCGCGCATCTCTAATTTCATGTAGTGAACCTGGTCTACAAAACAGACTGGAAAAAAGGACCTTTCCTGAGCTTTGCCTCAGACGCATCGACCCGTGATTATATACGGGTAAGTATATGGGTCCTTAGAAAATAATGGGTCAGGGTGTTATCTGTTAACAGGGCTAGCACACTGATAAAGCACAAGATTGTGGTAATGGAGCATAACCAATAGCATTATAACAACAACCTCAGGACTGAGATGCTATGTGATATTTTTGCATTGAGCCTAGATGGGACTTCCAGCAGTCAAGGACAACCATATATCTACCATATTTACCACTGTGGGGGACATGGGACATGACAACGTTCTTGAACATATCCTAATGATTCCCCTCACAATCTCCATGGATGGGCCAAGTCCACCAAATCAAGGGCTACTGTTTGTTATCAAATCTGTGCTCAAGAGAGGGTTCCAAATCAGAGAACGTCCCTAACCCTTGTAGGACATTTGGGAAAAGGATGGTCTAGTGAGACACCCCCTTAAATTTTGTATTATAGACCTACGTACAATATGGAATATATCCTAATCCTTTAGGTTTTCTGATACTGAACAGGAGAGTCAGACAACTCGATCACTACAACTCTCATCACATCCTGTCTGCAATGCTACCTCTCCGTCCCACCAGACATGAGCTGCATATCACCTAACAGTGCCGGAGAGAATCGCCATGCTTTTTAATTATCGGCTCACTCCTGACATTTAATATTCTCCCGAGGATTTTAAAGGTCCTTGAGTTAAAGTCCAATAAACCGTCGACTTATATACGCTACAAGACTCATAATGGTAACGACCATGAGTGATTGTGTGGCGAGTACTCGAGGCAGCAAGTCAATATCCATCGTGGAATGTGTCATAGATCTTCTGACAGTGGATGTGAAGAGGCCTAAGAGACGTAATGTATCTATTCTTCCTTGTCCAGAGTCAGCATTGACTAACACTTTATAGATGGGAGCTTACGTAAGGGATGGTTGGCCGCAGAGGAGATTGCAGGACACCGTCTTCCAGAAATGACTCTCAAAACCTTCAGATTATACAGCAGAAATGTAATGTAGATTTAAGACTACGCCACATTTCTATGCCCTAGTCTACACAGCCAGTCACCCTGCTGTCATAGCTTCTGACTAGTCAAACTTTCTATTAAGTCCTCCGGGGTGTGCCGACCAATTTCTTCTAGACTCTACCAGCTGTAAGACATAACCAAATGAAGATGTATATGATGACGGAGATGCTCGTCTTCAGCATCAGAACTTGCAACCATCTCTCATGGCAGGAATCAGATGAAACTCTAGATCTTGGCTGTTTAACCCAATACTGATCATAGCATTTAAAGGGATAGCTTGAGTGGGGCCCACCTTTGCGTTGAAGGACTTCAGGTCTGTTCATGGAATGGAACCAAAGTCTGGCCATTGAAGGGCTGTCTGGCCTTATTCCTCATTGCTAGGGCATGTCTTGGAGGCGTATGTAAATAATTTAAAAAATTCTTGGTTAGTGGAAAATTAAAATATATTTGAAAAATCAATAAAAACACACGTTTTGTACAATAATATGTATAAATGACATGAGTCCCATGACTTGGTATTGTAATAGTCATATCATAAATTGATATACTCATTTATGGTGGAAAATTTTTTGAGTATTGAATGACGGCGAGTAAGGAGACAGAATCAAAAAATGGTTGATGTTCTCAAGGACAAAAAGTTCCAGGAGCGTTTTCTAATGTGGTTAAGCTTGAGAGACAGCCAATGTTGTCCAAGCTCATTTGTCTGTATAAACGTTAATGTTGAATGTATTTCGGATTCTGTTCCTTAAGACAGCAGCCATTGTAATTGTGACATGATGCTGGAGTGACTCCCCCCCTTTTATGCAGCTTGCCTGTCTGCAGACAGAATGGAGCAGAGAAGCAGGAAGGACGAGACAGAGGCAGCAGCCATCTTAGCAAGTGTTGTATTGAACTGGTGTGGAGATTTTTCTGTACAGCTAAGCGATCTTGGTCCAGAGACAAACAGAGTGTAAAGAGACAACAGGACTAGTGAGTCCACGGAAAGGAACTGTACTCAGTGGCGATCAGGAGACTGACATTGTGACTGTGTATATGGATACCACAGATAGAGACTCGCAGTGCTGTTGATGTACTGGACAGCACCGCTAAACCCCGGCTTACATCCCAGCTCAGTGATGGATTCGGCAGGACTGTCAGTGTGCTGAGTGGAATCTGCTGTTGGATTACATTGCATTCATTGGGTTTCCCTGTTAAAGAGGACTTCATTTCTCCCAAGATCCTGATAACAGTGAGGAGAGGACGTTTCACTATAAAAGAAAGGAACGACTTTGGGCCCCACCGCGCGCTTCTACAGACTGTAAGCGGTCCACCTGGACCACTGGGGAAAAGGGGTGCACCCAAATGTGATGTCAGGGTCAGTTAGGGATAGTTTTGAGTATATTGTTCATTCAGTGTCCATACTGCAGAATTGGACAGAGTAAAAGTAGAAACCATTGCAGAATTTGCCTTGAAATTGTTCATGCTATATTGTATATTTTGCTTGTCTTTATCCCTGTCATTTTACCTTCAAATAGCCTTTATTAACTTATAGTAAATATATATTCTTTTCTTGAACTACCGCGTGTGCGTTCATTTCTGGTTGCGGAGACCAAACCACCTGCCTTGCTCTCGGTTCACAAATTGGCGTAGTCGGCAGGATCCGCTTACCAGAATGGACGGGACGCACCCGTTCGGGAGAATGGTGCTGGAGGAAGAATGCCAGCAGGGGCTAAATGAGTCAGTTAGCAAATGATGGCAATAATATGTCAGTGAGTATGTGGGGGAACAGAACGAATGAACAGCGAATGTACCAGACCGCACCAGAAGTACAGTAGAGCAGCAATATGACATACAAGGGGATGCTAAGACCACGGTGATATTGAGGCCATTGAACAAAGGCAGACATTTGAGCAAGTAGTCCAGATTCTAGAAACCATTATGGAGAACTGCATTGCTGGGGTCTCTGAGGCTCGGTTCTTCCAGAGGGTACAACAGGAGGATGAAAGCCTTCCCCAATATGCAAATGCCCACAAGAACTGCTCCGAGATATTCAAGTGAAGGAAAGAGGGGGCCGCCAGCCTTCTGTAACCCTGATCGGACTCTCCGTGACCAGTTTGTCCTGGGGATACGTGACGGCAGTTTAACTGTGACTATGCAGGATTTTATACGACGAGAGACTGATGCTAAATTCCATGATGTACAGGTAGAGGCCATCTCCCGTGCCAATAGTATGTCCCGAAGCCCCAGACCGCAGTTGGAGTTACTTTGTCACAGGGGGCTAGTTCTGGCTCAGAGACAGTAGAAAAGGGGACGGTTAAAGAAATTCTCACAGTAATGCAGAAACTGCAAGAGCAAATGGAACACTTGCACACCCGTTGTGATGAACATTCTATGAAAATTGCAGACTTCCAGAAAACTGGAGGTGAAAGGGTGAGCCGTCCATACCCAGAAAATCAGAACACCCACCACCCCGCTAGGGAGAGGATAGGACCACCGAAGGGGTCCAAATCAGTAAGCAGTGCCAGGAGAAATCGAAGGGGCTACCGAAGGGGCCCAAACAGAGGCCAGAACGACGGGAGATACGCTGCTGGGAGTGTGGACGGATGGGCCACGTTGCTGCTAGATGTCCAGAGCAGCGACAAACATGAGAGACGCGTAAACTGAAGTCCCGCGCTGTAGGGCGGAGTAGGGGAGACGACAAGGAGACTATGTGGGGAGAATGCCCTAAGATGACCGATCGCTCAAGTCCGTTATACAGGTGGAAATGGAGGGTATTCCGGTTACCGGGATGATTGACACGGGTTCCAAGTAACGACCTTGAGTAGAGACTGTTATGAACGGTACTTCCAGCAACATGTGAAATATGATCCCATACATGACGAGTGGTCGCAGCAACCAGTACCAGTCCAGTCGTGGGAGTGGCCGGATGAATGTCCGGGTATGTGGCCAAGATCTGGGTAGGAAAGGCATGTGGTGGACAGGAGTCACATGAAGTAAAGGTCCCTGTCATTTTGGGGATGAATGTGTTAAAAGAATTAGATCAGATCCTCTTGAAAAGAAAGGTCACGGTTATTGGAAAGAAACCACCACCCAGGCCACAAACAGCTCCAGGGCTGATCGGACATGTGGCTTACAGAAAAGTTCGGATGGAGCGTCCTCTGGCGAATTTCAGTTCCTTTGCATACAAAAGTTACACTGCCACCCAGTCGGGAGACAAAGTGTCTATGCCCGTAGGCACCTGGGAAACTAGAGGGCATAGCTGGTGGAGAACCACGCAGGCAGCCGAAGGAGGTGTTGATCCGCTAGTGGCCCGTTCCTTGGCAATAGTCGCAATGGAAGAGTACCACTCGATGTGTAAACACCAGGACCAGAGTGTGGACCGACCCCAGGGAGGCAGCTGGCTAACATCTATGGACCCGGAGGAAGTAAGGAAAGTAACTCCAATGCAGCTGAAGCCGACTGAAAGGGATGAGTGGACCGTAACTGTGTCCATGGGAGAAGATGAGGAACCCACCTCTGAATGGAATGGCCGGCAACGAGAACAGATGAAGATGGATGCAAGTTCATGTTCTCTGGAATGTGTGCAGAAGGTAGATGAACTGTTGTGGGAGAACCGAGCCGCCTTTCACGGTATGCTGAAGATTTTGGATGTACCACAGGGATCTACCATGAGATTCCCACAGGAGACACCCCTCCAAAGAGAGCGCACCGACAAATTCCTCCACAGTTGTATCAGGAAGTAAAAGAACTGTAGCTAAGATGCTACAGGGTGGGATCATCCAAGAAAGCCAGAGTCCCTGGGCAGCTCCTGTGGTGTTAGTAAGAAAAAAGATGGGCCATCCGATTTTGCGAGACTATCGGAAGTAAACGCGCACCGTACGAGATTCCTACCCCTGCCACGGATTGAGGAGTCCCTCTCAGCGCTGGGGAGAGCCCGGTACTTCTCCTCACTAGATCTGGCTAGTGGGATTGGCAGGTGCCGATGGCCACAAAAGACAAGGAGAAGACGGCATTCATCTTGCCCATGGGACTAACGAATAACCGGATGCCCGGGTGACAAATGCACCCGGAACGTTTCAGCGGTTGATGGAGAAATGTCTCGGTGACTTCAACTTTGAGTTCACTCTCATCTACTTGGATGACATTATAGTGTATCGCGACCTTTGAAGACCATCTCCACCAGTTGGGGCAAGTATTCGAAGATTGCGGGAACATGGGCTCAAATTGAAACCCAGTAAATGTCGGTTGTTCCAATCTGAAATTGATTACTTGGGTCACCGCGTATCAGGAGAAGGGGGAGACCATCAAGAGACAAGATAGCGGCTGTTCAAGAATGGCCAATACCGACACCCTGCGAGAAGTGAGGGCGTTCCTGGAATAGCCGGTTACTATCGACGGTTTATTAAGGATTTCGCCAAGGTAGCAGCACCACAAGCTCTCCTACGAGGCACATCCGGTGGTCCAAAGAACCGGTCCGTGAAGTGGGGACCGAACAGGAACAAGCCTTCCAGGCATTAAAGGATGCACGACAACAGCCCCAACTGGCATATGCTGATTACCACTGCCGTTCCAGCTGTATACGGATGCAAGCCTGTATGGTCTTGGAGCAGTGCTTTCCCAGCTCAGGATGGCCAGGAGAGGGTCATAGCGTACGGCAGCCGGTCTTGAGAGATTCTGAAAGAAACCCCGAGAATTATAGTTCATTTAAGTTGGAGCTGTTGGCACTGGTATGGGCCATGACCGAGAAATTCTCTGAATATTTGACCGGTGCTGAAGTTTTAGTACTGACGACAACAACCCACAGCCACCTGGAAAATGCCAAGCTTGGGGCGTTAGAGCAGAGGTGGATAGCCCGAATGACTAAGTTCAATTACCGCATTAAGTATCGGTCCAAGACAGAGAACCAGAATGCTGACGGGCTTCTAGGGTAACCGCCAGACCCCCACAGTAGACGTGGATCATGAGTTGGAGCATGTGGAGGTGCCCGACTTCAGCAGATTTCACAGGCCTTGGCGCCGCTAATCAGTTTGAGTTGGAGGGGACTGAAACGGCTCCTTTCTTTGGTCCCTCACGACAGGAATGGGCACAGATACAACAGACCCATGAGGGGCTGGCACAGATGATCAAGTGTGTTGAGAAAGGCCAGAAGCCCTGTAGAGAGGAAAGAGAACGACTGACACGTGAGATATTATCTGTTCTGAGTCAGTGGGAAAAGTTGGAGATGAAAAATGGAGTGCTATGCCGAAAGGTCTATTTACCTTCTGAGATCGACATTCGATACCAAATTGTGGTGCCTAGTGAACTGGCTCGCCGTTGGCAGTTGAGGCTCATAATAAGAATGGACATTTTGGTCATGAGAAGACCTTTCGTTGGTTACAGCGACTGATTTACTGCCCTGGTCTCGTCAAATGGTCGAAGAAGTATGCCGCAGCTGTGAACTTGTGAGATCCATAAGGCAATAGAACAGAGAGCTCCCCTGCAAACCATCGTGACCCAGGAACCTTTAGAAATTGTCATGATAGACTATCTAATGGTGGGCCCATCCAATAGCGGACACCAGTATTGCCTCGTAATGGTGGATCACTTCACCAAATTTGCGGTGGTAACCGCCACCAAGGACCAGACAGCTGAGTCAGCAGCTCGTGCTCTGTGCCAAGATTTCATTCGAGTATATGGGTGCCCTAAACGCATCCACCCGACCAGGGTGCCTGCTTTGAGGGACACGTAATGAAAGAAGTTCAACGTATCTACGGGATAAAGAAGTCGCACACGACTCCATACCACCCTCAGGGAAATGGGGCCTGTGAAAGATTCAACAGAACTCTGCTACAGATGCTGCGGACTCTGGAGGAAGACAAGAAGTTACAGTGGCCTCAGTTCTTGTCTGAAATGGTGTGGGCCTATAACAACAGGTCCATTCACAACGGGGACTCTCCTTATACACTCTCTTTGGGCGGTCTGGGCGAAGTGTAGGAGAATTACAGTTGGATGATGTGGATGGGTTCCTCCGAGGGATCCAACCTCTTGGGTGGGGCGCAGCGGCAGAGACTTGAGACGATCCATCGATGGTGCGGCAGCGCCTGCAAGAACATCCCCATCCTGATAAGACCCCAGTGCAAGAAGCACCATTGCAACCAGGCGACCTGGTGCTAGTTCGTGTCAAGAAACCCCAAGGGAAATTGGAAAGCCGATGGGAGGCTTGCCGTATCGTGTTGTTGGCCGCAAGTATGCGAATGGGCCAGTGTACCAGGTCCAGAAAGAAGGAACTGATTGTGTTCGAGTACTCACCGAAATATGTTGCGCCTGTGTCATTCTGAAGGGACAAATCATGATGGGCTTGCCAATGTGAATGAGCTCCCACAGTCAGAGAATGGAGGTGCGGAATGGGCCTCAGACGAGGAGGATGATTGTTGGCCGATCCCTGCTCCTGGGGATGTTCCACCTGTGACTACTGTATCTCCGGCCTGGCCCCTCTGGTGCGGAATCCGCTGGTCCTTCTCAGCCCAAGCTGCAGCACCCCAAAAACCACCGGTCCCAGACGGACCACAGGCCAAATGCTGGTATTCCCCCTGTTCGGTATGCGCAGGATGAGTTTGTTTGGCCTGCCATACATCGGTATACTACCACCCTGTGCATAAAAGTACAACCCTCTGGATATACAGTCATAGGCAGGGACTGCCAATCTTAAAGTGGGGGGAAATGTAAGAGACAGCCAATGTTGTCCTAAGCTCATTTGTCTGTATAAACTGTTAATGTTGAATGTATTTCTGTGATTCTGTTCCTTTAAGACAGCAGCCATTGTAATTGTGACATGATGCTGGAGTGACTCCCCCTTTTATGTCAGCTGCCTGTTCTGCAGACAGAATGTGAGCAGAGAAGCAGGAAGTGACGAGACAGAGAGCAGCAGCCATCTTAGCAAGTGTTGTATTGAACTGGTGTGGAGATTTTTCTGTACAGCTAAGCTGTATCTTGGTCCAGAGACAAACAGAGTGTAAAGAGACAACAGGACTAGTGAGTCCACGTGAAAGGAACTGTACTCAGTGGCTGATCAGTGAGACTGACATTGTGACTGTGTATATGGATACCACAGATAGAGACTCGCAGTGCTGTTGATGTACTGGACAGCACCTGCTAAACCCCGGCTACATCCCAGCCAGTGTATGGATTCGGCAGGACTGTCAGTGTGCTGAGTGGAATCTGCTGTTGGATTACATTGCATTCATTGGGTTTCCCTGTTAAAGAGGACTTCATTTCTCCCAAGATCCTGATAACAGTGAGGAGAGGACGTTTCACTATAAAAGAAAGGAACGACTTTGGGCCCCACCGCGCGCTTCTACAGACTGTAAGCGGTCCACCTGGACCACTGGGGAAAAGGGGTGCACCCAAATGTGATGTCAGGGTCAGTTAGGGATAGTTTTGAGTATATTGTTCATTCAGTGTCCATACTGCAGAATTGGACAGAGTAAAAGTAGAAACCATTGCAGAATTTGCCTTGAAATTGTTCATGCTATATTGTATATTTTGCTGTCTTTATCCCTGTCATTTTACCTCAAATAGCCTTTATTAACTTATAGTAAAATATACTCTTGAACTACCGCGTGTGCGTTTTTCTGGTGGGAGACCAACCACTGCTGCTCCGGTCACAGCTACCATTATGTAGTTTGTTGGGGGTTTTTCCGGGCCTGTTCTTTTACCAAAAATTGGTAGGGGGAAAAATACAAATTTACTCTTTCCTTAGGAGGGGGGGGGGGGGGGGGGCCCCCATTGATTTTTGGGGGGGGGGGGGCCCCGGGTTCCGGGGGAAGGGGGCGGGGGGCCCCCCCCTTGATCCAAATCTGTGTAGGCTGAACGACTCCAATCCCCCATAGACCTGTATGTACAGCTCCGTCATGCATGTCATTACACTAGAAGGAATCAAGCTTCGGCCCGGGATCTCCATCACCAGAGGCGTAACCTGAAGCTGCTGGGCCCCCACTTACCATGTACTATCTATAATATTGGTGTTGCCTTAGGTCTTTGTAGAGATTGCTACCTCTGCACCCCCTATAGCTATGCCCCTGGCCATCACCATTGTATTTCAAAGATTGGTATAAAAATCCAACTAAAAAAAGATAGTGGCCCCTGAAATGTAGCTAGGTTTTCCTTCACGTGGAAAAAAGATTCAGTCTACTGTCCTAGGTCTGCATCTAACTACCCTGGCCAGGGAAAAGAGGCTTGCACTTGCCCTGCCCCACTACTCTGGCTCCCAGTGCATGGTGTACATGGCCACCAGCAACCTTTAGATATCCCCTTGTAAGTATACATTTTTAATATCAACATCAGACTTTGTTTCCTTGCTAATATGTGTTTTTTTATGGTTGAAAGAGTGTCGTACCCCCATTAATGCTACTATCCCTGGTGATCTAGTGGGGTTAACTATAATATCCCTTGTGGTTTAGGGTGTTATGGGGTGTAACAGTGATCTAGGTTGGTTTGGAAAGTGATGGACGAAGGTTGAAAGGGATATTCCAACAAGAGGCATGAAACACCTACTCGTATCTACTGGATCGGTAATAAAAGTTAGCCTATTAGTGGGCTCCAGTGGAAAATCTGTATCCGGCCCCCCAACTATAATGTATTGTTTATAGTAATGGTCTCCTCGTATTGGAAAGAGACACTTTATGGGTGCCGTTAGGGTCTTGGGCAACCGCACTCTTACGTTATGCCCCTGTTGGTGTTATTGGTGGTCAAGCAGATGGAAACCACCCCGATCAATGGACTATAAGTCTCCATCTCCATCTCCTTGACCTCATTGCTATGGTGAGGATACGTTTGTATGGAGCAATGCTTTCAATTGGTTCTCTCCTTAACCCCCGTAGAGATTGTAAGGAGCAGCAATGTACATGTACCCTAGAAACTCCTCATCACTACACGTATATGGATAGGTAGAGGAGGGGTCCCCAGTCGTTTACGTAACTGATGGCCACAGTAGTCAGACCCCCACTGATCTAAAGGATTATAATATCCCTGGTGTCCAGTGATTAATAACCTCACAAGGATTTCTGGCCTCCCCTGCCCGTTGTGATCAGTGAGTGCTGTCATTGTACATAAGACACAAGTCCCAGATGGCCATGCCTAGGTCACCTTCATCAAGGATGTCTACCCCAATCTCAAGTCCTTGGAAAATTCCCAGCACGACAGTGATTCAGCAACAAACCTGCAGAGAAACATTATTGCTATTGAACAGCATTCACACTTTATCAGTTCTCTCCACCTCATGTACTAGAAAACCTGATTAGGATAGTTTATCTATGTGCCGTGTCCTGCGCCGTCATAACCAGTTACTCTATACAAAGATACTAATCTCATTTCCTCCTCCGAAACCCCTTGTGATATTTCTCCAATGATCATTTTACGCTTCAGGATTAGTTTTTCTTTCTGCCGTGTCTTCAGTAGATATACAGTAGGATATTGTGAAACGGAGACCTATGCTTCTTAAAGGGAATGTATCACCATTTTTTTAAATTTATCAAAACTAGATAGTTTTTTTCATCTGTTTTTGTATATTTTTTAATTGTATTTTCTGTCCATGATTATGGGGGCGGCCATCTTGCCTGAGATTCTCCTCTGCTCTGTTAACAGCATTTAGTAATCTGCTTTACAGCACAGTCATGGCCATAAGCAATAAGAGTCTGGAGCAGAATCATTGAGGTCTATGGGAGAGTTTTCTATGCATGGAGGAGGCGGAGATAAGATGTGATATCACAGTAGTGATGTAATGATGGATCACTGGTGTTATCTTCTATTGTAATCCTGTCTGTGATGTAAATGAGGCAACTGCTGAAAAAAAAAAACCCTAAAGAATTGGCAAGTGTCAGTCTATTATTAGGCTTAGTGGTCAGAGTGAAAATTATAGGATTTACTACTTTTAGTGACATGGTAATTTTAAAAAAATATATCATCAACATTCTTTAGAAATATGGTTAACATAAAAACTTGGTTTAAAAAAATCGAGGTCATTTTCTGATAACACATTCCTTTTAAAGGGTCCTTCCCCCTAGACCAGGGGTCTGGCTCCAAGGGCCACATAATCAGATTGTACCACTCTCATGGGCCACAGTAACGTATACTGGATCCCCAGATATCCATGGCATGCTGACAGTAATCCCGCTTATCAATAAAGTGGGGGTCTCCATCACTTTCCATTGTAGTCTATGGGAATCTTTGCCCTGAAGCCTCAGGATGGCACAGAACAATACAGGGCCCCAGGGCCACAGGTAGTGCACTCATACCATAGAATAAAGGCCCATCAATATATATCCTGTAAGCCCTTCATTCGTCCTCTTCTTCTTTCTTGTATCTATTTCTAGAAAAGAAGGTTGACAACTCATATATCATTACTGTTACAGTACCAAATGGGTTGTCAGCCAACTCTCTTAGGCACATCTGTCTAAATATACAGTCATAAGAGAATATGGGGGAAATGCTCTTTTATTAAGAGGAAGCCTCCCCGTGCATGTCCGTAGTTGTAGCACAGGCCGTGGTTTATGTATGGCTCCTGGTTGGATCCATATATCAGCTCGATAAATATAGCCATACATTTAGGATGTGTCATTGTGCCTAGAATTGCTCTATAGAAGAAGATATATGACCCCCTACAAAAGCACAGCCTGGCTGCCGCCTCATTACTATAGAGGGGGTGTATTGTGCCTCGTCTATGTGGGATACGTTTTTGCAGGAATGTTTATGTCCTCTTCTTATTTCCTTTGCTCAGGTCCCGGTTAGCCGCCTTCCAGTTGGACTGTCAGCCTTCGGTTCAGTCTGTGACCGGATGTGCACGGGAGAACCATGCCGCTTGTCTGATGGCATACACAGGAATCATAGGTAACTTGTCATTCTGTTTATTAACCAGATGTAGAAGAGTTGAATGTGTATTTTAGGGTTGCATGGATTGTCAGGGGAACACTCAGAGGGCCCGAGGTCATGGTTGACTTTTCCAACCATCATATGAGTGAGCTAGCTAACAAGTTGTATTTGAGAACCATTGTTCTAAACCTTAACCCCTAACCCTAACCCTTGCTTATAGGTCTTGCCTATGGGTTCTGTGCTCAGGAAAGGGGCTATAGGCAATGGGCCCTCATTAAAAGTGTGACTTGAAGCTTCCAGGCCCCAGTGCAGATTTATAAAAGGGCCTTCATCTACCAAATGCCACTTGGTACTGGTGTCTTATATTGTAGCAGAAGGGTCTGCGGCCCTCTCCGACACCAGGGTATAAGTGCGATGCCAGTCAGTACACTCCTACAGCTGCCATCCAGGCACTCAGGTGCTTGGCCAAATTGGCAAACCCTGCAGAACCATTAATTTTATGGTCAAGAGTCAGTAGATGGACTCTAGTCAGAACAAAGCTGCTCCACCACTCATCGAACTTCATGGGCTACTCTACTGGAGCCAATGAAGGGAGGAGGCTGAAATTGGTTTGCTTTGCCCTTCTCCACTATGGGCCTGTGCCCAATGGGTACAAGTCCTTATTTGTTTTTCAAAATATTGAAAGGAGTATATAAGTACCCAACTGTGCATGGCATGGAAACATAAACTAGCACCAATAGGGGGCACCATTTTGCTCTTGTTATAGGGAATACGCCTCCTCAATGTCCTCCATGGGTCTGGAAAGGTGTTGTCCAGGTGGGACAGCTATCATCCTCAAGTTCTTACCCGTATGTCAGACTACTTTTCTCATCATGTTGTTTTATAAAGTAAACCCTTTCCTCTTGTTCAGGACCAAAAGCCTTTTAAAAAGGTGACTCGGTGCTCACCACAATAAGAATCACCTACAGGAAGGATTTGTGTTTGAGCCGATAATCTGCCCTGATACAAGCTGTCCTATAGTTCAACCCGGAGCTGCAAACAACAGCTGCTGTGAGAGCTACTGCTGGCAAGAGCAGCTAATGCAGGCATGCTGTGAAGAAATGCATGAATTACTTAGGCCCTGTTCAGTTTAATGAAATATTTGGTGCTGTTTACCAGAAGATGTTCAGGGACAATCTTGGAGTCTTCTATATATATTGCTCATAAGAAAAGAAAATAAGATGTATGATGACATGCTACCATGCCAGTCATAATCACCAATCTATGTGGAATATCATTATTATACAGAGGAGGGGGAGAATGACCACAAGTGTTTGGGTTTTCCTTCATCTCTTCTCTTGTATTTCCACAACTAATCTTTGTTTGTCCACCTCTTCTTGTATTTCAACTTGTCCTTCCATCCTCATTTCATTCCTCAACCTCCCCTCTTGTTCCTTCACTTCTCTACTTGTTCCCCTACTTCTCCTTTCTTTCCTTCACCTCCCCTCTTGTTCCTCCACTTCTCCACTTGTTCCCCTACTTCTCCTTTCTTTCCTTCACCTCCCCTCTTGTTCCTCTACTTCTCCACTTGTTCCTCTACTCTTCTTTCTTTCTTTCCTTCACCTCCCCTCTTGTTCCTCCTCCTCTCATCTTGTTCCTCTGCATCTCCTCTCATTCCTATCCCCTCATTTCTCCACACCTTTCATTCCTTCATCTCCCTCTTGTTCCTCTACTATTCATCTTCTTCTTCTACATTTACTCTTATTGTTCCATCTCTCCTCTTACTCTTCCACGTCTGTTTTAATTCTGTCACCCTTTCTTTTGTTCTTCCATTTTCTTCTTGTTCCACCACTTTCCTTTCATTCCTTCACGTTCCTCCCTCGGTCTTCTACCTCTCCTCTGCTCCCTCTACTACTCTTCTTGTTGTTCCTCCTATCCTTTTGCTCCTCCACTTCTCCTCTCATTCTTCACTCTTTCTCTCATCCTTCCACTTCTCCTTCTGTTCTTCCACCTCTCCTCTAGCATGTTTACTCTTCCATCCATCTCTCCTCTGAGTTCTGACATATAAGGTCACCTGTGACATGGTCCCTCTGTACATCTCTCCAAAAATATCCAAATACCTTCTACACTCTTATCTTCTCCCCATATGCTCTCCTCCAATATATCTCCCAAGGCTCTCACCTCTTCATACCCATAAAATACAGTATCAGACACTCCTCTACTTGTCCAGCCTTCACGGACCACCTAAATGCCTTCTTTTTAATCGACCATGACCCTAACATCACTGATTTTCTTTATCGCCTATATTACCTCTACCTACTTTACCCAGGCTGGGGCAGGTGGTTGGTGGAGTAAGTGTAGATGGATATTCAATGTGACAATTATGTACATATCAGATTTCCATGTTTGTACTATTATTTACAGGTAGTCCTATCACACCCAACTATGTGGACAACTCTTCTTCAAGTGTCGCCCCCTGGTGCACCTGTAACACAAGCGGAAACCGGCAGGAGGAGTGCGAGAATTTCTTACACTTCTTCACAAACAACATCTGTCTACGTAAGTGTCCTAGAAGGTTCCAAATAGAGAGACTGGACTTATTAAAGAGATTGTCTAGAAATGAGAAAAAGCAGCTGATGCTCTAGTGCTGTGGTGGTCCACGACATTGTCTACCTACTTGTCCCACAGTGGTGACATGCCACACAGGAATATGAGCGCTGTAGCCAGCCTCTGACCCCAAGTATCTCAGGCCATACATGCAAGTACCATCACTGAGGCCAGATGTGTGGAGAAGAAGAAGAAGAAGATAGGTAGATAGATAGATAGATAGATAGATAGATAGATAGATAGATATGAGATACATATGGATATATAGATATATAGATAGATAGATATGATAGATAGATAGATAGATAGATAGATATGAAGATACATATTGGATAGATAGATAGATAGATAGATAATAGATAGATATGAAGATACATATTAGATAGATAGATAGATAGATAGATAGAAAGATAGATAGATAGATATGAAAATACATATTAGATAGATAGATAGTATAGATAGATGAAGATACATATTAGATAGATAGATACAGTATATAGATAGATAAATAGAAATATAGATAGAATAAATAAATAGATATGAAGATACATATTAGATAGATAGATGGATAGATAGATAGATAGATAGATAGATAGATAGATAGGTATGAAAATACATATTATATTAGTAGTAGATAGATAGATAGATAGATAGATAGTAGATACCGTAGAAGATAAGTTGATAGCTTTGATAAGAAGTTTTACAACACTAAACTTTCCCCCCAGGCAGATATTGGAGCGGGGCAGCAGCTGTGTGGAGGGGCCGGCGCTCCAGGTCTGCTTGGAGAGTGTAAAGATTAATGTTCTGCATTTGCCTCCTTGATTCAATCATTGGCCTCTGTAATGGCTCCGGCAGCCATCGGTGAGCCGCTCTTTCCACTCTCACAGTTGAACATCTGATCAAGCTTTGCATAAAACTGATTTCCTACAAGCCGGGTAATGACTGCGGTGACAAAGCCCTGGCTTGTATCGCCTCAGCTGTGAGCAATATTAGGTTTTGTCAATTTTGTATTGGAAATTTTCGGTATTGTAACTTTTTATACCGTCTTGTGCTGTTACATCAGTTATAACTTACTGATTTTTTTTTTTTTTTTTTTGCTTCATAGAAAATTCTATTCATGCTTTTGGCAATGGGACAAATCTAAACCTGGCACTGAATCCATCTGTGGCCTCTACAACACCCGGGCACAAGGAGGAGAAGTATGCCAATGCCTCTGTCCCTGCAGTAAAGGAAAGCGTCAACGTCTATGTCCAGCCAACAAAGGTGGGAGGAACCGCTGAATATTAGATTTGTTATGTTTTGTTTCTATATATTATTATTATGTATTTTTTATGTATTTTTCTATATATTTTCATATGGTCAGTGTTGATGCCCAAGGTAGTTAAAGGGTGTATATACATTGGCTACCAATTCTTTACTTTGCATCTATGCATCGCAAGAAAAAAATTAAGCAACTTTATAGTTTAGATTGAAAAATGTCCTACTATTTTATGTCTTTAGCTCCTGTGAAGACATATGTGTCTCCATGACTACAGACAACAAACAAACCCTATGTGGTCTGATATGGCAGACGTGATACACCATCTTTCCCTCCATAGTTTACAGTTTTCTTCCGTATATTATTGGTATCTCAGTCCAAGGTGTCCATTGGTTTAGTTCACCAGAACTTAAAGTCAAGTAGTTTCATATCCACTTCTTTATGGCCAGTGGTCACTTATTTTCTTGGAAGGTGGACATTCCCAATCTGATAAATTGGTCTCTCAATGTCAATTGTTGGGCAGCCACACATTGGGCTTACAGTGGGGAATGTTGTGTCCAAGTAGTAGATGGTCCAGTCAAGTCTGCAGAACTGATCTTGGCAGTGACTCCACTCTTACTCATAGACAAGGCCCTAGTCAGAAACCATCCCTCTCTACAATGTCCATATCTATGGCAATTTACCAACTGTCTTGAGTTTTGCAGAACAGTTCTGAATTTTTGGTGGTATAGATTATGGAACTCTGACCCATAGTGGACAGCCCATCTCCGTTTAGTTGTTGTCCAAGGGTGGGACTCAGATGCCTCTATTTTAAGAACGTTGGCAAGTATGGGTAAGCAGATGTCAAGATAAGATAACCTCTTCAGGTGCCTGATTTCTATGTTTTAGCCAAATGGGTTCTCCACTTTACACAACCCCTACTTGTTTGGAAGGATTCCTTGATAATAAGCAGTTGTCGAACTTTCCGCCTACTTTGACCCCCAGAGATCAGCTGTAATTTGTTGGAAACTGTGGTAGTAAGAGTTTAGTTTTTTTACTGTCCTCAAGAGCATGTTTATAACTGTCCATTCTGAGCAAGAGATGAGGATCCTGAGCAGAGGACCCTCTCTCAAAATTCCCTAAAAGGTGGTTTTCTAAATTAAAGTTATCTAGACCAAGGGTTATGCCTCCTTTCAGCTCAACATAGAATAGGAAAGATTGGGTACAGGGTACTTTTAGTGGAAGGTATATATGATGGCCATTACGAGGTTAGGGATCCTGGTCTTCTTTTTGCAATTTGGCCATTCTCATATCCACTGACTCAAACTTTGGGTATATAGCAGAGACCAATGTCCAAGTAGACACATCTTTCAGTAAATTTTTTTTTTCATTATGGCCCTTTAAGAAGGTCACAATCTTACTATTGACTAAAAACTGCAAAATATTTTTTCTTCAGGTCTCAAAGGAGGAGCCCTTCCTTGTAGGATCCAATGAAATCAAATCTGAAGTCTTCAACTCTCTTGTCCCATCTTCTAGTCCCCAGTTGATCAGTGGTGGATGTTCCTTGCTCGTCTCTATATATTTTCGTATCTTTATCTGAAGACAATTGAGAGTGTCCCATTTTACACTAAAAAAACAAAAACACAAATTTCTGGGAGAAAAACAAAACTGTGTCTTCTCTATTTTTTTATGTTAATTCATGGTAATCTGAAAAAGTCCTTCCTTTCATTTATCGTCTTTTGAAATAATACGGAACGTCTCTTTGAGTCTCGGACTTAACTTTCAGACACATTTCGGAAGGCCAGGTGGTGGTCACCTGGAGTCGTCTGGAGCATTGACGTGGTGTTTGTGCCAGTCGCGCCCATTGGGCCATGTGGAACATCTAAGACAATACACAAACATCTTATGGGACTCGGCAGAGCAGAAGGACAAGAATTACCGTAACGTGTAACGTGTGAAATCAAAAACATTCTTGGATGAAATTGTTGAGA
Source organism: Leptodactylus fallax (assembly GCA_947044405.1). Classification (NCBI taxonomy): domain Eukaryota; kingdom Metazoa; phylum Chordata; class Amphibia; order Anura; family Leptodactylidae; genus Leptodactylus; species Leptodactylus fallax. Next base: position 408,006 of record CAMRHE010000804.1, read on the forward strand.
TGATGTTCCTAAATCCTATAATACGTAGGAAAAATTACATATAGGATTGAAAAAAAATCCTACTCTGTTTGCATTATATGGACTCTAATTTTCTACATTCTGGATGGGGTGAGGGATAGAGATGTGTATATATCATGTATGGATTCGTCTGTCAAAGGGCAAGGCAAGAGAAAGTCATACCATGAAAGACATGGCTCTTCTAAGATGGTATCATCTCCTGAGCATCTTAAGTGCTTGTGTTCCTTAACCCCCCCCCCCCCACCAAATCTTTTCTTGACAGTCATCCGAGACAATTTCTACAAGATGAGATAAAATAGCGCTTTCACGATAAAATGCAAATTTGCTTCATCTTATGTTGACAGAGTTTTATTTTATCATGACTCAGTTACCCCCCAACCCACCCCCTGAAACTTTTGTTTCCTTTACAAACTGAAGATCTAATCGATATAATTTTTAACCTTCGATTTTCCTTATTTTTTTTTCTTTTTTTTTTTTTTTTTTTTTTTTGGAAAGTAGCATTAAATTGTACTATACAAATCCGGTGGTCAAACGTTGTCTATTATTTATATGCCTAATATGTGTATGTGGGTATGGAATTGTTGAGGATTTTGAGTCATGTAGACCAGTGAATGCTGCACACAAGCCTTCCTTCACACTTTGAGAAGGTGCCTGAGAAGTGCCCATAGTGCTAAATGCAAAGGTTCCTTAAAGGGGACCTTTCACCACCTCCTCCAAGTCCAACTCTTACCATCTTTCAATAGGTGCTGCTCCACTGATTCTGGCACAGTTGAAATATTTTCTTTAGCCCCCACCATTCCTGAGCAATCACTGTAGTTAACTTCAGCACCTAATATGCTAACTGGATCTCTACTGTTAGGTGGGTGGTCCTAGACTATCTGCTCCAGCACATGGTCAGAATATAGTATAATCTTAACCCCTTCCCAGTATCCACCGTAATAGTACAGCGAATGTCGGATATTTAAATATGGCGGCCAATCAGATGCTGAGCGACTGTTATAGCCGCCGAATCTCTGCTGTATTATGCAGCAAAGGCCCGACGCTAATTGCACTGATCGCGGACATTCAGGCCCGTGGCACCTCGGTCAAAGCATACTGAGGCACCATTTTCTTGGCGACACATGGGCGCTGCCATTTTGGGGAGGATCACCAGTGCCTGGAATGAGATCCAGGGCTGGTGATCTGTTGCCATGACAGCCAGGAGCCTATAGAAGACTCCCAGGCATGTTTGGCATTAAGTTGTATAACAGAATATGACAAAAAATACCTAATTTCTGTTTTCACAAAAATTTTTCAAGACTCAGAAGATGAAATACAAACAAGACCCCATTGGTTAAAAAGAGGAAATTGTGCCTAGCGCCACCTATTGGAAGGTAGCTCGCTATAGATTTATAGGTGGCGCTAGGTGCAAATTCCTCTTTTCACCAATGAGGTCTTATTTGTATTCCTTACCCAGAATTCTTATTACACCATGAATTCCTCTAAGAAGTCCCTCCCTAATGAGAAACACTGATCCTGAAGACACAGAAGAAAACGACTTCATAAACAAGACAAAAAGTAGGTGAAATGTAGTAACGTAACTAACAAGAAAAGGAAGCAAAATATCCGTCCATCCCAAAGACTATGTACTGGATGTACAGCACAGAAATACACAATAATCTTCAGTCGACTGCCAAGTGTAGGAGCTCTGTCTCGAGGAAATATGAGAAGACCTTCACAACTTAATGACTAATAATACAATCAGGATGGGGCTAGATACAAAATGCGTTGGCCATCACAAAAGTGGTGAGTGTACAATAAAGTGCAGCAAATAACAAAAGGACATAGAGACCGGAGACTGAGATACAAAAACTATACAAAACTATATAATGTGGGATTCAAGTCCCTGAAGTGAAGGCCATATTTCTCACGTAGGTGGTTTCACCCTTTCACAGGTGGCTTCAGAAGAGGTTAGAGAAGGTTAAAGGAGATTACCATCAGATAATCAAAGAAACGCTGCCAATGTTGGTGGATAGGTGGCAGTATTCCCTGAATATATAGCTGTCAGGAAGAAGGAAACTTCCCAGTTCTTCAAGTAGATTCACTCTCAGACGATTTACCACCATACATAAACAGGTAAGTAGATGGCTTCACAATCAAGGCAAGGGTAGGTTCCAATAAGAATGCTATCCTAACCCTTATGTCAGAACAAATTGGTCCTGAGTATATGGGTAGGCAAAGACTTCAATGAGGGAGCGGACAGGCACTCACTAGAAGAGAGTCATAGATGTCTGACTATCATAGAAAGCTGGAGAAGAAGGCCATCGAGGTGGGCAGCAAAGCATGACCTAGCAATCCATTGAGTGTAACATTACTTCAGACCATCTATTAGGTAGAGATGTCCTGAGTTTTAAGGAAAAGAATCTTATCAGTAAGGTTTACGTTTTCTAGGCCAGTTTATCTACCATAGCTATAAACATAATTGGGGTTATGTCAGTGGTAAATGCTCAAATCATCATCAGGGTTCTGTTTATGGGATGTCCTCAAATTATCACCAGTTGGAGTTCTAGGAATGAGATGTCCTGACATTATTGGCCGTAGGTGTTTTGTTTTTATGATGTCCTCAAATCAGCACCAGTTAAGGTTCTGCCTATGGAAGGTCCTGAAATCATCACTAGTTTGTCAGTACTTCAACCCTACAAGTTGTACAGTGCTGCGGAATATGTTGGCGCTATATAAATAAAAATTTATTATTATTATTATTATTATTATTACTAGTTGGTGATCTGTCTATAGGATGCCCTCAAATTATCACCCGTTGGGGGTTCTGCCTCAGGGATTTCTTCAAATTATCACTTGTTGCGGTTCCGTCTATGAAATATCCTCAATTCACCAGTTGGGGGTTCTTGAGGACTAGAGTAGAGGGACACCGCCATACATAGAATCACTACAGACCAGTGCATGCTGTATCAGTTGTGGACTCAGTAGGTTATCCATCATCTATGCAGTAAAGGCCAAGAAAATCCAACAAAATATCTCCATGTGTTTCTTTTAGAGCTTTTTATCCTACTGGTGGGACAATATTACATACATAATGCTCCAGTAGTGTGGACACCAGCGGGATTGTTATCAATACATTACTACATGTATCCTGAATGCTACTGGTGACACCGTACATGTCTAACTATATACTGCCTATTCAGGCATATGGGAAATAGGTTCTCTTATTTCAATGGGCTACTAAGACTGGTAACCAATTCCACCTTACAGTGTGCTGGACTTTGTCCTTAGTACTTATGTTTGTGGTTGTTACGTCTTCGTTGTACTCATCTGCACAGCTTGTCTGTTGCCCGCAAATGACAGTTATTGGTTCCCCAAGTTAAGGGAGTGACCCTTAAAGAGACAGTATCCATCATGCAAAGATTTGAACTAAGACTGGACTTGCCAGGGACAGTAATCAGTAAGCTACAGCAAGACATATGATAGCATATACTCTGTTAATTCTCGGAGTTGGCATCAGTGAAAGGTAGTGGCCACCAGGACCCACAAATGTATAAACCATACATACACAAGGTGATGCTACATTCTGTCGGTACCTCCATAGAGCCAAGTAGCCTGCAGTAAAGCATAGCCCATGGTGGCACGATAGGATAGACCTTATCACATGGCAACTAGAAGGTCTGCTGTGGTTGAAGTCCCTGACTCTGCTTCAAGGGCAACTCCAATAAAGCTTATTAAAACTACAACATCTGTTTCATTTTGTGACCCCAATACAGGTTTTAAGAAGTGTGAAGAGCGGCTGGTTAGAGGAATATGTGGGTGACCGGGTGACAGATAATTTAGCCCAAAGCAACCTAACATGGCTGACAGGAAGTAGCTAAAACACTTGACTTCCTGCGCCACAAACTAATATTAGAAGGTCTCTGGAGCCCAAACAGCTAGACAAGAAGCCTTCACACACTTACTACGCCTCACGATGGAGGAGCCCAGCCCATTATTAGTTAGAGGACCCCTTTATCTATCACTATTGTATTTTTTTATCATCCTATTTCCTATTTCTGATGCTTTCCTAATTATTAAGGCGAGTGAAAGGGATACAAGAGAAGTATTAATATCAAAGGGTTCTATGGCTCAACTCCAATTTGCATGGATAATAGGTTCTGTACGTGAGCGCTGTCTGGAACATGGAGGGACAAAGCCTTCACCATCTGATGGGCTCAAGGAATTATAATATATCTCTATATAAAATATAACATATATATATATATATATATATATATATATAGTTTCTGTTAAACCCATCTGTCCATAAGCAAGGATGGAGCGTGTTTGCCTTGGCGTGAGGCTCCTTTCTGGCAATCCATCTCAATCCTCATTTATATTCTGATATTGGGTCAGAGACTGGCGGCTGAGCTAAATTATTATGTGCGTAATAAAACCACATGTTAAATAAGATGAGCCCGGGCTTTGTTCTCTCTATGTACTTAAAAAAAAAGCCTGTAAGCTTCAGGTGGAATAGGCATGAATTTCTCCTTCTATTCTCCCTTATCCAGAATTTCAATACCCGGGCCCAGCAGGCCGCCTTTGAAAACATTAAAGTATTAAAGGAACAGTCATGTTATTTTAGCAAGCTAGGAAGGAGAATTTAATTGTAGGGGTCTCATTGCTTTTGGCAAAACAACACGCTGCTATGTATATGAAAAAAGGAATGAAATGCGTTAGCACACAATAAATAGAGTATAGAAAACCTATAGGCCGAAACAAAGGCATCTGAACACCATAGAAAAATGAAATCTTAATACCAGCAGAAATGCAAAGTATATTGTTTTTTTTATAGCTCTGAGTCTATACGCCGGGTCCCTTTATACACAGCGGCTCATTAAATGTGCATGCTGGGATGTGAAACGCGGCGGGAATTTAGTATTTTATTTTTTTGTGTAATAACATAAATGAAAAGACCAAATTAAATAAAGTCGAAGAAGAATCAATCAGGTGGGAGAATTGCAGAAAGACCTTCATCTTAAGGATTGTCCATGTTATTGTCAATCTTTTCTGATAAAATGAGTCCTTTGGTCATTAGTTTGTATCCATTTCCATTATTGTCAAGTTTCTGGTTTTTTTATAATGGTCAAAAACAGCAGTTTTTCTCATTGATCCAAAAATCTTGTAGAAACCGAATTTTTGGTGTAATGTTATTGGGTTTTCCTGCTATTAAAGCGTTGATATGGATGGCTAGTCCTTAGGACAGGACATAAATGTAGGTCGAACACCCTACACCTTATAGCAGACAGCTGCTTTGGTCACTGGATCTACACAGTGTATGGAGTCAGAAGCAGAGAGCTATGTGCACCACATAGTGGCCGTGCTAGGTTACTGCTGCTCAGATCGGACACCCGACTGTAGTGTGAACCTACCCTGTCTGTTAAAATCCTGAAATCCAGCATGGCATTGGGAATGGGGACTATAACAAGCACTTATACACATTACTTTCTCTGCTGGCCACCTAAAATCAGCAATTTGTCTGCTGGCATATATCTAATGAGTATGACCAGTTAAAGTGGACATTTCACCACCTCCATCAACTCTTTCCTTCAATAGATGTCGCTCTACTGACTCTGAAGCAGTTGGATTTTTTTCTCTAGAACTCACCATTCCCCAGCAAATGGTGCTGCTAGTTTCAATACAATTATCCTCTCTGCTATGAGGTGGGCGGTCCTGGCATGGAGCACATAGTCTGGGACCGCCCTCCTGACAACACCTGATTGTGCTGAAACTAAAAGCAACGATTGCTCGGGAATGGTGAGGGCTAGAGAAAAAATTCCAACTGTACCAAAATCAGTGGGGCAGCACCTATTGAAGGGTACAAAGCTAGAGTTCATGGAGGCAATAAAAAGTAACTAATGGTAGATCACAATAATATGTACTGTACAGGTCATTGTGATACCAGAACAACTAAGCAAGAGCACTCAGTGCCAAACAGCAGCTACTAAAGCAAGTAATACTGTAAGCTAGATAAAAATAAAGATGAAAAATCTAAAAATGAAGAAAAACATTGGACCTAGATCCTGTATACTACTGGTAAGAACTCAACTTGAATGTGGGATGTATTTTATAGTATATTTGTATGTGTGGGGGCAAAATGACCATTTGGGCATTTGGGCAATGCCAAAGGAACCATGGCCAAAGAGAGGTAAACAACTGTGGTGAAAAATCAAATTTTTTTTTGATGGTAGTTAGAAGTCCGTGAAATTTAACAAATGAAAATGACCCCGCCTGCCTCATTACAGTGAGTGTTATCATACTCCATGTGTGTGTGGTGAGTATTTGTATATACAGTAAGTATACATCTTATCGATTGAACTTTTTTGCTATAAAGGCCAATCAGGCCCATGCTACCTTTTATCTGTCCTCAACACATCTACCCATATCTGTCCGTGCAGCATTCAGTACAAAAAGAGCATTAACTCTGCAAATCTTCACATTTAAGGATTGTAAATTTAATTCAGTGAGCTGTAATATTTTACATGTCATGCTTTACTTCAGTTATATCACACCTCAGAGGAGGTGACATAAACAGCACGCCACATGCCAAAAATAAGAGTGTCACCGAAATATCATGTGACTTAATCATTACACCAAACTAATATGCAGGCACTAATATTCACAACCAGGTCTCCTGGAATTTATTAGAGGGGAACTCTATCCAGAAGACAAATGACTCAGCAACTTTACTGGCAGAATAGTGAGTGCAGCTCTGGCGTATAATACAGGATGTAACTCAGGACAGACAGGAAAGAAGAAGAGACACAGGCGCCCCAGCAGAAAAGTGAGGGCGCCCCGGAGCCCCATAATACAGGATGTAACTCAGGAGCAGTACAGGATAAGTAATGTAATGTATGTACACAGTGACTGCACCAGCAGAATAGTGAGTGCAGCTCTGGAGTATAATACAGGATGTAACTCAGGATCAGTACAGGATAAGTAATGTAATGTATGTACACAGTGACTGCACCAGCAGAATAGTGAGTGCAGCTCTGAAGTATAATACAGGATGTAACTCAGGATCAGTACAGGATAAGTAATGTAATGTATGTACACAGTGACTGCACCAGCAGAATAGTGAGTGCAGCTCTGGAGTATAATACAGGATGTAACTCAGAATCAGTACAGGATAAGTAATGTAATGTATGTACGCAGTGACTGCACCAGCAGAATAGTGAGCGCAGCTCTGGCGTATAATACAGGATGTAACTCAGAATCAGTACAGGATAAGTAATGTAATGTATGTACACAGTGACTGCACCAGCAGAATAGTGAGTGCAGCTCTGGAGTATAATACAGGATGTAACTCAGGATCAGTACAGGATAAGTAATGTAATGTATGTACACAGTGACTGTACCAGCAGAATAGTGAGTGCAGCTCTGGAGTATAATACAGGATGTAACTCAGGATCAGTACAGGATAAGTAATGTAATGTATGTACACAGTGACTGCACCAGCAGAATAGTGAGTGCAGCTCTGGAGTATAATACAGGATGTAACTCATGATCAGTACAGGATAAGTAATGTAATGTATGTACACAGTGACTGCACCAGCAGAATAGTGAGTGCAGCTCTGAAGTATAATACAGGATGTAACTCAGGATCAGTACAGGATATATTCACATAGCAACCCAAATTAGCAGGTAGGCAGCTTTCTGGACAGGGATTCAGGGTTGCATTGTGAAAAGCAAGATCAAATCAGACTTGGGGGTATAAGAAGCTGGTTTGTTGCTGGCTAACCTGGATTTCAGAAACTGAGGTACCCCCCCCCCCCATCCTTCACCTTTATCCCCCACAAGGATGTGTTGGTCATGATCCCCAGGGTAGTCTGTTACAGCTTGGGATAGGTGGCGTAGTCAATACAGATCTAGGTTAATAAAGATCAGAATAATAGGATCATAAGTTCGAGCTCAAGCAGTGAAATTCACAGAAATGTGAAGAGGCCATAGAGGAAGGCCATCTGACTGGCAAGGGGCACCTAGAGAGACCAAGCCCAGGTTTGCTACCTCTTCTTTGCTACTGGGTGGTGAGAACCTATGCAGAACTTCCTTCTCTAGAAAATAAAGCGTTGGGGAAGTGGCATGGAGGGGGCACATGCAGCAAATCTTTCTTTCTGGAGTCACAAAACCAGGCAACAACCAGGGGTGTAGCTATAACCAGGGGCAGCTGACGGGGCATTTCCCCCATGTGTTTGATGCAAGAGGAGCCATCAAGATACTCTCCCCTTGACTAGGGTCCTTGTGTGTAGAACAATCTAGCTACGACTTTTTCGGGAGAGTTCTCAAGCCAAAAGTCTTGACAAAAGTCAGACGACCAGGTGCAATTCCAGGGACCCAGAGCTCAGTGTACTCGGCGAATGTGAAATACCACTGAGATGTTTTATAAGAGAAAACTAGAATAGAAAAATAATTTGGAATGAACATAAACTCTAAAATAAACACCACGCCAAAAGGCATTGTCATACAGCTGATCTGTTCGGGTGCCAGGTGCCGTGAGCCTGTAGACATTTGGCACATCATCAGAGGACAGGAAAGAAGAAAAGAAAAAAAAATAAGCCCAGTGTCCAGGAAAAAGAGAGGCAGCTCCGAGGCCTCCTGCCAGTCGCTGGCACCTGTTACCGTCGTACGCTTGTCGACCTGAGGCAGGAACTGAGTTCAAATGAATTTTTTAGCATTTTGCTATGAAACTGAAATTATTCTGACTTCAATGAGTTTGTGGCGCGGCCATTTCATTTAGCTGTATTAGCATGTATTTATAGGATTGTGCGGACTCCGCAGAGAGAGGGGAAATCTTTTAAACCCTAAGTAAATGAACAAGAATCTTCACCGCGCTCAAAACCGTGGCCAAAGATGCTGCAATTTATTTGTCGGAGAGAGCGGCATGCAGGGTAGGGCTAACCCATCAGAGGATTCATTGGGGGTGTCAAGTTCTGACATGAAAACAAGCCCTACACAGACTATTACAGGGCTACAACATTGATGGACTAGTCATAGGGTAGACCGCCATACTTGGTGGGGTCCAACCTCAGGGAACCCTTGGTCAGCACAATGAAAGCTCATGGAATGATCTGCAGTAACTTCCACTCCCAGATAGGACATTGGGTTGTGGACCAACACTGCCACCTAACCAGTTTGACTTTGGGACACTCCCAAGGGCGTTGTCCATATAGCCTTCCCAGTATTCACCCTTTAACCCCCATACGGGGATCTGGACTTCACAACAGGGAGAACACCAGGTCACTACCTCTTTGAGTGGTCCCAGTATAGGTGGCAACTAGCCAAAGATCAGAGAGATGTTGGGGCATAGAGCCAGGCAAGAGAGTTGTCTAATATGGGGCGAGTTCCTGAATGGGCACATACCGTTCAGAATTGTAGACAGGCCGAAGGTCAGAGAGGGTGATGTGGTAGAGAAGTTTGACAGTCATGTTTATCGAGACTCTGACAACCATGTGCTTCCAGCATCACATATACCATTGTGCTGATAGAAGGGGATTCAGAAGGTTGGACTTCTGGAGGAACATGAGCTAACTCCTCTGAAAACAAACTCACAATAACCAGTTCTTATTAGTCAAGGTTACTGTGGAGCCCACTGTTGATGGGGCACCAACAAGAGTGATGCCGTGGACAAGTAACCGAGCCATTGTACTGTAGACCCAACACTGAAGAGCTGGAAAGTGGCCCAAACATCAGAGAAGCTTTTACTTAGTTAATTCCAAAAAAAAATACCTACAAAACCTAAACTGACTCACCTGTAGAGTTGGAGGAACAAGAACTAACTGGACCAAAATAAAAAAAAATGTCTTCTTATGCTCATAATGACCAGTTCTTAGGTCTCAAGTTTAGGTTGGGTTGGTGGGCAGCAACAAGCGGAGAGATACCAAGGACAAATCACTGAACCATTGTAGTCCGAACATTTAAGGGTTTAAAGGGGACCTTTCACCAACTCCAAAGCTTTAGATACTTTATTAGGTGCTGCCCCACTGATTCTGACACAGTTGGAAATTTTTCTCTAGCGCCCACTGTTCCTGAGCAATCAGTGCTCTTAGTTTCATCAAATTAGGATAATTAGGTTCTCTATCGAATGTGGGAGGTCCCAGACTATCTGCTCCAACCCAGGACCGCCCACCTCACAGTGGAGAGGATAACTAGCATTTTGGGTGCTGAAACTAACAGAAATGATTGCCCAGGAACAGTGGGGGCTAGAGAAAAATTCCAACTGCACCAGAATGACAACCTATTGATGTATCTAAAGAGTTGGAGTTGGAGAGATAGTGAATGGTCCCCTTTAAACCCTCGAGGAGGGATACTTACACAAATGAGGTAAGATAACATGAAGGACAGCTTGCTGCTTTGTTATATACAATCAAATTCCTGCCTACTAAGGAATACAAAGAGTTGGGGGTGGTGAAAGGTCCTCTTTAAGTCAACTGGACAAGTCTCCTATACTCCCCAACGATAGGGTAGCAAAGGATAGACGGGGGTAAATTATAGTATTGTCATAGAAAATGATTTTTTGCCACACACTAAACTGCCCCTTGATCAGGCAGTTTAGTAATTAATGTTGATGGTGAGGATCGACCAAATTCTGATGGGTATGGCCAGATTAAGTTGTCTGGCAGTGAGCTGACGTAGTGTTTGCCTGACCCCTAGGGGGGGCTAAGTATGTAAAGATTTCTAGTAGTAGATCTATAATTCCATATACATTGAGCTCCCCCTGCTGGTGGAGTAGCTTCCAATAGGGTTTTTTATTTTTGTTACGGAAACACGAGGGTGATGTTGACACCAGAATATTCTAGAAAGTAATCTTTAAAGCCAGTGGTAACATGAATTGTTAGAGCCGCAGCACACGGTGCGTTCTGTATAGGGTATGTTTTATTTATGACACTCTTGTGGGGTTGCGGCCTTTTGTGCGGTTATTATTTGGCACTATATACAATTTCCTGATTGTCACAACTACCAATCAGCAGATATCTCTCCTCGGAGACCTCCGCTCAGACGCCGTACGTAGACAGATGAATCAGAACAAACAAGTCATTGAACGTAAGTGTTCCATTACAATGCTAGACACACGCTCCTCATCATATGTGGCTGCCAGCGCTGCATACATTCAAGAGGCTGCTACAGGAAGACTGAACGGAAGCCGGAACCTGAGTGGGGTCAACAAGACGCGGATTTCATCAGATGTGATTGGAATCGCTCTCCGTTAATGCTCGGCATACTTATTAATATTTACTAATGGAATAAAGAAGACTGGAATTATAATCTGCTGCCTAATGTCAGGAGTCCAGACTGCTTGACAGCCACACGGGAACACAGATAGATAGACAGACAGCGCTGTGCAAAAGTTCTAGGCGGGGGGAATGCTGCATCGTAAGCATGCTTTCAGAAATTGAAGGGTTAATAGTTTATTTTTGGTAATGAATAAAATGAGGTGAATGAATAAAAAGGTAAATCTCATCAATATTTGGTGTGACCTTTGCCCTCCATCAGTTCTTCTCGGTACTTGTGGACAGTTTTCAGAAGAACTCGGCAGGGAGGCTCCCGCACAGATCTTCTGAGGATGTAGGCTTGCTCCAATCCTTCTGTCTCTTCATGTCATCCCAGACAGACTGGATGATGATGAGATCAGGGCTCTATCTGTGGGGGCCGGATCATCACTTCCAGGACTCCTCCTCCAAAGGGGAAAGGTCATACCAAATATTGATGGGATTTACATTTCTCTTTTCATCGTTCACTCCATTTTATTAATTGATAGAAATAAATTATTAACCCTTCTATTTCTGAAAGCATTTTTCCACACCTGCCTGACACTTTTGCACAGTGCTGTACTTCCCATATTTTACCTCATCTCACTTCCATATCCAACAGAGTCCTCAGATCTTGTGAATGGCATCTTGTAATGAGCACCATATGGCGGTGTAATTCCTGATTTCTCAGGTGTGTTCACACGTCCAGGCCTTGCAGTACTCAGGGATGACGCGGCTCTTGGCTCCCACAAATCAGCTCTGAAACTTTTACATAAATTTATTCTGCATTTATCCCAAACATCTGCATTCCTATACGTTAGTCCCCCCACAGGGACGTATTAGTAGAGCACATTTACATGATACCAATGTGCGGTTTACCCATAGTTCGCCAGCACCACAGATTGTCCAGGAGCCTCCTGGTATTGGAAGAGACAGAAGAGGAAGCGAGTCCACCATGTAAGAAACATCCTGCCAAACCAGCAACAAGGCCCGCTTCACACGGGTGTCTTTGGTCACCCATATGTCGGTTGTATTTCCCAGATCAAATACTGAGCAGGGACCCGGACTCTAAGGGTATTTTCTCAGGGAGGAAATTCAGCTTGAGGAATTTACTCCCTGATGATATTTATTCTGAGAAGGTAAATTTGAGTTTATTTGCTTGGATAATATGGAAAAAACAACCAAGAAATTACAATATTACATTGAAGTTAATCTTATTTCAACATCAGCGAGAATTCACTGCCGGCAAGAACTGAGAAGAAAGAAGACCAAGAGGGGAGTCACCGCAACGGACGAAGGGGCGGTGAGAAGCGTTGATGCAATCGGTGCTTGCAGAAAAGAAGGTACGCCCCGGGTGCTCCGTGGTGCTCATTTACGTACATGAAGAAACAAATTATCTTGGAATCGGCTGGGAGAAGAAAACAAGGAAAGGTAGGAGAAGAATGGCCTTTTTAAAGGCCATTCCAATGTGGCATTAGCTTAAAAGTGTTTTTGCGAATGATAGGCTCCCTTTAAATAGGTATGGAATTCAATCCTGAAAGAGTTAAGGTGTACCTGACCCCTTAGCCTTTTCAGGATAAGCTCCTGTGTGTTTGTACATGAGGAGTAACACGATTTCTGGCCATTATATGACTTATATTTTTCATTACTGAGCATGCTGTATCTGTAATTTGTAGTTCTCTCTAAGCTAGTGGATGGAAACTAGCTGCCATGAACTGCACACAGTAGGAAGAGGAGAATCTGCTCTATAACTCTCTCTCAGAAATAGCTTCAGTACCATGCAGAGAAGTACTGACATATACCAATATGAATAAATCAGCTCCAGCATCAGACTAAGCCTGTCTTTCTTCTCTTATCTTATCATGTCCCTGGGGGGGATCACCACTGAGGCCTATGAATGGGCCACAGCAGTCACATGGGCATGCCAAGTGAAATACCATCATGTTGCTCTGTGTGCCCATGTCAGGCCCGATCACAGAACCCAAATGTATGATGTCACCAAGGAGACCAAGAGATAGCACCATAGACCGCAGGTAACAGAAGGTGAGTATAAATGTTTTTTTATTTTTGGGCCTCCACCTATTATAGTATTATATGAAGAGACCCCGGAGTATAATAATTTTGCTTCCATTTCTATCCAAACATGTTCAACCCGAAATGGATCAGGGACCCTAACCCGACTCGAAACGAATCTTGGGAGTTTCATCTATCTCTAACAATATCCACTGTTCTATAAATACAGAGACGGGTTAAATCTGTCAAATCTACAACATGAAGGCCAGTATCGCAGACATGAGACGTTGCTGCTGAAGATCCCAAAGACCTATAAAGTCTGAACTGCGTCCTAACTGCAACTCCCGTCTCATGGTGCCTCCAGATTCCTGGTAAACCTCATGGTGTGCACAGTCGCTGCTTCCCCCAGCAGGAGCACCAGGTGCGCAGCACAGGAGGCCTCCCGACAACCTGCTCACATTGTTCCTTTGTTCAGTTCTGTCACTTTTGTCTCCGTGTAAGAAATTTTTTATGTTTTTTTCAAATGTGGAAATTTTTTGTTGTTTTATTGAAACCACTTAGCTTCCAGCTCTATCAGTGAAAGGCGTGGGAATGTGATAAATCCCGGGAGGACTACAATTCTTCATCAATTTATTTGTCATTCTAGGGCTGTGAACAGAAATGTTTTCTTATGTAAATTTAATATCCGCACTATTTATTTCTTAATATGTATGGCCTAAAGCGCAGAGGAAATTATTGCGCAGACGAAAATAAAATCATTCTAAGGTTTCGCTCTCTACTAGAGAGGAGTCCTCAGAGCACTCCTAGACATCTTCTGCTCCTCCAAAATTCTGGGCCTAAATTGTAATTGGAAACAAATTCCAGTTAAACAGGTTCTGGATTAAAGGAATATTACTCGCCGCCATCAGTGATGACAGAAGCCAGTGTCGGACTGGTATGTCTAGGGCCCACCTGTGAAATTGTTTCGAAGGGCCCACCGCCAAGGAGCCCTGTAGATCAGCTGTACTGAGACAGTCCGGCTACAGGTAATAGCAATGTCATGCTGCTCACAGGCCATACGATGTGCACCACTGCACTACCTAAACCCACCGCTATACTCTGTATGGCAGGTGAGCAGTGTGGCTCCTGGAGTTGTTACCATTACCATTACCATTGTCCGTATCAATTCAGTCTCATGCCAGCACCTTCTTGCTGGGAGTCCTGCACCTCATGTGACTGCTAAGACCAATTAGGTACAGAAATGAGGTGGACGGCAGTGACTGCACATGACGGGCCGCCATTTTCCGGTGGTCCATACTGCGCCTCTTGTGAAAGGCCACCGGAAAATGATGACAGTCCAGCGCTGCGTCAGAGGAAGTAGAAGAAAGAACATACAGAGAAGACCAAGATGGGAGTCATCACAACAGACTAATTGGCGGTGACAAGCGATGACGCGGTCGTTGCTCACTGCTAAGGAGGAACGCCCCGGGTGCTCCGTGAGGATCATTTCCATAATTGAAGAAACGGATTTTTACAGAAACGACTGGGAGAAGACAACAATGAAAGGCAGGAGAAGAATGGTCTTTTTAAAGGCCATTCCAATGTGCCATTAGCTTAAAAGTTGTTTTTTTAATGATAGACCCCCTTTAAGTTCTGTGAACGAAAAAATAAAAAAGTGGAAGGTGGTGAGTAAAGAAACAAAAATATGGCCGTGACCTTAAAGGGTTTTTAAACTGTGACTGGTTATGGACAACAAGGATTGCTTTTGATAGATGAAGGACATAGCCTGTTGTACAGGAGATTATATTAAGTGTAAGTACTTCAGTACTTGTACTGAAATGGTAGTCACCCAGACAGGAAATTGAGTGGTTACTAAGCAACCTGGACTAAACAGCCAGCATAATCCATTAAGTGAAGCAGGGTGTACATGAAAATAGTAAAGACATTGAATAAAGGTTCTCCAAAACTTCAAAACTTAGTATGGACCATATTTATACAGATTCTTAGCTTTATTACAGGGGGTTTCTAGGAATCTACATTGACGGCCAATCCTCAGTCCTGCTGATTGCTGAGTCGGGAGAATAGGCCATCAATGTAGATTCCTGAGAACCCTCTCGAGCCTGTGAATAGGGTTTAATATTTCAGTGATTGCTTAGACTGGATGTACGGGAAAGGTCATTGTCCTTGAAGGCCGGACTCACAAATAATAGGCATGATTTTCTTCTCCTGTAGCTGAGCAGAATGAGCGATGATAGATCACATCAGAAAGTAGGCTACGGTGATTTACAGCGAGAAAGCCTCGCGACATACAGGAAGGTAACGGTCTGACTCTCATCTACTTCGCATAAGGTGAGTGATGGGACTGTGGAAGGTCAGATAGGTGGGATACGGTCTATAGGATGAGCTGATAATGCTGCGAAAATGATGTAACTCCCCCTCAGTGACCTTAAGACTGAGAACCAATAAGCAGAAGAATATTCCAAGGAAACTACTAAACACCAAAAAAGAGAGTATGTCAGCTCTACTGGCTGTGGTGTCCGACTGATGCCCTGATACATACATGGAGAGATGTCATGTTCCCCAGCTCCTTATCATTGACTTCCAGTATTTCATTCAGCCCATTGCCCCCGGGGTATAATATCTAGCCCCTCTCCCTGCAGTCACTTTTACATACGATCACTGAATCCCACCCTGGTCCTGTAATAGGAGTCACCGCAGCAATAAGTCATCTCCTAGATATCTCCTAGATATTCCACCATCAACTGTGAGCCGTATTATAGAAAGTGGAAGGACCCGCAGCAAAGTGTAAGCAGACAAGGTCAAATCACAGAGCGGGGGCGCCACCGAGTACTGAATAGCAGAGGGCAGAAAAGTCAACGCTCTGATGACTCCATAACTGCAGAGTCCAAACCTCCACTGGCATTAACATCAGCACAAAAACTGGGCCTGCCGGTCAGGGACGGTTTTAGACAAACTGTGGCCCTGGGCAAAAATAAAAGTGGGGCCCCATATGCTGATATACAAACAACACCATCATATTTCCAGTAGCAGCCCCTTTAATAATGTCCCCTTTCTGCCCCCAAAACAGTATTAACCACCCCTCTTTACACCCACACACAATTCAAATAACCCCTTTTCTACCGCCTAATAGATTTTTGCACCCTGTCATCAGTTATTATAGCGCCTCCTTATAAATAATAGTCCCTGCTTATAAACAGTGCCCCATATCAGTAATAGCCCCCCTCCAATATTAGCGGAGCAGCCGATAAAGCTGTGGAGCTCCCGGAATTCAAGCCATCACACTAAAAGACTGATGCTCCAAATCCCGGGGACCCCTTGGGGATAGTGGACCTGGGCAATTGCCCAGTTTGCCCCCCCCCCTTATGCCGGCCCTGCCGCCGGGACCTTCATGACATGGATCGCCATAGCCAAGTAGCTGAGGCAAGCTTTACATCTCCAAGCACAATGCCAGGCATCGGGAAGAGGGATGTAAAGCACAATGCCAAGTGTCAGATGGAGGGGTGTAAAGTACAATGCCAAGTGTCAGATGGAGGGGTGAAGTACATTGCCAAGTGTCAGATGGAGGGGGTAAAGCACATTGCCAAGTGTCAGATGGAGGGGTGTAAAGCACATTGCCAAGTGTCAGATGGAGGGGTGTAAAGCACAATGCCAAGTGTCAGATGGAGGGGTGTAAAGCACATTGCCAAGTGTCAGATGGAGGGGTGTAAAGCACAATGCCAAGTGTCAGATGGAGGGGTGTAAAGCACAATGCCAAGTGTCAGATGGAGGGATGCAAAGCACAATGTCTAGTATCAGATGGAGAGGTGTAAAGCACAATGCCAAGTGTCATAAGGAGTGGTGTAAAGTACAATGCCAAGTGTCAGATGGAGGGGTGTAAAGCAAAATGTCTAGTATCAGATGGAGGGGTGTAAAGCACAATGCCAAGTGTCAGATGGAGGGATGTAAAGCACATTGCCAAGTGTCAGATGGAGCAGTGTATAGCACAATACCAAGTGTCAGATGGAGCAGTGTATAGCACAATACCCAAGTGTCAGATGGAGGGGTGTAAAGCACAATACCAAGTGTCAGATGGAGGGGTGTAAAGCACAATACCAAGTGTCAGATGGAGGGATGTAAAGCACAATGTCAAGTGTCAGATGGAGGGATGTAAAGCACAATGCCGTGCAGATGGAGGGGGGTAAAGAACAATGTCAAAAGTGTCAGATGGAGGGATGCAAAGCACAATGTCTAGTATCAGATGGAGAGGTGTAAAGCACAATGCCAAGTGTCATAAGGAGTGGTGTAAAGTACAATGCCAAGTGTCAGATGGAGGGGTGTAAAGCAAAATGTCTAGTATCAGATGGAGGGGTGTAAAGCACAATGCCAAGTGTCAGATGGAGGGATGTAAAGCACAATGTCAAGTGTCAGATGGAGGGCTGTAAAGCACAATGCCAAGTGTCAGATGGAGGGATGTAAAGCACAATGCCAAGTGTCAGATGGAGGGGTGTAAAGTATAATGCCAAGTGTCAGATGGAGGGGTGTAAAGCAAAATGTCTAGTATCAGATAGAGAGTTGTAAAGTACAATGCCAAGTGTCATATGGAGAGTTGAAAAGCACAATGTCTAGTATCAGATGGAGAGGTGTAAAGCATCTGCCCCTTCCAGTTTAATGTCCCCATCATCTGTCCCCAGCTTAATGTCCCCCTCCATCTGCCACCAGTTTAAAGTCCCACTCCATTTGCCACCAGCTTAATGTCCCCCTTCATCTGCCCCAGTTTAATTGCACCCTTCATCTGCCCCCAGTTTAATTGCCCCCTTCATCTGCCCTCAGTTTAATTGCCCCCTTCATCTGCAACCATTTAATGTCCCCCCTCATCTGCCACCAGTTTAATGTCCCTCTTTATCCGCCACCAGTTTAATGTCCCCCTTTATTTGCCACTAGCTTAATGCCCCCCTTCATCTGCCAGCAGTTTAAAGTCCCACTCCATTTGCCACCAGCTTAATGTCCCCCTTCATCTGCCCCAGTTTAATTGCACCCTTCATCTGCCCCCAGTTTAATTGCCCCCCTTCATCTGCCCTCAGTTTAATTGCCCCCTTCATCTGCAACCATTTAATGTCCCCCCTCATCTTCCACTAGTTTAATGCCCCCTTCATCTGCCACCAGTTTAATGTCCCTCTTTATCCGCCACCAGTTTAATGTCCCCCTTTATTTGCCACTAGCTTAATGCCCCCCTTCATCTGCCAGCAGTTTAATTACCCCCCATGTCTGCCACTAGTTTAATGTCTAATATTCCCCCCCATAGTTTAACATAATAAAATCACTGATACTCACCTTTCCTCGTTCCATTGCTGTCTCTTCTCCTGGAGTATTCAGGGAGCTGCAGACGAGATGTGAGTGACATCATCAAATGCCTACAGGTCCCGGGGCCAGAGCATGCAGAGGGGAACAGTGTTGATGCAGTAGCTGTCCACGGACGGCTCCTGCTTCACCATTGTATTCAACTCATCTGCGTCCTCTACGGACGCAGATAACTTGAATCGGGAACATATCTCCCGCCAACCGAGATGGTGGGACAGGACCCACAATCCTGGACGGTTGGGAGGTATGATCTAGGCTCCCCTGGATGTATATGTGGATGGGTCCCAGGAGCTGCAGCTGTAGGGTGCGCACCTCTGTGCCGACAGGACAAGACTGCAGCAGGTGCACTGTGTGTGTGGCATACAAGTTGTGGCATTATGACATCATACCATGAGCTCATAGTAGATGGGGGTGTTGCCTTCATATCTGAGGTCTGTTTGGTCACTGTGAGTAACATCATTCTTAGCTGAGCTCTGATTGGTTGTTGTGCAACACAGGCAATATACCTGTTAGGACATGTGCAGATATGTATACCATGTATATTATCTGTCCAGCAGACTATAAGTAGTATATTACAGGATCAGTAAAGAGGATTAACCCTTAGTCACACAGTGTAGAAAAACCTGCAGAGAAAATTATTCTGCGGTGTGAACTATATCAGTGTATGCTGCGGATTCTCACTGTGAATTTCACCTATGGAATGTGTAGGGATAATTCTGTTACAAAGACTACATATAACACATTCAGATTATTCTGCAGATTCCGAAATTCAGCTCTGTTCTGACCCCAAAACTACATCTTATCACAACATTAAAATCCACCTCAAGAGACTGTGTGGTGAAAAATGGGATTGGTGGCAAATATAAGACCGAATCCCAAGAATTTCCTGTCTATCTATTACTTTTCTTCTTGGTCAATAGAGTGGGAAGGGAAGATTCCTCTAAGAAGAATCTATCTATCTATCTATCTATCTATAATAATAATAATAATAATAATAATAATAATAATAATTTTTATTTATATAGCGCCAACATATTCCGCAGAACTGTACAATTTGTAGGGATCAAGTACAGACAAAAGAGATACATTACAAAGAAATATTCAATTCACACACTGGGACTGAGGGCCCTGCTCGCAAGAGCTTACAATCTATCTATCTATCTATATCATATATATCTATATCATATCTATCTAATATCTATCATCTATCTCTCTATCTCATATCTATCTATCTCATATCTATCATCTATCTCATATCTATCTATCTATCTCTCTATATACAGTATATCTTATCTATCTAATATCTATCTATCTATCTATCTATCTATCTATCTATCTATCTATCATCTATCTCATATCTATCTATCTATATCATATCCATCTATCTAATATCTATTATCTATCTATCTATCTATCTATCTATCTATCTAATCTTTCTATTTTATCTATTTCTCTATCTCTCATTATCTATCCATCTATCTGTCATTACTTATCTATCTCATATCTATCTATCTCATATCTATCTATCTATCTATCTCTCCATCTCATATCTATCTATCTATCGATCTATCCATCCATCTTTCTGTATATCTATGTTACCTGTCTGACTACATTGTGCCAGCTGTAAAGTCTGGTGGAGGAGGGGTAATACTATGAGGTTGTTTTTCATGGTCAGTTTTTAGCTCCAGTGAAGGGAAATCTTAATCCTTCAGCAGACGAAGACATTTTGTGGTAACAGTTTTGTGACCACAGACCTTTTTTCTGTTCCACCATGGCTGCTCCCCAGTGCATAAAGCAATGTCCATAAGGTCATGCAGGGCCTTAGCTAAAGGCTCATGGGCCCTGGTGCAAAAGTTAAACTTGTTCCACCTACCCCCCTACAATTATTTTCATGGTCGCTGCATTACTGGGCAATTTAAGTAACCCACTGATACAGCTCTAAAATCTCCCCACAAGTTAACTGGGACCCCAACAGTTAATAGGGCTCCTGCAAGATAATATTGCTTCCCTTTTGGTCACCACAAGGTAACTGTGACCCAGAAAGGTAGCCGTGCTACCCTTGTTGCTCCATAAGAGAATCGTGCCCCCATTGTGCCTTCCACATATGCAATAGTGCCCCCATAGGTAATAGTGCCCTCCACACATAGCTAATGAGCCCCACAGATATAAGTTCCCCCACCACATAAGTAATAGTGCTCATCCCCACAGGATATAGTCTCCCCTGCCACATAGGTAATAGTTTCCCGACAGGTAATAGCAACTCACAAAGGTAATGCCACCCCCTCACATACCATCCAGGACCCCTCCCCACTAAGTAATACTACCTCACCACTCTACCACTGCCTGCTGTATTGAGTTTTATACACACAGTATAATGTCCCACAGTGGCCCCTCCACACAGTATAATGTCCCACAGTGGCCCCTCCACACAGTATAATGTCCCATAGTGGCACCTCTATACAGCACAATGTCCTACAGTGACCCCTCCACCCAGTACAATGTCCCATAGCAGCCCCTCCACACAGTATAATGTCCCACAGTGGCCCCTCCACACAGTATAATGTCCCACAGTGGCCCCTCCACACATTATAATGTCCAATAGTAGCTCCTTCAGTGTTTGTTGCAAATTTTGCTAAAATTTTGGGTCTGGCAGAACCTGAAATTTTTGGGATACATCACCCACAAACTATTATTATATCTTTTGAGACCCCAGAGTATGATGATTGGAGGCCCAGGGGAGGTGACACCGCTCTACTGGGCTCCACTGCGAGTCCTCTTCAATCATGGTCTGACCCACATGACGTCTATGATGTCACTAAAGAGGCTTGAAGACAGCAGGGAGCTGCGCCAGAGCCCAGGAGAGGAAAGTAATACTGAATTTTATGTTTCCTCACCTCCAATTGGGCCTCTAATCATTATACTTGGGGGTCCAAAGAGGCCCCAGAGTATAATAATAGCATTTTCAGTTTGGACTTTTTCAGTCCATACAGAACCACCAGGTGAACCTCGCGAGACGATTCTCACTGGGTTCATCCAACAAATACTCTTGCAGCGGACCCGTGGCCTTACTTACTGATCCCTGCTCCTGCTCACGGCTGTCTGCATTTCCCATTCTTCCCTGAAGGAGGCCCTGTGCGTCCCACATCACATAGCTGTCAGTGACGTCCTGAAGGTGTTCAGCATCAGCAATGTGATATAGGACTGGAGCGCAGAAGGGGAAGCGCAGGTGGCCATGAACAGGAAGGAGGACCAGTAAGTAAATAGGGTCCGTTACCTGCTGGGATTACTCCAGCAGGTAATGGCCTATTAAAAAAAAAAAAAAAAAGCAAAAGGTTTTAATAAAGCTGGCGAGAGGAGCCAGTCACAAGGGCAACTGCTTCGAACAGCACTGAAGACATAGTTGGTAGAGTTTGGTGTGGAAAAATTTGACTGGACGCACAGAGTATGGAACTCAACACCTTTGGGGTGAACCAGGCCCTCTTATCCACCATCAGGGTCTGACCACAAATAGGCTCTTTTGGATGAATGGGCAAAAATCCCCACAGACACCTCCAAAATCTTGTAGAAAACCTTCCCAGAACAGTAGAAAAAAGGTGGGGGAGCAACTCCATATTGATGCCTATGGATTTAGAATGGGATGTCATCAAATCTCCTGTGGGTGTATTGTGTACACGTCCCAATACTTTCCTCCATATATTGTGTATGTCTGTCTATTGGATCTTTTATCTATCTATAATCTATCGACTAGTTAGATGATATTAAATATGACAGATAGATACATACAGATAGATAGAAAGATAGATAGATAGATAGATGTGAGATAGATAGATAGATAGATAGATAGATAGATAGATAGATAGATATGAGATAGATAGATAGATAGATACATCAGATAGATAGATAGATAGATAGATAGATAGATAGATAGATAGATAGATACAGATAGTAGAAGATAGATAGATAGGAGATAGATAGATAGATAGATAGATAGATAGATGTGAGGTAGATAGATAGATATAGGATAGATAGACAGATAGATAGATATGAGATAGAGATTAGATAGATAGATATGAGATAGAGATTAGATAGATAGAGAGATAGATATGAGATAGATAGATAGGAGATAGATAGATAGATAGATAGATAGATAGATAGATAGATAGATAGATAGATTTTGCCGTACACTTGCTGATGTTACAGGTCTCCTTGGCTTAGATCTCTGGCCCCACATACAGCGGCCATGTCTTCCGTCTCTCTCATGTATTGATTCCTCATTGTCTATAATTATCTCCTTTATTAACCTCTCGCCTCCTGGTCTGTACATGGACCGTCCTGGCCGCCGCCTGACTGGTAAGTTATGTCCAATGTCAATTTTTTTATTTTATTCAATCTTGACTGAGTGGGAAGAGTATGGAGGATTGATCGTGTATTCAGCGGCGGGATGTCAGGCCTCACGCTGCTGATAAACGCGCCGCCCTCTCCCGACCTATTGATGAGAGTATTTTATGGAAATTCACATGATTTACCAAAATTCCCATCAAAGGAGAAGCATCATAGGATATTGATCAGGACACAAGGTTATGGCGTTTAACCCGATTAGTCCGTGCGGCCGCGGTTCTCAGAGCCATTGATGGAAATCATTTGTAGTGTGTGCGAGGAGGCTGGGAGAGATAAGGAGACTTGTAAGGTTTATAGGAGGAGGGTGACATCAAATCCTAAGAATAAACTAACTTAAAAGGCATGTCTACCTCGCCATATTACAGGCTATTCCATATAAAAGTCATTCAATGGAATGGGACTATCCTGCAATACCTGAAACAGCCAGCAGCGAGGGTGGCACCCAATATAAACAAATTAGGGGCTACATTAGCGTTATGACCCATCAAACCGATGGCCCTCTAAAGTCAGACCCCTAACCATGTAGAATTGGTGGCCTATCCTTATAAGTTGGATAACCCTTTGAAGATTTGTCGTGTTTTATAGATAGGTTCCTAGGAATCCTAAGAGTGTTCTACACATGTTTTATAGATAGGTTCCTATGAAGCCCTGACAGTGTCACACTATGTTTTATAGATAGGTCCTAGAAGCCCTAAGAGTATTCTACACTATGTTTTATAGATAGGTTCCTAGGAGCCCTAAGAGTATTCTACACTATGTTTTATAGAAAGGTTACTAGGAGCCCTAAGAGTATTCTACACTATGTTTTATAGATAGGTTCCTAGGAGCCCTGACAGTATTCTACACTATGTTTTATAGATATGTTCCTAGGAGCCCTGAGAGTATTCTACACTATGTTTGCTAGATAGGTTCCTAGGAGTCCTGACAGTATTCTACACTATGTTTTATAGATAGGTTCCTAGGAGCCCTGACAGTATTCTACACTATGTTTTATAGATATGTTCCTAGGAGCCCTGACAGTTTTCTACACTATGTTTTATAGATAGGTTCCTAGGAGCCCTGACAGTGTTCTACACTATGTTTTATAGATAGGTTCCTAGGAGCCCTGACAGTGTTCTACACTATGTTTTATAGATAGGTTCCTAGGAGCCCTAAGAGTGTTCTACACTATGTTTTATAGATAGGTTCCTAGGAGCCCTAAGAGTGTTCTACACTATGTTTTATAGATAGGTTCCTAGGAGCCCTAAGAATATTTTACACTAAGTTTTATAGATAGGTTCCTAGGAGTCCTGACAGTATTCTACACTATGTTTTATAGATAGGTTCCTAGGAGCCCAAAGAGTATCTACACTATGTTTTATAGATAGGTTCCGGGAGCCCAAAGAGTATTCTACACTATGTTTTATAGATAGGTTCCTAGGAGCCCTAAGAATATTCTCACTAAGTTTTATAGATAGGTTCCTAGGAGCCCTAAGAGTGTTCTACACTATGTTTTATAGATAGGTTCCTAGGAGCCCAAAGAATATTCTACACTAAGTTTTATAGATAGGTTCCTAGGAGCCCAAAGAGTGTTCTACACTATGTTTTATAGATAGGTTCCTAGGAGCCCTAAGAATATTCTACACTAAGTTTTATAGATAGATTCTAAGGAGCCCTGAGAGTATTTTATACTATGTTTTACCACCGGAACCCAAAATGAATCCTGAGAAGATACTCCCATCTCTACTTGTGACAATCCTGTTCATTACAAGCTGATTCGCTTATCTCTAATTACATTTAATTACTCAATTTTATTATCTCGATTCTATCCAAATATCTTCAGGCAGAGGAAACCATGGAGAAAAGTGTATTATTTATGATGGGTAAAGGCAAACACAAAGTCTTTTATAAATCATAGCAGTGATAACAGGGCTGACATACCTTCCTATAGAGATGCTGCCCCCTGCAGGAGGAGAAGGTATTGGGAAAAATCTATACGACTATCCATATGAGCATACAGTGGCATGCAAAAGTTTGGACACCCTTGGTCAAAATGACAGTTAAGAAAGTGGAAGATGAAATGATCTTTAAAAGGCATAAAGTTAAAGATTGAACATAATTGTCTATAATTTTAAGCAATATCAGTGTATTATTATGTTTGAGTACAATTTTAGAGTGAAAAAGGGAAAGGAGTACCTTGCAAAAGTTTGGGAAGCCTTGTAGATTTGTGTGCTCAGATAACTTTGACCAAGGTTTCAGACTTTCATTAGCCAGTTAGGGTTATGGCTTGTTCACTATCATTGTTAGGAAAGGCCAAGTGAGGCAAATGTTACAGCTTTATAAATCCCCAGCCTCCACAAACCTTGTGCCAAAAAACAGCAGCCATGGGTTCTTCTAAGCAGCTGCCTAGCACTCTGAAAATGGCAATGGTGGAGGCCCACAAAGCAGGAGAAGGCTATAAGAAGATGGAAAAGTGTTTTCAAGTTGCCCTTTCCTAAGTTCCAAATGTAATTAAGAAATGGCAGTTACCAGGAACATCGGAGATCAAAATAAGGTCTGGAAGACCAAGAAAAATTTCAGACACAGCTGCTCGTAGGATTGCCAGTGTGGCAAATCAGAACCGCCACTTGACTGCAAAAGACCTTCAGGAAGATTTATCAGATTCTGGAGTTGTGGTACATTGTTCTATTGTTCAGCGATACCTGCACAAATATTGCCTTCATGGAAGAGTCATCAGAAGAAAACCTCTCCTGTGTCCTCACCATAAAATTCAGAAGTTTGCAAAAGAACATCTAAACAAGCCTGATGCATTTTGGAAAGAAGTCCTGTGGACCAATGAGGTTAAAATAGAACTCTTTGGCCACAATGATCAAAGGTATGTTTGGAGAAAAAAGGGCACAGAATTTCAGGAAAAGAACATCTCTCTAACCATTATAGGGAGTCTATCATTGGGGAAACATGTTTTTAACTGAAGCAAAGTTGGAATAGCTTTTATAAAAGCTATTCTACTCCTACCTTTACTTTTCTTCTCCTCGCCGCCATTTGTCTAAAAAAAAAAATTTATTGTCATATGTAAATTAAGCTCAGGGAGCACTGGGGGCATTCCCCCTGTGCTCCGAGCTCTCCGCGTCATCGCCGCAACCGGCCTTGAGCGCTGCTTTTTCACACCCCCTGCATCTTCTTCTGTTCATCTTGCATCTGCTTTCTCCGTCGGCCATTTTTCTGAAGTACACTGGTGTAAGAAACTAAACAAAAATGGCCGACGGAGCATGCTCCGTCGGCTCTGCCTGAACTCAAAATGGCTCCGGCGGCCATTTTTGTTTAGTTTCTTACACCAGTGTACTCCAGAAAAATGGCCGACGGAGCAAGAAGCAGATGCAAGATGAACAGAAGAAGATGCAGGGGGTGTGAAAAAGCAGCGCTGGAGGCGGGTTGCGGCGATGACGCGGGGGCAGGGGCGTAACTATCAGGGTAGCAGCAGTAGCGGCTGCCAAAGGGCCCGGAACATTACGGGGCCCGGAGCCCTGTGGAAGTCGCTACCGCGAACCCCACAAACACTGCTATCGTTATACTCCGGGGTCTTTTGAGACCCCGGAGTATAACGATCGGGGGCCCAGGGGAGGTGAGCGAACATAAAAAACACTGTAACTCACCTCTCCTACACTCCGCAGGCTTCGGGCCTGTTTGGTGACGTCCCAGACGTCAGCCGACGTCATTATGCGTCGCGACGCCGGCCTGGATCGCGCGAGATCCGGTCCAACATTGAAGATGGCCGAAGTAGCGCACAGGAGTGCACCGGAGCGAGGAAGAGGTAAGTTGCAGTGTTTTCTATGTTTGTATCCTCCCTTGGGTCTCCGATCATTATACTCTGGGGTTTGAAAAGACCCCAGAGTATAATAATCATTCATGGGTGGTCCACAATGGGGCATAATACTGTGTGCAGGGGCCACTATGGGGCAAACTACAGTGTGCAGGGGCTACTATGGGGCAAACTACTGTGTGCAGGCGCCACTATGGGGCAAACTACTGTGTGCAGGTGCCACTATGGGGCAAACTACTGTGTGCAGGGGCTACTATGGGGCAAACTACTGTGTGCAGGGGCTACTATGGGGCAAACTACTGTGTGCAGGGGCCACTATGGGGCAAACTACTGTGTGCCGGGGCCACTATGGGGCAAACTACGCGGGGTGTGCAGGGGCCACTATGGGGCATAATATTGTGTGCAGGGGCCACTATGCTGCATAATACCGTGTCCAGGGGCCACTATGGGGCATAATATCGTGTGCAGGGGCCACTATGGGGCATAATACCTTGTGCAGGGGCCACTATGGGACATAATACCATGTGCAGAGGCTACTATGGGACAGAATACCGTGTGCAGGGGCCACTATGGGGCATAATAGTGTGCGCAGGAATGCGGTTTGTGTGTGGGGGGGGTTGGGGGCGGCGATTTGGGGAGGGGCCCATGTCAAATGTTCGCCTTGGGGCCCAGCCATTCCTAGTTACGCCACTGCGCGGGGGTGCTTGGAGCACAGGGGGAATGCCCCCGGTGCTCCCTGAGCTTAATTTACATATGAGAGCAAAATGTATTTTTGGACAAACGGCGGCAAGGAGAAGAAAAGTAAAGTTAGGAGAATAGCCTTTATAAAGGCTATTCCAACACTGCTTCAGTTAAAAACACATTTCCCCGAGGATAGAATCCCTTTAAGGATGAGGGTGGATCAATCATGCTTTGGGGTTGTGTTGCAGTCAATGGCACAGGGAACATTTCATGCGTAGAGGGAAGAATGGATTCAATGAAATTTCACCAAATTCTTGAAGCAAACATAACACCATCTGTAAAAAAGCTGAAACTGAAAAGAGGAGGAGGAGGAGGAGGAGGAGGATGGCTTCTACAAATGGATAATGATTCTAAACACAAGTCAAAATCCACCATAGACTACCTAAATAGGCACAAGCTGAAGGTTTTACCATGACCCTCACAGTCCCCTGATCTAAACATCATTGAAAATCTGTGACTAGACCTCAAAAGAGCAGTGCATGCAAGACGAGCCAGGAATCTCACAGAACTGGAAGACTTTTCCAAGGAAGAATGGATGAAAATCCCTCACACAAGAATTAAAACAAAATTCACCCATTGCTAGTGAATATTTGTATTCAGCATTTCACCCTGATCTTTGCCTATAGGAACTATCAAATGTTACGTTTCTTTACCATGTACAATAGCTCTGCTTTCTGTAATTCAATAGAGACACTCTTGTATGATGACACAAGTAAAGGGACACTTAAAACTACAGCACTGCCTTCTTTTATAAGTTTTATCTGTACAGTGGCGCCCACTGGCCACCTGGCTGCGCATGGAACTGCAACTGGCCTCATTGACATGAATGTAGAAGTGTTATAGTTCCCCTACCCACTAGAAGCAGTGAGAGGCATGAGCTCTGTGGCCCCTCCATTCTCACGATTAGTGGGGGTTCACAGAATTTTAACCCCCTCAATGATAAAGTGAAGCATATCCTGGCAATATGCCTTTACTTCATACTCTGATGCTACAGCTAGCTGGCTCTTTTACAAGTGGTGTGTTGGCTGGAAGCAGGGCCAGCCTTAAGATGATTGATGCCCTTTCCTTATGATTTACCGTGTAGTGCCCAAAATAACACAACTATATATACACTGCACTTTTTTGGGTGGCCCTACACTAGTAGATGTTCCACAAGTCATCTGATTCTGTATGTTTGAGTTTGTTCTAAGACCATAGTAAATCTAAAGCACTGGACATAATACAGTACATTTCACCTTCACCGCCTTGGGGGGAGGCCTTAATCTGTAAGATGATCCACCAGCCTTGACAGTCAGTGAGTTTTGAACCTGACACTATGTTATTGGATTTGGTAGGTCCTTGTCCATTCTAAGACCATAGAAAATCTAAAGTGCTGGACATGATAGAGGTCATTTCACCTTCTTGGGTGCTCTTATACTGGTAAATGTTCCACAAGGCTTGACAGCTGATGAGTTGTTAACCTGACCCCATGTGATCTGATTCCACAGGCCCATGTTCATTCAAAGACCATAGAAAATCTAAGACAGTAGACATGATGCAGTACATTTCACCTTCTTGGTTGGTAGATGTTCCACCAGCCTGGACAGTCGATGAGTTTTGAACCTGTCACTATGTTATTGGATTTGGTAGGTTCTTGTTCATTCTAAGACTATAGAAACTGGACATGATAGAGGTCATTTCACTTTCTTGGTTGACCCTAAACTTGTAGATGTTCCACAAGACTTGACAGTCGATGAGTTTTGAACCTGACGCCAAGTGATCTGATTCCACAGGCCCATGTTCATTCAAAGACCATAGAAAATCTAAGACAGTAGACATGATGCAGTACATTTCACCTTCTTGGTTGGTGGATGTTCCACCAGCCTGGACAGTCGATGAGTTTTGAACCTGTCACTATGTTATTGGATTTGGTAGGTTCTTGTTCATTCTAAGACTATAGAAACTGGACATGATAGAGGTCATTTCACTTTCTTGGTTGATCCTGTCGGGGGTTAAGTTCCCCCGGGATGGATGTCACCGTAATCCTAATTAAATAAAGAATAATATCGAGCTCGAGGAAAACAAACTACAGACACGCCCAGGAGTCTAGTAAGAATGATTTCGTTTATTGTATAGTTCATACAAGTTTTAAAGGCAAGTTGGTTACACAACAGTCATGTGACCAATGTACATATTTGGTCTTTCCGGTTCCGCTGCTAAACAGATTTGTTCAGTTTCTCATAACAACATCTCTCCTTGAATTTTGTGGATGTTTCCCCTTATCTTTTCCTGAGAACAACAGTACTGTTGAATGCCGTCCCAGTGTCTGCTTCCTATCTTATCTTCTAAACTGTGCAGGCTATCTGCAGACTATTTCATTCTCTGTGTATAGAGTGTATAGAATATAATACAAATTATATTTTAACCCTCACAACCCTAAACTTGTAGATGTTCCACAAGACTTGACAGTCGATGAGTTTTGAACCTGACGCCAAGTGATCTGATTCCACAGGCCCGTGTTCATTCAAAGACCATAGAAAATCTAAGACAGTAGACATGATGCAGTACATTTCACTATCTGGGGTGGCCTTAAACTGGTAGATGTAGATCTGATTCTGTTGGTTCATGTTCATTCTAAGACTATAGAAAATCTAAAGCAGTAGACATGATACAGTACATTTCACTTGGGTGTCCCTAAACTGGTAGGTATCCCTCCAGCCTTGACAGCTGATGAGTTGTGAACCTGACCCAATGTGATCTGATTCTGTAGGTTTATGTTTCTTTTCAGACCACAGAAAATCTAAAGCACTTTGGATTGTTGGAAGAGCTCACTATTATCACCCCACTTAACTCTTTCACCTTTTTTGGTCTTAATATTGAGCCTGGTGTTGTCATTGTTGATCTTGTCTCACAAATGACCACACATGAAGACAATGTTCCTGTATGATCGCTGTGTGAGATCTCTAAGCATCCTAGGCTAAGCAGGAGAGAGAGGAGTGCGAGGGAGAAGAATCCACCTGGGCCTCTGAGAGATCTTGAAATAAAAGCAGATGTCTAATCCAATTGAAATGGGATGAAAGGGAAATTTGGTTTCCTGAGAGACGCTGAATTGATGCACTTGAAGCCAGACGGGAGCATTTGCTGAGCTTAGATAAACTGTGCACATCTGGAATTGTAGTGTTTGTGAAGCGCAGTTGGAGAAGAGGAAGACAGATGCTAAAGAGGAGCTTTCTTCTCCAGTCTATCAGTCGTTACTTTGTGTTCTGAGCTTGTAACGCGGGGTACAATATATCAGTGAGAGAAGAACAGATCAGCCTCGGAAAGAAACATTCCCAGAGGGACTCCTGCAAGGAAGAGAACGATGGAAGGAAGTCGTAGACATGCTCCACTACAATCAGAAACACAGGCAGCTGGCTGTGGAGGAACCTTACATCTGCTCTTCAGGATCCGTGTTACATTGGTCAGATCTCAGCTTTCTAATAACCACTGGTAAAGTTACTACTCCTCTTCATATGCTCCACACATGAGCAAAATCTATAGGGATCCATTCCTTCTCTTATGGCCTCGGTCTAATCTATAGCATCTAGTGGAGAAAATGAGCTCTGTATACAGTTCTGTTTTTGTACAGTGCCATGTATGGTCCCATTAAAATGAATAAGTATCATAGTCATATCTCAAGTGATATGGATCCGAAATACACTCTGCATACATAGTAATATGAGATATCAAGGTATAGTCCTGCCAGGATCTTAATCCTAAATAACATCAGTACATATCTACCTTACCTTGTGTCCTTTGGTATGGTGAGGGAATGGTGTAATGATAGACCAGCCCCATAGTCCAGGGGACTCACAGGATCGACTACCGGTATTGTGACCACTACGAAAAGAAAGTGTATATATCATGTTGATGTATCATATGTCACTGCACCTTTATTGGGACAGACCATTTAGGCTGATGAGTTGAGCTGATGGTACAACCCTGATTTAGGAACCTCCGGTTAGGGAGACCATCTCTTCCTCCTTGTATCAGTATAGAAGTGAGCAGTCTGAGCTAAAGTCCCTGGTTAGACTGGCCCAAGCGACCTCATAGTAAGCCATCATGTTGTTCAACAGTTAGGAGATGGGAGTAATCCCTGCTCATTTTTGTGCAAGAGATGTCTGTAAGGCTGATGCCAGGTTCTTGCCCCATGTCAGGGAAAAAAAATTTACTTCCCAACTCCAGATCACTATAAAACCAACTTCTCATCTCCAAAAATCTAATACCCATAAGAATATTTAATAGCCCTTCTTTAACTTGAATTTCCATAGACTCACTGCTCTTACAGTCAACATCATAGGCCTAGGAGCAGTAAGATCAATAGAAAGTTCTTTGTACCCTTTATATCATAAACTCAGATGTGTTACTCTACCTATGTTCTCCAACCCAGCTATTACCCTAGTGAGTGGATTTCAATATTGTACGTAAAATTATTGAAAAATGTCCTGTCTTTGTACTTCCAGGTAATGGTCAGAGGTAAAGTGAAGTTCTGTTGTTCACCTTTCCCATTGCCCCTGCAGTACATTGAGACTCACCACTTGACCACTTCACCTGTGTAAACATGGTCTCAGATGTGTCATTCTATGCCCCTCTCCCCCCTCCGGAAAGCACCACCTAGTGGTGGAACGGCCCTGTTATTCCAAGGATGTCTTACTATCAGAGAAACAGCCTGGAGAAAGAGGGAGGAGAGGGAGACTCCCACCCCACACAGGCATGCCACCAAAGAGGGGGTGAAGGAAACAACTGTTACATATGCCATTTATGACGGCCATCACTACACCTCCACAACATTACAAAACCATGACATGACCAAGGACAATCTGCTGGCTATCAATAAGAAAGTGCTCAACATGGCAGAGAGCAGTGAGCTACATGAGCCTGGAAGTGAAGGAACTAAGGCTAAATTCTGAGATCAGTGGGGATGAAGGCAATGATGTGACTAAGGTGGTTGCTGTTAAACAAGGGAAAAAAGCTTTGAATGCCCTATTATTGGGCCCAAAGCTTCCTAGCTACACCCCTCTGTAGATATGGCCATCCCTGCACAGTGTGGCCTCTGCTTATGTCTCAGTAAGAGAAGGGACATGACATTGTGGAGGGCACCAGGGCAAGACAGCGGCATAAAGGATCAGGAGCTACCCTTCCACCTCACTAGTCGCATACTGTATACATAGTATAGTTAATATTCTATACACCGGCTGGATCGGTGAATCTCCTTCCTGCAATACATCTCTAGTATTCTGCAGGGTATAAGAGATAAAGATTCAGAAGTGCTATAAATAATACCGCCTCTCCATGCTACTCCCGCTCAAGAAGTCATTCAGCATATGGAGGAAAACATGAAGGACACGGGGGAATGTGCCGGAACATGTTCAGTTCCATCGCTGTACTTAGAGCTAACCTTCTATTAAAAATTTCTGGAAGGCTCAAAATTATTTTTCAACGTAAACTCCATCCTTAAGCAGAGCAAACCCCAATAGGACGGCCAAAATATCTCCACTGACAGCACAGTCACCGTAACCCCCATTGTGTCCTACAGTAACAAAACCAGCATCGAGGCTACTATAATGGACCGCGCATGTGGACCCGCTGTGTCATCAAACTGGCTTGGTCTAGGCAGGGGCAGTATTACCCCCAAAGCAATTGCAGGGGGTTTCATAGATCAGGGGGTCCCCACACTCAGGGCTACCATCAGGAATATTCAGGGCCCCATAAAAGCCTCAGATGAATGGGGCTAAGCAGTGGAGTGTCTCGTTCCGTAGACTCTGGGGCTGAATCAGCCATGGAATCTGCGGCAAGATCATGCAGAGCGGATGTTTTTTTAGCATCCTGCTTCGATCTCTGCCTCCCATTGAAAACAATGTAAGGGCGGAATCTGTCTCAAAATCAGTGCCAAATTCCACTGTGTGAACACACTCTAAAGCTCCCCAGTGGCCCCCATAGAGTATAATTGGTCTCACACAGTATAGTGGTCCTCAGTGGCTCCCCATACAGTATAATGCACTTCAAGGGCCCACACACATTATAATTGCTCTCAGTGGCCCCACAGTATAATGGTCCTTACTTGCACACAACATAAGGGTCATGTTTGCCCACCTGGCCTACAGTATAATGGTCCACACTGGCCCACACACAATATAATAGTCCTCTATTGGCCATCAATATAATGCTTCTCAGTGACCACCACTGACTTCTGCCATACTGTAAAATGTAGAGTCAGGGGCAGGGGCTGTTCTTCACCCTATAAGCGACATACTGGGATCTAGACTTCAGTGCAGGTAAAACCACCTGGTCACTACCTCTTGCAGTGGTCCTGGTATTGGTGACAGCTGATTAGGCAGGACAGGCACTATGGTGCAGTGCATCTAAGTATCAAGCAAAAGCAGAATCTGAATACGGTTGAAGGTCAGGGCTGGCAGCACAGGGGCAGTGGTCAGGAACAGGCTGGGGGTCAGCAAAAAAAAAAATCAAAGCATAGCAAACAGGTACACAGAGAAAGCAAACCTATGAACCTTTTCTCAGGTAGGGTGTGGCTGGTGAAGTAGTGACAGAGATAGGTTGTGTGCTGAAGTAGCAGGAAGGAAGATTATAGTGTGGGGCAGCAATGAGGGATCATTATAGTGCAGGGGCCATGATGAGGGAGCATTCTGCTGTGTAGGGAACAA
Source organism: Leptodactylus fallax (assembly GCA_947044405.1). NCBI lineage: Eukaryota > Metazoa > Chordata > Amphibia > Anura > Leptodactylidae > Leptodactylus > Leptodactylus fallax. Next base: position 442,259 of record CAMRHE010000804.1, read on the forward strand.
GAAGAGGCAACATTATACCCTGTTGGGGCCAATAAAGAGGCTTTATACTTTGTGGGGACACAAAGGGACTGGCTTGAATTGGATGGTGCCAAAGGAGACATGGGTGGTATCACAAATCGGGGTCTTATACAAGATATATCTCACTCTCTATATAACAATTCTGTGGGGTATCCGAACACCTTACTCACCACACACACGTTTGACCCTGGATGCAACTTTAAAGGGGAACCCTGCTTCCACACTCCCTTTCAACTCTCCTGTTGATCTAGGCTACACAGGAGTGAATCGACCCCTACATTCACACATCTGCACCAACAGCTGGCACCACTCACCACTTCAGACGGTAGAGACACCAAGACAAGACACAGATATACCCAAACCCCTCACAAATAGAAACAAGGCTAAGTAATATTTAATCTCCTCCTTTTTGATTTAATATACACAAAAAAGTACAATGCTTAACAAAAAAAGATGTAACAACAAAAAGACATGTACCAGCAACCAATGTAATAACCAAGAATAGGCCTGTTTGTAAGTCTGGATGGGACCTTAGCAGGAAGTATTAGGCAAACTCTACAAGTGATCTGTATCTCCAAAATCTGGCAAAGAGTTCATGTACCTCTTCAATTCTTAAAGGATTGACACACTATAATATACACATATATGATCACAAGCTGGGTTAGAGGAGTGGCTTATTCTATATAAATTTGTCACGACAAATGGTGGCAACTGGAAGCTTTGCATTAGACTTGTCTTCTCTGCTAGGAGTGTGGGAGATCTAAGTACCCCATTTCAGGAGATTCCCAAACAACTTGTGAGCATAGGCAAGAGACTTAAATAGAGGCTTCGAGGGGACATTTCCTTGCCAAAAGGATAAAGGAGGTGGAAAGAGAATCTGAGTGAGTGCTGGCACCTGGGTCAGTAGATAAGACTTCCATATTACAACCTGTAGATAACTTTGTACAGGAGACATCTTGACTGACAAATTTGCTTTCAGGTCTTGTTTTTCCGTCTGTAAGTATAACTTGTTCCATTTGCCATGGAGGACGCCACCGCCGCCACTATCATTCCCAGGCAATATCTTTAATTCTTTCCCACCGGATACACAACCCTAAATTACAATTTTCTGTCACAGTTAATGAAACATTTGGAGGCCGGAAGGTGACACTTATTTCTCAGAAGAAAGCCTCTTATTGCTTTTTGGTGGCCTGTAAATGATAGCAGCCCAGGCCTCGGCAGCAGAGGTCACCTCCTGTTTCGGTTTGTGTTCAGATTTCGCATCTCGCCGTACATTTATCTTGTCTGGGAACTCGGGAACATGTCATGCTGCTCGTGTAAAAGCCACACTTCTGGTTTCCTGTCATTCTTGCCTCAGCCTGGTGAGAAAGAAGCTAAGGGAAGCTAAGTAAACACTCATTAAGGCGGCATCATAAGGATAGACATGGAAATGAATTCTGAGTTAATGCAGCGTATTATCTCCTCTAACAGGGTGAAGCTCATCCATGACGCTGCGTGGGAATAGAGCAAACAAGAGGCTTGCAACAAGGCAAGGAGCAGATTGTAGCCGATTGGAGATGAGGCTGCCACCAGATTGCCCTTCACAGGCTCGATGAGGCAGTCCAGACCACCACTAACTTACTATTTCCTATGGCAGTAACATATTCCGTAGCGCTGTAGACAACAGTAGTCATTGATCTTGTGACAACTCCATTTCTCCTTGAGGTTTAGGAAACAGAAATCGAATTCGCTAAGTAATTCTGATGAGATGGCGAATTTAGCATTTCAGTAGGATCGCGTCACTCATATGTAAAAGGAATAATACTGTACATTTAAAGGGATCATTTCACCACCTCCCCCTATTTACATCTTCTAATAGATGCTGCTCTGCTGATTCAAGCACAGTTGGAATTTTTTCTCTAGCCCTTACCATTCCTGAGCAATTAGTGCTCTAAGTTTCAGCACCCAATTAGGCTCTTTACAGTCAGGTGGATGGTCCTGGGCTGCAGCAGAAAGTCAAGGACCGCCCACCTGATAGTAGAGGGCCTAATTGTGCTGAAACTAACAGAAGTGATTGCTCAGGAATGGTGGGGGCTAGAGAAACAATTCCAACTGCACTGAAATCAGTGGAGCAGCGCCTATTGATCAATGCAACAAGTTGAAAGTGGTGAAAGGTCCCTCTTAACAGTGTCGGACTAGGATGTCTAGGGCCCACCAGTGGAATTGTTTCTAGGGGCCCACCATCAGAACCCCTGCAGATCAGCGGTACCGAGACAGGGCGGCTAAAGGTAATAACATGCCGGGAGCCATGCTGCTCACCCACTATATCATGTGCACCACTGCACTACCTAAACCTACTGCTACACCTTGTATGGCAAGTGAACAGCGTGGCTCCTAGAATTGTTACCTTTATCTGTAGCCGCACTGTCCTGGAAAAGCTGATCTGCAGAGGTCCTGGCTGTTGTATTGTGAACCGAGAGCAAGGCAGGTGGTTTGGTCTCCGCAACCAGAAATGAACGCACACGCGGTAGTTCAAGAAAAGAATATATATTTACTATAAGTTAATAAAGGCTATTTGAAGGTAAAATGACAGGGATAAAGACAAGCAAAATATACAATATAGCATGAACAATTTCAAGGCAAATTCTGCAATGGTTTCTACTTTTACTCTGTCCAATTCTGCAGCATGGACACTGAATGAACAATATACTCAAAACTATCCCTAACTGACCCTGACATCACATTTGGGTGCACCCCCTTTTCCCCAGTGGTCCAGGTGGACCGCTTACAGTCTGTAGAAGCGCGCGGTGGGGCCCAAAGTCGTTCCTTTCTTTTATAGCGAAACGTCCTCTCCTCACGGTTATCAGGATCTTGGGAGAAATGAAGTCCTCTTTAACAGGGAAACCCAATGAATGCAATGTAATCCAACAGCAGATTCCACTCAGCACACTGACAATCCTGCCGAATCCATACACTGAGCTGGGATGTAAGCCGGGGTTTAGCAGGTGCTGTCCAGTACATCAACAGCACTGCGAGTCTCTATCTGTGGTATCCATATACACAGTCACAATGTCAGTCTCACTGATCAGCCACTGAGCACAGTTCCTTTCACGTGGACTCACTAGTCCTGTTGTCTCTTTACACTCTGTTTGTCTCTGGACCAAGATACAGCTTAGCTGTACAGAAAAATCTCCACACCAGTTCAATACAACACTTGCTAAGATGGCTGCTGCTCTCTGTCTCGTCACTTCCTGCTTCTCTGCTCACATTCTGTCTGCAGAACAGGCAAGCTGACATAAAAGGGGGGGGGGAGTCACTCCAGCATCATGTCACAATTACAATGGCTGCTGTCTTAAAGGAACAGAATCACAGAAATACATTCAACATTAACAGTTTATACAGACAAATAAAGCTTAGGACAACATTGGCTGTCTCTTACAGTATCACCGCAGATGTAATATTGATGGCCTATCCTAAGGACAGGCCATCAATATTAGGAAGATGGACAAATCCTTTAAAGAGGTTGTCGAAGGAATTGGAGCAACCCATGTAGCTGGCGGGAGGTGTAAAGTAAAAAATAAGTAAATTAAAAAGCATACTCACCTGTTCCCGGCACTCCGTTGTCCGCTGTCAGTATCCATTCAGTCTCGTGCCGGCGACTCCTTGCTGGGAGTCCTGCACCTCATGTGATTGCTAAGACCAATTAGGTAGAGGATTTCCAGAAATGAGGCGCCGCCATGAGACCAAACAGACGCAGGGAGGGGACAACAGGGTGCTGGGGACAGGTGAGTATGCTTTTTTTTAAAAATTTTCTTATTTTTACACCTCCCTGGCGGCCGACACAGTGGTCGCTCCAGTTTATGGACAACCTCTTTTAAGGGGTTGTCTGGGCCAAATTTTTCTATGGTCACTTCACTGGTCCCCCCACATAGTGGCCTCTTCACTGGTCCCCCATACTGTATGGGGAATAGTGATGGGGTCATTATATTGTGTGGGAGCAGTGATGGGGGCTGACATCCTGTGGGGGGACATTAAACTGTGTGATGCATATTAATGGGGTTGTCCAGGGTTAATCTTTTTTATGGCCTATGCTCAGGATAGGCCATAAATACCTGATCGGTAGGGGGCTGACACATGGCCCCATCAGCTGTTCGGAGCCACTTCCGGAGCACGTTCTGTACACAACACAGGGCCAGAAGCAGAAAGCTCCATCCGCTGTATAGCAGCCCGGCGCCTTCACTGCAGCTCAGCTCCTACTGACTTCAATAAGTGCTGAGATACAGTGAAGGTGCCCGGCTAATACACAGTGGACAGAGCTTTCTGCTTCTGGCCCTGTATTGTGTACAGGACGGGCACCAGAAGTAGCTCCGTACAGCTGGTCCGGGGGTCAGCCCCCTACAGATCAGGTATCTATGGTCTATCCTGAGGATAAACCATAACAAATTATGCCTGGACAACCCCTTTAATATACACCCCTAATGCGCCACACTTTAAAGAGATTGTCCAGTATAATTTTTTTCTTTTTTTATAATTAGTCCGAGAGAGGTGAACCCCCACTACCCCCCCCCCCCCAAAAAAAAAACATACTAAATATACTCACCTGTCTCTGGTGCTCTGGTGTCCTCCCAGCACGGTCCGGTCCTGCAGCTCTGCTGTCTTCTTTTTGCCAGAAGTCCTCACTGGCTGTGACGTCCCAGGTCCCTTCCCTTAGGCCACTGATTGGCCTTAGGGGTCACGTGATGTCACAGGTAGTCTCGTGCAGAGGGAACATCAGCTGGAAGAAAACAACAGAACTGCAGGACCGAACTGCGCTGGGAGACACTGGGGACAGGAGAGAAAGTTTGTGGGGGGTTTTTTTGTTTTGTTTTTTTCACCTGCCCCGGAGTAATTAAAAAAAAAAATGAAGGAGCCACTGTATGGAGTATAAGCTCTACAGTGGCCCCCACCCTGTATTATAAGCTCCACAGTGGCCCCCACCCAGTATTATAAGCTCCACAGTGGCCCCCACCCAGTATTATAAGCTCCACAGTGGCCCCCACCCTGTATTATATGCTTTACAGTGGCCCCCACCCAGTATTATAAGCTCCACAGTGGCCCCCACCCAGTATTATATGCTCCAAAGTGGCCCCCACCCAGTATTATAAGCTCCACAGTGGCCCCCACCCAGTATTATAAGCTCCACAGTGGCCCCCACCCTGTATTATAAGCTCCACAGTGGCCCCCACCCAGTATTATAAGCTCCACAGTGGCCCCCACCCAGTATTATATGCTCCAAAGTGGCCCCCACCCAGTATTATAAGCTCCACAGTGGCCCCCACACAGTATTATAAGCTCCACAGTGGCCCCCACCCAGTATTATAAGCTCCACAGTGGCCCCCACCCAGTATTATAAGCTCCTCAGTGGCCCCCACCCAGTATTATAAGCTCCACAGTGGCCCCCACCCAGTATTATATGCTCCAAAGTGGCCCCCACCCAGTATTATATGCTCCAAAGTGGCCCCCACCCAGTATTATAAGCTCCACAGTGGCCCCCACACAGTATTATAAGCTCCACAGTGGCCCCCACCCAGTATTATAAGCTCCACAGTGGCCCCCACCCAGTATTATAAGCTCCTCAGTGGCCCCCACCCAGTATTATAAGCTCCACAGTGGCCCCCACCCAGTATTATATGCGCCCAATAGCCCCCTCTGCTTCAGTGCTATTATTATACTCTGGGGTCTCCTCAGACCCCAGAGTATAATAATTGGAGGCCCATGGAAGTGATTAAAAATAACAAACACTCATACTCACCTTGCCTTACCTTTCCTTGGCATCCTCGCTCCATCCTGTTGTCTTCAGTGTCTTCAGGCCATTTCCGACGACGCTGCTGAGGACTGTGATTGGGCCTCAGTGGTCACGTGGGGGCGCACTGACGTCATTACGCGGTCGTGCCCCATGTGACCGCCGGGGCCTAATCACAGGCCTCAGTCACATGACAGAAGAGCGCCGGAGAGGACGCTGCGCCCAGGAGAGGTGAGAATATGTATTTATTATTTTCAGTCACCTCCCCTGGGCTGCCATCTATTGGAAAGGGGCCTGCAATATGCCAGGACTCCTTTCCAATAACAGTATGTATAGCGGTCGGGGAACCAGGCTTTCCCCGACCGCTATCATAGTGGTCCGGGGCCCCGGCCATCTCCAGCTAGCCACGGGCCCCATACCCCGCTGAGCACGGTCGTTACGCCACTGGTCAGGGGCCCGATCGGGATGGTCAGGATCCCGATCGGGCCCCCATGACATGAGAACTAATAGTCGGGGCTCGGGGCCCACCGGTGGATTCACCAATTCCCCAGTGGGCCAGTCCGATCCTGCCTCTTAAGAGGTATCAGGATTGATTCTGTATATGAAAAACTAGGTGTAACTCTTGATTTTCTTGCCATTGGTTTCTAGTGCAGGAAGTAGTTGACAGCTACCAGTGTCAGCCATATTAGCAGACATATTTTAAGGTTATCTTTGGCACTGGTCATACAAAGATTTATCTCTCACTCCTAAAAGAGTTGTCCAGAATTACAATTATATGGCTTCATACCACCAAAAACAGCACCACCCTATCCAAAAGGTTGTGTCTGGTATTGCAGCTCAGCTCCAATAATGTAAACAGGGCTGGGCTGTGATACCACACAGCCATCCATTCAGAATGTAGCAGTGGATGCAGAATGCGCATCCTGCTCCATTCATGTCAGTGGGAACACCAGGAGATAGAGGATCATTTTTGTGACATAACCCCTTTAAAGAAGCCCCCAAGGAAAAAGTGACTGTTCAGTCTCTTGAAATCCTATAGTTTGGACACAATGTCAGACTGGCCCACCTGAAGGTCCTCCAGTAGAACCAGGATCTAATAATAAGGGTCCAGCAGAAGATTCCCAAATTTAAAGGGTACTATGGTCTATTTGCAAGGTGTAGTTGGAGGGTGGGACCAAGGAACCTATATCCAACACTGATTGGACAGATGTGAACCGAGAGCAAGGCAGGTGGTTTGGACTCCGCAACCAGAAATGAACGCACACGCGGTAGTTCAAGAAAAGAATATATATTTACTATAAGTTAATAAAGGCTATTTGAAGGTAAAATGACAGGGATAAAGAAAAACAAAATATAAAATAAAGCATAAAAAATTTTAAGGGAAAATCCCCAAGGGTTCCCACTTTTACCCTTCCCCCTTCCCCGGTTTGGGACCCGAAAAAAAAAAAAAATTAAAAAAAACCCTAACTCCCCCTCGCCATCCTTTTGGGGGCCCCCCCTTTTCCCCGGTGGTCGGGGGGGCCCCCGTCCGTTGCGTGGGGGGGGGCGGGGCGGCGCGCCGCCCCTCTTTTTTTTTTTAATGTCCCCCCCCCCCTCTTTTTTTTTTTGGGTTTTTGAAAAAAAAAAATTCTTTTTTAAAAAAAAAAAACAAAGAATAAAAAATAATCCAACACAACCCCCCCCCGGGCGGGCCCCTGACAGTCCTGCTGAATCCATACACTGAGCTGGGTTGTAAGCCGGGGTTTAGCAGGTGCCGTCCAGTACATCAACAGCACTGCGAGTCTCTATCTGTGGTATCCATATACACAGTCACAATGTCAGTCTCACTGATCAGCCACTGAGCACAGTTCCTTTCACATGGACTCACTAGTCCTGTTGTCTCTTTACACTCTGTTTGTCTCTGGACCAAGATACAGCTTAGCTGTACAGAAAAATCTCCACACCAGTTCAATACAACACTTGCCAAGATGGCTGCTGCTCTCTGTCTCGTCACTTCCTGCTGCTCTGCTCACACTCTGTCTGCAGAACAGGCAAGCTGACATAAAAGGGGGGGGTCTCACTCCAGCATCATGTCACAATTACAATGGCTGCTGTCTTAAAGGAACAGAATCACAGAAATACATTCAACATTAACAGTTTATACAGACAAATGAAGCTTAGGACAACATTGGCTGTCTCTTACATATTCCCCCCCACTTTAAGATTGGCAGTCCCTGCCTATGACTGTATATCCAGAGGGTTGTACTTTTATGCACAGGGTGGTAGTATACCGATGTATGGCAGGCCAAACAAACTCATCCTGCGCATACCGAACAGGGGGAATACCAGCATTTGGCCTAGTGGTCCGTCTGAGGACCGGTGGTATATTATGGGGTGCTGCAGCTATGGGCTGAGAAGGACCAGCGGATTCCGCACCAGAGGGGGCACAGGCCGGAGATACAGTAGTCACAGGTGGAACATCCCCAGGAGCAGGGATCGGCCAACAATCATCCTCCTCGTCTGAGGCCCATTCCGCACCTCCATTCTCTGACTGTGGGAGCTCATTCACATTGGCAGGCCCATCATGATTTGTCCCTTCAGAATGACACAGGCGCAACATATTTCGGTGAAGTACTCGAACACAATCAGTTCCTTCTTTCTGGACCTGGTACACTGGCCCATTCGCATACTTGCGGCCAACAACACGAAACGGCAAAGCCTCCCATCGGCTTTCCAATTTCCCTTGGGGTTTCTTGACACGAACTAGCACCAGGTCGCCTGGTTGCAATGGTGCTTCTTGCACTGGGGTCTTATCAGGATGGGGATGTTCTTGCAGGCGCTGCCGCACCAATCGATGGATCGTCTCAAGTCTCTGCCGGTGCGCCCGCACCCAAGAGGTTGGATCCCTCGGAGGGAACCCATCCACATCATCCAACTGTAATTCTCCTATACTTCGCCCAGACCGCCCAAAGAGAAGTGTATAAGGAGAGTACCCCGTTGTAGAATGGACCTGATTGTTATAGGCCCACACCATTTCAGACAAGAACTGAGGCCACTGTAACTTCTTGTCTTCCTCCAGAGTCCGCAGCATCTGTAGCAGAGTTCTGTTGAATCTTTCACAGGCCCCATTTCCCTGAGGGTGGTATGGAGTCGTGTGCGACTTCTTTATCCCGTAGATACGTTGAACTTCTTTCATTACGTGTCCCTCAAAGCAGGCACCCTGGTCGGAGTGGATGCGTTTAGGGCACCCATATACTCGAATGAAATCTTGGCACAGAGCACGAGCTGCTGACTCAGCTGTCTGGTCCTTGGTGGCGGTTACCACCGCAAATTTGGTGAAGTGATCCACCATTACGAGGCAATACTGGTGTCCGCTATTGGATGGGCCCACCATTAGATAGTCTATCATGACGATTTCTAAAGGTTCCTGGGTCACGATGGTTTGCAGGGGAGCTCTCTGTTCTATTGCCTTATGGATCTCACAAGTTCGACAGCTGCGGCATACTTCTTCGACCATTTGACGAAGACCAGGGCAGTAAATCAGTCGCTGTAACCAACGAAAGGTCTTCTCATGACCAAATTGTCCATTCTTATTATGAGCCTCAACTGCCAACGAGCGAGCCAGTTCACTAGGCACCACAATTTGGTATCGAATGTCGATCTCAGAAGGTAAATAGATCTTTCGGCATAGCACTCCATTTTTCATCTCCAACTTTTCCCACTGACTCAGAACAGATAATATCTCACGTGTCAGTCGTTCTCTTTCCTCTCTACAGGGCTTCTGGCCTTTCTCAACACACTTGATCATCTGTGCCAGCCCCTCATGGGTCTGTTGTATCTGTGCCCATTCCTGTCGTGAGGGACCAAAGAAAGGAGCCGTTTCAGTCCCCTCCATCTCAAACTGATTAGCGGCGGCCAAGGCCTGTGAAAATCTGCTGAAGTCGGGCACCTCCACATGCTCCAACTCATGATCCACGTCTACTGTGGGGGTCTGGGCGGTTACCCTAGAAAGCCCGTCAGCATTCTGGTTCTCTGTCTTGGACCGATACTTAATGCGGTAATTGAACTTAGTCATTCGGGCTATCCACCTCTGCTCTAACGCCCCGAGCTTGGCATTTTCCAGGTGAGCTAGTGGGTTGTTGTCAGTCAGTACTAAAACTTCAGCACCGGTCAAATATTCAGAGAATTTCTCGGTCATGGCCCATACCAGTGCCAACAGCTCCAACTTAAATGAACTATAATTCTCGGGGTTTCTTTCAGAATCTCTCAAAGACCGGCTGCCGTACGCTATGACCCTCTCCTGGCCATCCTGAAGCTGGGAAAGCACTGCTCCAAGACCATACAGGCTTGCATCCGTATACAGCTGGAACGGCAAGTGGTAATCAGCATATGCCAAGATTGGGGCTGTTGTCAGTGCATCCTTTAATGCCTGGAAGGCTTGTTCCTGTTCAAGTCCCCACTTCACGGACCGGTTCTTTGGACCACCGGATGTGCCTCGTAGGAGAGCATTAAGTGGTGCTGCTACCTTGGCGAAATCCTTAATAAACCGTCGATAGTAACCGGCTACTCCAAGGAACGCCCTCACTTCTCGCAGGGTAGTCGGTATTGGCCAATCTTGAACAGCCGCTATCTTGTCTCTTGATGGTCTCACCCCTTCTCCTGATACGCGGTGACCCAAGTAATCAATTTCAGATTGGAACAACCGACATTTACTGGGTTTCAATTTGAGCCCATGTTCCCGCAATCTTCGAAATACTTGCCCCAACTGGTGGAGATGGTCTTCAAAGGTCGCAGAATACACTATAATGTCATCCAAGTAGATGAGAGTGAACTCAAAGTTGAAGTCACCGAGACATTTCTCCATCAACCGCTGAAACGTTCCGGGTGCATTTGTCAACCCGAAGGGCATCCGGTTAAATTCGTATAGTCCCATGGGCAAGATGAATGCCGTCTTCTCCTTGTCTTTTGTGGCCATCGGCACCTGCCAATACCCACTAGCCAGATCTAGTGAGGAGAAGTACCGGGCTCTCCCCAGCGCTGAGAGGGACTCCTCAATCCGTGGCAAGGGGTAGGAATCTCGTACGGTGCAAGCGTTTAACTTCCGATAGTCTACGCAAAATCGGATGGACCCATCTTTTTTTCTTACTAACACCACAGGAGCTGCCCAGGGACTCTGGCTTTCTTGGATGATCCCACCCTGTAGCATCTTAGCTAACAGTTCTTTTACTTCCTGATACAACTGTGGAGGAATTTGTCGGTAGCGCTCTCTAATTGGAGGGGTGTCTCCTGTGGGAATCTCATGGTAGATCCCTGTGGTACATCCAAAATCTTCAGCATACCGTGAAAAGGCGGCTCGGTTCTCCCACAACAGTTCATCTACCTTCTGCACCCATTCCAGAGAACATGAACTTGCATCCATCTTCATCTGTTCTCGAATTGCACGGCCATTCCATTCAGAGGTGGGTTCCTCATCTTCTCCCATGGACACAGTTACGGTCCACTCATCCCTTTCAGTCGGCTTCAGCTGCATTGGAGTTACTTTCCTTACTTCCTCCGGAGTCACATAGATGTTAGCCAGCTGCCTCCCTGGGGTCAGGTCCACACTCTGGTCCTGAGTGTTTACACATCGAAGTGGTACTCTTCCATTGCGAACTATTGCCAAGGAACGGGCCACTAGCGGATCAACACCTCCTTCGGCTGCCTGCAGTGGTTCTACCAACACAGCTATGCCCTCTAGTTTCCGACAGGTGCCTATGGGCATGGACACTATTGTCTCCCGACTGGGTGGCAGTGTAACTTTTGTATGCAAAGGAACTGAAATTCGAGCCAGAGGACGCTGTGCATCTGAACTTTTCTGTAAGCCACATGTCCGGATCAGCCGCTGGAAAGCTGTTTGAGTAGGCCGATGGGTGGTGGTTTCTTTCCAATAACCGTGACCTTTCTTTTCAAAGAGGATCTGATCTAATTCTTTTAACACATTCATCCCCAAAATGACAGGGACCTTTACTTCATGTGACTCCTGTACCACCACAATGCCTTTCCTACCTAGATCTTGGCCACATACCCGGACATTCATCCAGGCCACTCCCACGACTGGAACTGGTAACTGGTTAGCTGCGACCACTCGTACGAATGTATGGGGATCATATTTCACATGTTGCTGGAAGTACCGTTCATAACAGTCTCTACTCAAGGTCGTTACTTGGGAACCCGTGTCAATCATCCCGGTAACCGGAATACCCTCCATTTCCACCTGTATAACAGGACTTGCAGCGATCAGGTCATCATTAGGGCATTCTCCCCACATAGTCTCCTTGTCAGTCTCCCCTACTACACGCCCTACAGCAGCAGGGGACTTCAGTTTAACGGCGGTCTCTCATAAGTTTGTCGCTGCTCTGGACATCTAGCAGCAACGTGGCCCATCCGTCCACACTCCCAGCAGCGTATCTCCCGTCGTTCTGGCCATCTGTTTGGGCCCCTTCGGTAAGCCCCTTCGATTTCTCCTGAGCACTGCATTAACTGATTTGGACCCCTTCGGTAGGTCCTATCCTCATCCCTCCAGCGGGGTGGTGGGTGATTCTGATTTTCTGGGTATGGACGGCTCACCCTTTCACCTCCAGTTTTCTGGAAGTCTGCAATTTTCATAGAATGTTCATCACAACGAGTGTGCAAGTGTTCCATTTGCTCTTGCAGTTTCTGCATTACTGTGAGAATTTCTTTAACCGTCCCCTTTTCTACTGTCTCTGAGCCAGAACTAGCCCCCTGTGACAAAGTAACTCCAACTGCGGTCTGGGGCTTCGGGAACATACTATTGGCACGGGAGATGGCCTCTACCTGTACATCATGGAATTTAGCATCAGTCTCTCGTCGTATAAAATCCTGCATAGTCACAGTTAAACTGCCGTCACGTATCCCCAGGACAAACTGGTCACGGAGAGTCCGATCAGGGTTACAGAAGGCTGGCGAGCCCCCTCTTTCCTTCACTTGAATATCTCGGAGCAGTTCTTGTAGGGCATTTGCATATTGGGGAAGGCTTTCATTCTCCTGTTGTACCCTCTGGAAGAACCGAGCCTGCAGAGACCCCAGCAATGCAGTTTCTCCATAAATGGTTTCTAGAATCTGGACTACTTGCTCAAATGTCTGCCTTTGTTCAAATGGCCTCAATATCACCGTGGTCTTAGCATCCCCTTGTAATGTCAATATTGCTAGCTCTACTAGTACTTCTGGTGCGGTCTGGTACATTCGCTGTATCATTCGTATCTGTTCCACCCACATACTCACTGACATATTATTGCCATCAAATTTAGCTAACTGACTTATTATAGCTGGCA